>WAAF01005650.1:128007-173718 GCA_013400475.1 Tricholaema leucomelas
GAGCTTGGAGCTCTCTTCCAGCCTGGCTGATTCTCTGAGCACAGAGCAGCCTCCCCTGCTCTGCTGAGGAGAGCTGTCCATGCCAGCTGTTCACACAACTGCACTGCCCAGGCCACCTGGGCAGGATTTTCAGCATGCAAGCAAAGCAGGAGCTGCACTCACATGTCTGTTTTGCAGCCAGTGACGCCAGCCAGGACCAGCTTTATGCCCGACGCTCGAGTGAAGTTTTCTCCTTTCACTGTTATCTCACTTTTGCCCAAGGTAGAAATCCACAGGGGCTCGATGGAACGAATGCTGATGTGCTGGGGGGGAACAGAAAGCAACCCAAAAAAAACAAACCTGGTCAGAAAACAAAGAGGCTGAGCAGGGACAACAGCAACTGCAAAACCAAGCAGCAGCCGGGAAGGTGGGGGACAGGACGTGGGGATGCATCTTCTCAGCAGAAGGCTTGGAGGAGCTTGAACCTGGGAAGCTCTGCCAAGGAGCAGTTCTTCTGTCAGCCAACTCCTTACACTCCAGATTTTACATTTCCATTCATCTCACCACAGAGTCACCCCCAAGGAATCACAACCTCCCCTTCTGGGAAGGGAAGGATCACAAAAAGCCAGCCTGAAAGGCTGCTGTTTGCTCTGACCCTTGAGGAACTAAGCACCACCACCAGCCCACCCCCACGCTGCTGGGGCTCACATGAACAAAGAAAGGCATCTCCTCTGGCCTGGAAAGGGGAACAGGGTCAAAGCCTAGAATGAAAGGCTGAGAAGGAGCCCCAGGATTAGCTTTACCAGAAAGCCTTGTGGCTTTGGCTACCTTTGGGATCCCATTCTGCTGCCACAGAAGTTCACTGATCCGTTCTCCAGCACCTCAGAACCAGCCCTGCCTTGCTGTGCTGCTGGCAGAGCCTGGCAGCCTGACAATGTCCTCTTCTCAGGAGATCTCTTCATCACTTTAACTTGCTCACAGGACTGAGCCAGGAGGAATTTCTGCTTCCCCCCCTCCCCCTTGGTGTATTTTCTTGATGCATCTGACAGCATCTCATGTTTAATCAGCTTCTCTGCTCGCCCAGTTTCACAACCACACAGACAGTTTCCTCTCTGCCTGTCTTGCAGACAACAAACTGAACATGTTTGAGAAGCCAGACAATTATGCAAGTGAAACCATAAACTGTTTGGGGCCTTCTCAGGCAAACCATTTCTAGCTGGCTTTTGGACTGCCCCAAATCCCAGCTTAAAGGGAGCCTTCGGAGGGCTGGCATCAAACTGACTACTGCTGTGGGTGCATCCACTGGGCACACTTCAGCCTTCCTGCCCCCGAGGTGGGTGCTGGAGCCAAACCTCTAAGAAAATCCTTCCCCCAGGGTTGCCTCCTTCCTTTTGGATGTCCATAATCCCATCTTGAAGTGATTTTTCAGGGGGCTAGGATCATCCTGATCTCTGCCATGGACATGTCCACTGGGCACACTTCAGCCCTCCTGTCCCCGAGGTGGGTGCTGGTGCCAAACCTCTAGGAAAACTCTTCCCACAGGGTTGTCCTTCCTACTCATCTCCCCGTGCCTCCCAAGCAGCAGCACGCTTTGGGGCTGGCAGCCCGAGGGTGGCAGGGGGGTGGCACTGCCACGCTCTGCAAACACAGCAGCTGCCTGTTCCGGCGGTGCCCAGCAGGTTGCCCCACACTCAGTCACGGCTGGCTGAGCACCAGAGCTCGGCAGCAAATGCGAGACCTGTCACAGCTGATGGAAAGCTGCAGACTCTGCCTCGGGAAAGGGCAGGAGAGGGCAAAGGCTGGGGCCAGAGGGCATGCAAAAGGACCTCCAAGATGACCTCTGGTATGGATAATGAGGCAGGGCAAAGGAAAGCCAGGACAAGCAGCTCCAGGGACAGGATCCGCTCCCGTCTCGCTCTGGGGATCAGTTTAAGCCTCACTATGCAAGCAGGAGAGCTGAAGGAGAAGTCTGAGGGATTTCAAACCAGCGAAGCAGCAGGGCTGCCCTCCACCCGTGCCCCATGCCTCTGCCTGCTCTCCAACTCAGGGGAGTCAAACACCCTCACGCACATCTGGAAGCCAAATGCCAGCCGAAGGAGCAGAAGCCTGCCGAGGGCTCGCTCTGGCGAGCAGAAGGGAGCCCTGAAGCACAGAACAACACAGCAGCAGCAGCAGAAGGGAGCCCTGAAGCACAGAACGACACAGCAATGGCGGCAGCCCCAGGGAGACCCTGCAGAGCTGAGGGAAATGCCAGCCCAGGGCTGCAGCAGGCTGAGGCTCTTCGGGGCTCCAGCAGGTCCCTGCACCAGGCACCGCACGCCACAGCCTGTCTCAGCTTAGCTTCCCTGCTGCCTTTGCTTCCAGCAAGAAGGAAGGGTGGGAAGAATGGCTCTGTCTGGAAGTCTGGGTCCCCCCTGCCAGCGTGCCTGCCCCAGCTCCCTCCCCATGCCCTGCCTTGCCCTCGGGACCCCAGTGCAGTCCCTGGCAGCACTGAGGCAAGCGGGGCTGGGCCACCCAAGAGCCTGCTTCCCTCCTCGACCACCACAGTCCATGACACTTCCTTCAGCAGTAACAGAAAGCAGGAATTTGCTCACTGAATGCAGGAGGGACCAAAGCTCCTCCTTGGTGTGTGCAGCCCTCTCTTGCCCAGCACCAGCACCGCTGCCCCTCCAGCTGCTGCGTGGCAGCAGGGGCTGGGAGGGAGGCAGGGGAGAGGCAGAGGCATCGTTACAGAAGTCCCTGCTGGTGAGGCATGTGATGGAAGCTGTGCAAGGGCACAGAGACACAGAGCAAGCTTGTGCCAGCTCCTCAGGTGGTGTACATCGGCACAGCCTTGTCAGCTCCATTAGAGCTCCACTCTCTGAGCCCTGCCCCTCCCGGACAGCCTCAGCTTCCCCCAGGCCGTGCAGAGTGGCAGGCACATCCTCAGAGGTGTGCTTGGCATGGCCCCAGCAAGACAGCCAGCAGCAGCCCAGCTTTAGCAGCCTGTGCCACCCCAGGGAGCTCCCTTCTCACTCCAACACAGCTCCTGATGTGGTGCTGGTAGAGGGCCCTGAAGCCAGGCAAAGACCTGTCCTGGGGGCTGATCCAGCTGAAGAATGACCTGCTGGAAGACAGGAGCCACTGCCAGCCAAGTGCCTCCTGCAGCCACTCCAGCTGCTGCTCTGGCACGGGGAAGGGGAAAGAGCAGGCATGGACAGCAGTAGCTGGAGGCAGGAGGAGGGCTGGGGCTGCTGCTGGGGAGAAAATGTACATTCACCTAAAAGCTCAGCTGGGGGTATGGGCAAACACAAATCCTCCTCCTCGGCTCCCCAGCACAGCCTCTGTAAAGGCCTGGCAGTCAGAGAGCAGGATTTCAAAGGCAATTTCAAGCCCTCTGCGTGGATCAATCACTTCTAAACAAACATCTGCCGCCGGATTGCCTCCAGCGCTTCGGCTGCCTTGTCCATCACTGCCTCTCCAAGATGAGGCATGTGGAAGAAAGCCATCACCCAGGCAATCCCAGCCCTCCACCAAGGTCAAATTAATGCACTTGGAAGCAGAGCAAGGAAGAATTGTCTCTGCTCTTCCAGGGGCTGTAATGCTTCCTCTGCAGACCCAGGAGCAGAAGCATCACAGTCCCACTCAGCCCTCTGAAACCCAGAAGGGGGCTGCTGATTTTCCTTCAAGAAACCTCAGCCTGAAGAGCTGAAGTTAAGAGGTAATTCCTGTCTTTACAGTTAAAAGCTCTGCTGGTTTCAACGAAACCTTCAGAGGCAAGAAGCCAGCAGCTATTTATACCACCCAGGCCATCACTCACAGAAAAGCAGAGCCCAAAAGGTGTAGGCAGCAAACCTCCCTGTCCTTACTCATCAGTCACATTTCTCTTCACCACTCATTCCTTCCCTAACACTTGCACGTCACAGCAACCACTGCCGACAAGGCTGCTCAGCCTGATCAGAAGGTGAAGCCCTCTGGGCACCACCAGGGGTGAAGGGACAACCTCCTGGTGGAAGGGAAGGGCTGGCTCCTGAAGCAAACCTGCCTCTATGCACTCCAGATAACCTCAGCAGTCAGCTCCATCACCAGACTCAGAAGGGACCTTGGCACCAGCAACACTTCTCCCTTTCCAGAGATCCAGCCTGAGTCAGGAGGATGGAGAGCAGCTCCAAGTGGATGGTTCCCAAACCCAGGGATTTCAGCCCCTCCAGGTACCCTCTATCATGCAGAAGCCATCCAGGTGTCTGGGTGCCACATCCTCCCCTCCATTCTGCTCCCCTGGCAGCTATGTTTCAGGAGAAGCTGTGATAAAGGCCCCCAGCTCCTTTTATTTTGGCAGTGAGAGCAGGAGGGTGTGGAGCAACCAGCCTGGCTGCTCACAAGCCTTATGAGGAGCAGCTGAGGGACCTGGGGTTGGTCAGCCTTCAGAAGAGGAGCCTGAGGGGAGACGTCATTGCCCTCTACAACTGGCTGAAAAGAGGTGAGGGTTGGGCTTTTCTCACCCACAAGGGGAGACCTCATTGCCATCTACAACCGGAGGAAAAGAGGCTCAAATGAGCAGAGGGTTGGGCTCTTCTCACATGCAACAAGTGACAGGACAAGGGGAAATGGGCTCAGGTTGGAGATTAGGAAGAATTTCTTCCCAGCAAGGGTTCTCAGGCTGCCCAGGGAGGTGCTGGAATCACCACCCCTAGGGGTGGTGCTGATGGTCATGGTTTAGTGGTAGCAGCTGAGCAGTAGAGGGGTTGTGAGCTCTAGGTTGGACTGGGTGATCTCAAAGGTCATAGAATCAACCAGGTTGGAAGAGACCTCCAAGATCATCCAGTCCAAGCTATCACCCAGCCCTAGCCAATAAAAGGGTCCTTTCCACCCCTGACAGTTCCATGCTTCTGTCTGGCAACACAAGATGAGGAAGAAGCTTTGACACTCTGCAGCCTGTCTGCGGCAGCAGGACTCGAGCATGCATTTAAACCCAGGTAAGAGACGAAGTCTGAGATGTCCCCCTTGGGGCTGGCAGCTTACACGTCCCAGCCCTTGCCACGCTGACTCCCGTGGAGTGTCTTAAACACAGCCCACAGGGAACTTGGCCTTCAAAGCCAGGCTGTAAGCCTTGCATTTGGAGGCAGGGACAGGTCTGTTGCTCTGCTCAGTGTCTCAGTGCAGAAACCTTTGCTGGCATCAGCCAAACACTGAGCAAAAACAATGTCAGTGCAAGGTCTGCGCTGCCTTGGTGCAGCCACATCGCTGCTCCTCCTGCACGTCAGAGATCCAGGGAACAGCTGGGAGGGATCTCAAGGGTCAGCTTGTCCAACCTTTCAGGGTAAGATTGGATTCTGTGGTTCTACTTTAAAGAAACCTGTTCTAAAGAAGCCTCTCTCAAACAAGCCTGGTTAAAAGAAGCCTCTCTTAAAGAAGCCTGGTTAAGAGAACCCACTCTTGAATAAGCCTGGTTAAAAGAAATCTCTCTTAAGCCTGGTTCAAAACAAATCTCTTTTCAATCCATTTAAAGAAACCTGTGTTAAGGAAATCTGTTGTAACTAGATCTGCTTTCACTAAGCCCATTTTAAATCACTCTGCTTTCACTAACTCCCTTCCCCCAGCCACAGCAGCTCAGCACTGCTGATGTGGCCAGCAGGGCAAGGGAGGGGATTCTGCCCCTTGGCTCTGCTCTCCTCAGACCCCACCTGCAGTCCTGGGTGCAGTCCTGGAGCCCCCAACACAAGCAGGACATGGAAGTGTTGGAGGNCAAGGTCAGGTTGGGTGAGTCCTTGAGTGACCTGTTCCAGTGGGAGGTGTCCCTGCCTAAGCCAGGGGCTTGGAACTGGCTGATCCTTGAGGTCCCTTCCAACCCAAACCATTCCATGTCCAGCTGCTCACCTCTGCTCTCCGCACCGCAGCAATCCCCTTGGAAGCAGCTGCCTCACAGCTATCCTGGAAAAGAAAACCAACCAGCAGCATTTAAGCACAAAGTAGAGAGAAGACAAGGAAAAGGCAGCTCAGGGGGGTGCAGCCCTCCCCAGCAAGCTTCACCTGGCAGGTGGTGGCAGAGGAGACAGGAGTCCACCTGCAGCTGGCACAGCTCCCCTCGTGTATGCACTGCGAGCAGCTGGAGAAAGAGAAACACAGGAGGCTCTGTGAGACACACAACCTCAGCCCAGAGACAGGTAGGCAGCAATGTGACATTCCAAGTGACAGCAAGAAGCAGGACCCCCGAGAGGACAAGCTGGCAGACGTGGAATGAAATGTGTGAAACAACCTGCATCTACCCTCCCAGCCTCTTGTGCTGTGCTGCTGCGTATAGTGGGGGCAGGTTGGGGGTGAAATCAAACCTGTGCTGAGGGGCAGGAAGTGCCCAAAGCCACGAAGCAGGCAGGACTTCACTTTGCTGTGCTCTTCCTCAGTACAGCAGTGGCCAGAAAAGGGCAAAAAACCATCACTGATTCTTTCCCAGCTCCTCTGACCTTCTGCTGTCTCTGTGTGTGGTGATGGGGAGAACTACTCGTTCGCTGTTGCCTCCTCCTGCCTGTTGGGCATGAGTTTGTCCCCAGCTTGCCTTGCAGTGCATCTATCAGCATGCAGGAGAGCCAAGAGCAAGCACAGGCATGTGAGAAATGCTCTGCTTCAGAGACAGCAGCTCCCTGCTTGCGTTGTGGCAGGCTCAGGGAAGTGATGTGCCACTTCCCAACCAGCAGGAGTGCAGTTTTGCCCCAGGTGCCTCTAAAGGAGACTCTCTGGACGGGGAAGGAGCATTCTGAACTGTTTTGGCTGGAGAAGCCCTCTAAGATCATCCACTCCAACCAGCAACTCAACCCCACCAAGGCCACTAAGCCATGGCCACACCTTTCTGAACACCTCCATGGATGGGCACTCTGCCACCTCCCTGGGCAGCCTGTTCAGGAGCAGGAAGCCTGCAGCATGCCCACAGCATCTGTTAGCCACAGCTCTCCAGGGGTTAAAGCCACACAGTGCAAAGGGTTGGGCCACGAGGCCATGGTGAGGCCACAGCTGGAGCACCTCTGGGTGCCACAGGATAGGAAGGACACTGAGGTGCTGGAGTGGGTCCAAAGAAGAGCAGTGAGGCTGGTGAGGGGTTTGGAGGGCATCATGTGAGGGGTGGCTGAGGGAGCTGGGGTTGCTCAGCCTGGAGAAGAGGAGGCTGAGGGGAGACCTCATCACTCTCTGCAAGAAGCCTCACTACAAGGTTGCAGAGAGGCTGCTTTCAGACTCTTCTCCCAGGCAACCAGCCAGAGGGTGAGAGGGAATGGGTTTAGGTTGTGCCAGGGGAGGCTTAGGCTGGAGATGGGGAAAAATCTGTTTGAGTGGGCAGGGAGTGGCACAGGCTGCCCAAGGAGGTGGTGGAGTCCCCATCCCTGGAGGTGTAGCTGTGGTGCTTCAGGAGACAGTTTAGTGGCCATGGGAGCTGTGTTATGGTTGGACTGGCTGATCTTACAGGTCTTTCCCAACCTTAGTGATTCCATGACCCTAGGTACTGGGCCAAATGCTCTCCCCTGCCACCTCTCAGCAAAGAGCATGGCTCTGAGAAAGGAGAATGCAAAGGCCTGGAGACTGATGCAGCTCAGAGGCTCCTCTCTGCTCTAACTGCGCTCATGCTACCCACTGAGCAGATTTAAACTGCATTCAGCTCTCTGGAAAACCAGCTCCAGAAAGTGACTTGTACAGAATTTCTTGGCTCCTCTGATCCAGGCCTTACCCTGACTCCCAGCCCCCCCCACCTCACAAGGACAAAAAGGATTTTAATATCATTGTGACATCCTTCATTATCTTTTCAGGCACCTGTCATAAATTCAGTCACTGTAATGACTCTCCTCCAGCTGGCTGCCAGGCTGCCATTAAGGAAGAGGCAGCAGAAGCAGCCTTCTAAGGGCAATAAAAAGAGGAGGAGGAAATGGGGCAAGGAAGGGGATGTGAATATCTTTAGCAAAATCTATTTCCTTAATAGATATCAGAGAGCAAAGAAGATCAGCTGGGTGAAGGGGAACCTCTGCAGGGTCCTGCACCTGGGGAGGAACAACTCCGAGCACCAGGACAGGCCAGGGCTGAGCCTGTTGGAAAGCAGCTCCATAAAGAAGGACCTTGGGGTCCTGGTGGGCAGCAAACCCTCCATGGGGCAGCAAAGTGCCCCTGGGACCAAAAGACAGCCTGGGGTGCAGCAAGAGGAGTGTGGCCAGCAGGGCCAGGGAGGCTCTCCTGCCCTCTGCCCTGCCCTGCTGTGCCCACACCTGCAGCACTGTGCCCAGTTCTGGGCTGCCCAGGTCCAGAGGGACAGAGACCTGCTGGGGAGAGGCCAGAGGAGGCTGTGAGGATGCTGAAGGGACTGGAACAGCTCTGCTGTGAAGAAAGGCTGAGAGCCCTGGGGCTGGTTAGCCTGGAGAGGAGAAGGCTGAGAGGGGACCTGAGCAGTGGCCATGGATACCTGAGGGGTGGGTGTCAGGGTGAAGGTGCCAGGCTCTGTGTGGTGGTGCCCAGGGACAGGACAAGGCACAACAGGTACAGGCTGGAACCCAGGAGGCTGCACCTCAGCATGAGGAGAAAGTTGTTTGGTGTGAGGGTGCTGGAGCCTGGAGCAGGCTGCCCAGAGAGGCTGTGGAGTCTCCTCCTCTGCAGACTTTCCAAACCCACCTGGCTGTGTCCCTGTGTGCCCTGCCCTGGGTGACCCTGCTCTGGCAGGGGGCTTGTGTGGATGATCTCTGGAGATCCCTTCCTGCCCCTCCCATGCTGTGGTTCTGCACACACAGAGCCCTCACTGAAGATGAAGAGGAGGCAGGCTCTTACTTTTTCAGCTGAAATGTTTGTGTGACATCCCAGGAGCTGGAGGACAGCGACGCTTCCAGAACCAGGCAGTCTGC
The DNA here is from genome assembly GCA_013400475.1 of Tricholaema leucomelas. Taxonomy (NCBI): domain Eukaryota; kingdom Metazoa; phylum Chordata; class Aves; order Piciformes; family Lybiidae; genus Tricholaema lacrymosa; species Tricholaema leucomelas. The sequence continues at coordinate 136,833 of WAAF01005650.1, forward strand.
AAAGAGGAGCCTGCATGTTAGCAGGAGTAACTCTAGAGTGATACAACACAATCACCTGGGAGCTCAGGTGCCTGCAGCTCCATGCCCCTTCTCTCACCCATTCCTTGTTCTGATGAAAGCCAGCAGTGTGCCCAGGTGGGCAGCAGAGCCAATGGCATCCTGGGCTGGCTCAGGAGCAGTGTGGGCAGCAGGACAAGGGAGGTTCTTCTGCCCCTGTGCTCAGCACTGCTCAGGACACCCCTGGAGTGCTGTGCCCAGTTCTGGGCTCCTCATAGAATCCAGCAGGCTGGAAGAGAGCTCCAAGCTCAGCCAGCCCAACCTAGCACCCAGCCCTGCCCAACCAACCAGACCATGGCACTAAGTGCTCCAGCCAGGCTTGGCTTCAACACCTCCAGCCATGGGCACTCCACCACCTCCCTGGGCAGCCCATTCCAATGCCAATCACTTTCTCTGACAATAACTTCCCCCTAACATCCAGCCTTAACCTGCCCTGGCACAGCTTGAGGCTGTGTCCCCTTCTTCTGTTCTGGGTGCCTGACTCCTCTCTCTGTCTCACAGAGTTGGTTTCTGAGCCTTCTTTTGTAATCCATGCAGTAGCAATTTTCACCCTATTTAAATCTTTTATGATGGCATGAGTCAATTTGCCATTATTTCAGCTAGCAATTACTATACCAACAATTCCCTGGCAGCTGTGGAATGAAAGAGCATCTTCTCCTCTGAGCAGAACAGCACAGCCAGGAGCAGAGTTAGCGACAGACCACTCGAGCCACAGCCCCTTTCATCTGGGTGCCTGGGAAATGAATGGCTGCCTGAGATCAAACCAACCCCATCTGTGCAGACTCTTCTGGCTTCTCTAGGCTAGGGACTGGAGAGCTTCTTCCTCCAGAACAGTTTCCCAGATTTAAAGCACACCTTTCTCTGCCTCCATCACAGGCTGGCTCGTTGAGGTGAAGCCCAGCTTTGGCTGCACACACACTGCTCAGCCACAGCTGTCCCTGAGCCCCACACCTCTGCCTGGTGCTTGGCTGCTCCCTGCCAAGCTCACCTGCACTGCTTCTTAGAGCCAGCCCTTTGCACTGCTCACACACTACAGTATCTCAATCCAAGAGAGATGTTGAGGTGCTGGGAAGTGTCCCGAGAAGGGCAGCAAGGCTGGGGAGGGGCCTGGAGCACAGCCCTGTGAGGAGAGGCTGAGGGAGCTGGGGGTGTGCAGCCTGCAGCAGAGGAGGCTCAGGGCAGAGCTCATTGCTGTCTGCAGCTCCCTGCAGGGAGGCTGTAGCCAGCTGGGGTTGGGCTCTGCTGCCAGGCAGCCAGGGACAGAAGAAGGGGACACAGCCTCAAGCTGTGGCAGGGCAGGTTCAGGTTGGATGTTAGGAGTAAGTTCTTCACAGCCAGAGAGATTGGCACTGGAATGGGCTGCCCAGGGAGGTGGTGGAGTGCCCATTCCTGGAGGTGTTTGCAAATGTTTGCACTGTGCAGGGGCTCCTCTCTGGCACACAGCACAAGCAAGGTGCTTCACAGCTCCATGCTCTCCAAACCTGCTCATGGTGTGGAGAAAGCCTTGGGCTGAGCAAGCAGAGCACCACCAGAATGTGCTGCACAAGCGTAAGGCCGTGGGCACTGGGTCAGCAAAGGACATTTTCTTCTCTCTCTCATGCATTTGTCCTTGGAAACCCCCTGAAAGTGTTTGCTCAAGTCAGGCCAACAGACCAGAGCACTCTCCCTGTCACCTGCTACTGACAAAGCCTTTTCTCCTCCATTCCCTACTGGCCAGGAACTTGGCACGATGCTTGCAGAGTCACAGAACCAGGCAGGGATGGAAGGGGCCACAAGGATCAGCCAGTCCCCCCCCCCCTGCCATGCCCAGGGACACCCTACCCTAGAGCAGGCTGCACACAGCCTCAGCCAGCCTGGCCTGAAACACCTCCAGCCATGGGGCCTCAACCACCTCCCTGGGCAACCCCTGCCAGCCTCTCACCACTCTCATGCTCAACAACTTCCTCCTCACCTCCAGGCTGACTCTCCCCACCTCCAGCTTTGCTCCATCCCCCATAGGCCTTGTAGGATGCCAGAGAGGCTTTTGCCACACGGAAGCCGTAGGATGAGCTCCTGAGAAGCTCCTTCAGGGGTAAGGGACTCCAAGAGGGAACTGTTTGCAGCACTGAGCCCTTCAGGACAAGAGGGTATTGTGAGCTCTCTCCAACAACACTCCAGGCCTCTCTCTACACCAAGGGGTGGTAAGAGACTCCTGCAGAGTGCTGTGTCTGCGGGGCACAGAGGCAGGCAAAGATAAAGGCAGGCATTTATCTGCAGGTCCTGCCTCTTCCTCAGGCCCTTGAAGAGCACATGGTTGTCCCTGAACTTGCTCTCTTTGTCCCTCTGCTGAATTAATCTCTCTCTGTATCCCAGCACAAGCAGCTTCAAAAAGGCAGAAGCCCAATCTGCAGTGAGGAGCAGTCTGTGCTTCCAGACGGGTGCTGAAGCACTGCAGGCAGAAGCTGTCCTCCTGCTACCCAAATAAGGCTCTCCCCTGCGGGACAGCCTCCTGAGACCACAGCCCAGAGAACAGCCACGAGTCCAGCACTCACTAACCACCGCCTGGAGTGCCCCCGGGGGGAGGCAGCAGACCACAAGCGCCATAGAATCATAGAATGGTTTAGGTTGGAAGGGACCTCAAGGATCATCCAGCTCCAACCCCCTGCCACAGGCAGGGACACCTCCCACTAGAGCAGCTCACCCAAGGCCTCATCCAGCCCGGCCTATAGCTCAGGTCTCACTCTGAGCCACTGGGGGTAAAGCAGCACAAGGCTTAGGAGGGGTGAAGCAGCATAAGGCTTGGGGGGGGTAAAGCAGCACAAGGCTATGGGGGGGTGAAGCAGCACAAGGCTTAGTGCAGGCAGCTTCAACCAGGCACTCGGAAGGATTCTTTCTGAAGAGGAGGAGGAGAAGGAAGTTGCTGAGCATGAGAGTGGTGAGAGGCTGGCAGGGGTTGCCCAGGGAGGTGGTTGAGGCCCCATGGCTGGAGGTGTTCAAGGCCAGGCTGGACAAAGCTGTGTGCAGCCTGCTCTAGGCTGAGGTGTCCCTGGGCACGGCAGAGGGGGTGGGACTGGCTGCTCCTTGTGGTCCCTTCCAACCCTGGCTGGTTCTGATTCCTGAAGCCAAGGCAAAATGATGTCCCAGCCAAGACAGCCCCTGGCTGACCCTCTGTGTGGGACAATCACTTCCTGCCAATGCCTGAGCTGTGCTGAAGCAGGGAACAGAATGTCAAGGCCATTTGCTGTGCAGATACTCATTCTAGAGCAGGTCAGCTTCTGTCTGCAGATGAGAGAAGGGCTAAGGTAGGTTAGTTTGTCAAGGCAGAGCAGTGGACAAGCACTGCCTCCATTGCTCCAGCCAGCCTGGCTGTCACTGCAGCCATCCTAACTTCCTTGGGCAGGGATTAATGGCACCAGGCACTATGTCAACCCACTCCTGGTGCTAAAGCACTGCACTGCTTAGCCTGGGCTGAGAAAAGCTGCCCCTAGTCCAAGGTAACAAATTCCATCACCTGTAGAAAGGATCCCATATTAACACACCTTCAGTTACTGCCTGGGGCCCAGCCCTGGAGACATTCAAGGTGAGGCTCAGCAGGGCTCTGGGCAGCCTGATCTAGTGGAGGATGTCCCTGCAGAGTGCAGAGGGAGCTGGACTGGATGAGCTTGGGAGGTCTCTTCCAGCCCCTGACATTCTGTGCTTCTATGAGTACCCCCAAATCACTCAACCAAACAGGAGATGCCCCCCAAGAATGGGCACCTTTTCTCCAGGGGCACTTCCACCAAAGCAGCCTGATGGAGGCAGCTTTTCTGCTCAGCCCCCCCAGGAAGAGGCACTAAAGCCACCCAGGAGGCAAACCTACCGTTGTCAGCTATGCCGGGGCTGGTGAGGTTGCAGAGGCAGGAGGAGCTGCTCAGCACCACGTTCTCATAGAAGATCTCCACAGGGGTGACCATTTTGATGATGCAGGCAGTAAGGAGGTGGTTCCTGCTTGCAGCCACAGCCACCTGGCAAACAGCAAAGCCAAGGACACAGCACATTTGTCACCTTCTCTCTGCATGAAACTACAAACAGGCCTTGAGCAGCTGAGTCTGGTGCAGAGGTGTCCTTGCCCGTGGCAGGGGGAGTTGGAGGAGATGAGCTCTGAGGGCCCTTCCACCCTGAGCCATTCAAGAGTTCTGTGAGTCCAAGATTCTGGGATAAAAGGCACAAAGGACTTCCTGTGTGTGGTGAAAGCAGAGAACTCAGTAGGCAGCCCCTCAAAGGAGAAAGCTGTAACCAGTGGAGTCCCCCAGGGATCAGTGCTGGGGCCAGTCCTGTTCAGCATCATCATCAGTGCCATCGATGAGGGCACAGGCAAACACCAAGCTGGGAGGCTTGGCTGAGACAGCTGCAGGCTGTGCTGCCATCCAGAGAGCCCCTGGCAGACAGAGCTGGGCACAGAGGAGCCAAAGGAGGCTCAACAAGGACAAGTGCAGAGTCCTGCACCTGGGCAGGAACAATAAACTGCAGCAGTCCAGGCTGGGAGGTGACTGCTGGAGAGCAGCCCTGTGGAGAGGGACCTGGGAGTGCTGGGGGAGAACATCCATGGGGCAGCAATGTGCCCTGGGGGCCAAGAGGCCAGTGGGGTCCTGGGGGACGTTGAGCAGAGTGTGTCCAGCAGAGCCAGGGAGGTTCTCCTGCCCCTCTACTCTGCCCTGGGGAGACCTCATCTTGAGTAGTGCCTTCAGTTTGGGGCTCCCCAGTTAAAGAGCAACAGGCATCTGCTGGAGAGGGTCCTAGGGAGAGCTACAAGGATGCTGAGGGGACTGGAGCCCTGCCTGGTGAGGAGAGGTTGAGGGCCCTGGGGCTGCTTAGTCTGGAGAAGAGAAGACTGAGAGGGGATTGAATCAATGTCTCTAAATCTCTGAGGGCTGGGGGTCAGGAGGGGGGGACAGGCTCTGCTCACTGCTGCCTGGGATAGGGCAAGCAGCAATGGATGGAAGCTGCAGCACAGGAGGTTCCAGCTCAGCACAAGGGGAACTTCTTGACTGGAAGGGTCCCAGAGCCCTGGCACAGGCTGCCCAGAGAGGTTGTGGAGTCTCCTTCTCTGGAGCCTTTCCAGGCCTGTCTGGATGTGTTCCTGTGTGCCCTGAGCTAGGTTGTGTGGTCCTGCTCTGGCAGGGGGGTTGGACTGGATGAGCTCTTTGGGTCCCTTCCAACCCCTAATATCCTATGAGCCTGTGATCTTCTTGGGTCCCTTCCAACCCCCAACATCCTGTGAAAGGCTCTCCCAGCTGAAGCAGAAGGCTCAGCACTGTTTGCTCCAGAAACTGAATGCATCTGTAAGGCATGGTAGGGAAGCAGCCCAGAGCAAGCTGGGAGGCCAGAACCTTGAGTTCTGTGCTCTTAGAGAGTCACAGAACAGTTGGGTGTGAAGGCACCTTAAAGATCATCCAGTTGCAACCCCCTGCCATGGCCAGGGACACTTCCCACCACCCAGGCTGCTCAAGACCAGTTTGCTCCCTCCAAACACCCCATCAGGAGCACACAAACATTTGTGACTTGAGAAACATTTGCATCCCCCCAGCAGAGTGCACTTCATTAGCAAACAGAATCTGTCCTGTCGGGCATTCTGCTGCTCCTGGCTGAGCACAAGCACACCAGGGCAGCCCTTCAGGAAGCCACAGCCAGCAGCATGCAGATGAAGTGGCCAGTCACAAGAGCTGATGATCAGATGCCCAGGGCTGCCCGCGCCGGGAGCAGGGATGCTGAGCAAGCCCTGACACCAGGCACTTCAGGAGGCACTTCTCTGAGCTGACCTGTCCCACTGAACGGCTCTGGACCCCATCAGAGCTCAGAACTCCACTGAGGCACTGCATGAGTTGTCACTGGCAATATCCCAACAGCTGCTCAAGTGCTAGAGCAGAAGAGTTGCCTTTGTCAGCACAGGGCAGCTCTGGCTCAGCGTGATGAGGAGCAGCTTCGGGCTAACATCTGCCAGGGGAGGAGGGCAGCCTCTCTCTGGCTGATGGGCGGCACCTCCGATGCCTCTGCCAATTGCTGCCATCAGAGGGCCATTAGGGGACGTGGGGAGGAAAGCAAGCTGCAGTCAGTGACACAGCCACAGCCAACAGCCACGCACAGGACTGGGTGCTCATACCTGGTTCTTGGCAGGAAAGCTTAGCAGGATTCTCACATCTTCATCAGGGGCATGTGAAATGTTAACCCAACCCTTTATGCTGCTTGAATGTGTACAGCTCTCTTTTAATGTGCACCTAAAAGCAGACATCAAGTTACAGCAGGCTCCTTCTCTGGTGGCTTTGCCTTCAGACACTCTGCTTCAGCTCACTTCATGCCACTGCTCTCTCACAGCAACACAACAGGGGTAAGGTTATGGCTGCAGAAAGCTTCAGGAGAACAATCAGTAAAGTTTTCTGCTCATCCAAATGGATCACAGGGCACTGAGGGATGCTCTGGGGGCCTCAGTAAGTCAATGGGATCCCAGCAAGCATTAGATGCTTGGCCAGGAACCAGTGGACTTTGGTAGGCTGGAATGGAACTCATCATCTTGGGTCAACCCTCAACACCAACCCAGGCCAGGGGCTGCTGAGCCTGAGAGCAGCCCTGCAGAAAAGGGCTTGGGAGTGCTGGTGGAGGAGAAGCTGGGCAGGAGCCAGCCATGGGCACTGCCAGCCCAGAAGGCCAAGGGCAGCCTGGGCTGCATCCAAAGCAGCGTGGGCAGAGATGGAGAGAGGGGATCCTGCCCCTCTGCTCTGGGGAGACCACACCTGCAGGGCTGGGGCCAGCTGGGGACCCCCAGCACAAGAGGGACATGGATCTGCTGGAGAGGGTCCAGAGGAGGCCACAAGATCAGCAGAGGCCTGGAGAACCTCTGCTATGGGGACAGGCTGGGAGAGCTGGGGGTGTTCAGCCTGGAGAGGAGAAGGCTCCAGGCAGACCTTGTAGCAACCTTCCAGTACCTGCAGGGCAGCTGCAGGCAGGCTGAGGAGGGACTGCTCAGAAGGGGCTGTGGGGACAGGCTGAGGGCAGTGGTTTGGAACCGGAGCAGGGCAGAGTTAGGTTGGGCATCAGGAGGGAGTTGTGCAGAGTGAGGGTGGGCAGAGACTGGCACAGGCTGCCCAGGGAGGTGGTGGAGACCCCATCCCTGGAAACATCCAAGGTCAGCCTGGATGTGTCCCTGTGCAGCCTGCTCCAGCTGGAGGTGTCCCTGTGACTGCAGGGGGTTGGACTTTGGGGTCCCTTCCAGACCAGTGCAATCTGTGGCTCTGTAAATCTCCAACTTGATTGCTCTGTTGTACAGCTCCAGACCTGAGAGCAACACTTACCTCTGCACTCAGTGGGGTGAAATGTGCTCTTCCAGGGCCTGCAGCACCCCCAGCAAGGAGGCAGCCACAGCCTCCCTGGGCAGCCTGGGACAGACTCTCACCACCCTCACACTCAACAACTTCTGCCTCAGCTCCACTCTCAGCCTGCTCTGCCTCAGCTCCAAACCATTCCCCCTTGGCCTGCCTCAGACCCCCTCAGCACAGGTCCCTCTGCAGCCTTCCTGCAGGCTGCCTTCAGCTCTTGGCAGCAGCTCTGAGGTGCCCTGGAGCCTTCTCCTCTGCAGGCTGCACCCCCCCAGCTCCCTCAGCCTGTGCTCACAGCAGAGCTGCTGCAGCCCTGGCAGCATCTTTGTGGCCTCCTCTGGGCTCTCTCCACAGCTCTGTGTCCTCCTCCTGCTGGGGACAGCAGCACAGGAGGCAGGATTGGAGGTGAGGACCGAGCAGAGCCAAGGGGCACAATCCCCTCTCTTGCCCTCTGCCCACACTGCTCTGGCTGCAGCCAGCACACAGCTGCCTGCTGGGCTGCAGGAGGGCACTGCTGGCTCCTGGGGAGCTGCTCAGCACACAGCAACCCCGAGGCTCTCTCCTCAGAGCTCCTCTCAGCTCCCTCCGCACCCAGCCTGGGTTGGTGCCTGGGATTTGTTATCCTCGCAGCAGGAAGAAGACACAGAACTGCCACACACTGCCACACAGCCTCACTAAAACTGACCTAGGCAGGAGACTTCAGCACCGTGGAGGTCTCCTTTAGGTGTGGAAGGGAAAATAAATCATTGGAAGCATTTTGAGGTGGAAAAAGTTAACTGATGTTGGAACTGGATCAGGTGGGAGGCTCACTGCAGGGTAGCAGGGTGCAGAGATGAGGACCTGCTAAGCACTTTCCAAGGAGGAGCTCCCTGTGCAGATGTGCTCCCCAAACAATGTGCTTTATCTCCAGGAGGAATAACTGCAGAGTGACTTTCAAGGAACAGCTTCCACCTCTCCTCCTGAAATGGCCCAAACAACCCCAACAAACCAGAGAAACCACAGCCTCATCTGCTCCGGAGGTCAGGACGTTGGCAGCTGGAATGCAACTAAGCACAAGGTCGTTTCCTCTGTGGTTTAACTCAGGAAACAGTTCCTGCTGCACAAGAACCTGGTGGGGCCTTGCATCTGAATGCATTCAGGTCAGAACTACACTGTAAAAAAGTCTGGGCTATGCCTGCCACATTTTAAACTCTCTGAATTGTGTCCATGTCTGGAGCCCCCCAGCATAAGAGGAGCAGGGAGTAGGTCCAGAGGAGGGGTAGGAAGACGATCAGAGGGGCTGGAGAACCTTCCCTATGGGAGAGTTGGGGCTGTGAAGGCTCTGGGGTCACCTTAGAGCAGCCTTCCAGGACCTGAAGGGGCCAGAGGAGAGCTGGGGAAGGACTCTGGACAAGCGCTGGGAGTGACAGGATGAGAGGGAAGGGATTGAAGCTGGAAGAGAGGAGATTGATACTGGAGATCAGGAAGAAATCCTTTCTAGTGAGGATAGGGAGACACTGGCACAAGTTGCCACTCCCTGGAGGTGCTCAAGCCTAGGCTAGATGAAGCCCTGAGCAGCCTGGGCTGGTGGGAGGTGTCCATGCCCATGGCAGGGGTTGGCAATGGCTGACACTTGAGGTCCCTTCCAACCCATTCTGTGCATCTCCACATCTCACTTTCCTCTCCCTTGGCCCTGCTGCAGTGGGTGAAGATCCATCAGCAACAGAGGTTTAGAAGCACCCAGGCTGAGACCTGTCACCAGCAGATGTGCCAGGTGCCCAGATGTGCCAGGTGCCCTGCACAACTCCCTCAGGTAACCCTCTTGGGCCCTGCTGCCTGGGAGAGAGACATCCTCTAGCTTCTGCCAGGCTGAGATCCCTGCCATTGGAGATGCAAGGCAGCACACTTGCAGAGGCTGGCACTAAGAAGGTGTGTGCCCTTCAGTGGCACCCACATTGCAGCTCAGAAAAGCTGTTGATGAAGCTGAATCTCTAAACAGTCCAAGCAAAATGAGATTTGCCTTCTCAGGAAGGCTGCCTGAGAACACAAGCAGTGAGGCTGCTTCCCTCAGCTACATGAAGAACCCTAAGGAGGGGGGAAAGAGCAGTGCTGCCAGGCAGGAGCCAGAGCTGTGCTTGTCCTCATGCCAGGAAACATGTCTCTTGTTGCTCTGAAAGCTGCCCTTTGCCACTCAAAGCTCTGGAGGAAGCAGGCACAAAGGGGGCAGGAGGGCATCTGATGCTCCTCAGCATCAATTCTCAGCTTGCCCAAGACCAACCTGAACTCCACTTGCTCCAGATCAGATTATTTTGCTATCTCTCTATTTTCAGACAGTTGATATTGTTTGCAAGCTCACTGGGGTGAAGGTAACAGAGAAACCTGAGCTGTGAGCTGCATGGCTCTGACAATCCACAGGGACTGAGACAGACACCAAGCCTGGCTGAGCAGGACCACAGAATGCAGCAGCTTGGAAGGGACCCGCAAAGGGCATCTTGGCCAACCCCTCTGCACCCAGCAGGGACACCTCCACCTGGAGCAGGCTGCACAGGGACACAGCCAGGACCTTGAGTGCCTTCAGAGATGGAGCCTCTCTGGACAACCTGTGCCAGTCCCTCCCCACTCTCACTCTGCACAACTCCCTCCTGATGCCCAACCTAACTCTGCCCTGCTCCAGTTCCAAACCACTGCCCTCAGCCCATCCCCACAGCCCCTTCTGAGCAGTCCCTCCCCAGCCTGCCTGCAGCTGCCCTGCAGGTATTTTGTTCTCAAGATGTGCAGACTTTTTGCCATCCAAAGATGAGCTGTGAGGCCAGAGAGGCTGTGAAATGAAGCACTGCTGAAAGCTTTGACTGAATAATGGACATACCCAGTGGAAAAATTATTTCCCAGCAACAGTGCAAAACATTCCATTGAGCTCAAAATTATTAGGGAATGTAGTGTTCTAGTGGACACAGAATCATGCAATGGCTCAGGCTGGCAGGGAGCTCAGGGATCATCCCCTCCAACCTCCTCACCATGCCCAGGGACACCTCTCAGCTACACTCAGCTGCTCAAGGCCTCACCCAGCCTGGCCTGCAACACCCCCAGCAAGGAGGCAGCCACAGCCTCCCTGGGCAGCCTGGGACAGACTCTCACCACCCTCACACTCAACAACTTCTGCCTCAGCTCCACTCTCAGCCTGCTCTGCCTCAGCTCCAAACCATTCCCCCTTGGCCTGCCTCAGACCCCCTCAGCACAGGTCCCTCTGCAGCCTTCCTGCAGGCTCCCTTCAGCTCTTGGCAGCAGCTCTGAGGTGCCCTGGAGCCTTCTCCTCTGCAGGCTGCACCCCCCCAGCTCCCTCAGCCTGTGCTCACAGCAGAGCTGCTCCACCCCTGGGACAATCTTTGTGGCCTCCTCTGGGCTCTCTCCACAGCTCTGTGGCCTCCTCCCACTGCTGGACTTTGATACCAGCCTGGCTAAACCCACATCTTCCCCTTGCAAGAGCTTCACTCTGAACCCTCTCTCCACAAAACTCAGCACTGGGTGATGCTGAGTGCTCAGCAGTGAAAGCTTCTGTGGGTGGCAAAGGGAGCTCACATTATAGCAATTCATTTCTTCTCTGAAAGAGGAAATTCTCTCTGGTTCAGTCAGATGGAAACCCTGGGTGATCCCCTCATCAAGAGGGGGTTCACTGACTAATAACTGCTACTCACAAACTCTTCCTGAGGCACCTAAGGGCCTGCAAAGCTCAGCACTCTGCTGCAGACAGCCTCTGACACGGCAGCCAGGAGGAAACACCTCCCCGTAAACAGCAACTGCCTTCTACCCAGCAGCTCTGCAAACACCAAGCAGCAAAGTCATCAACACTGACACAACTCAAAACCTCCTGAAATCAGGCTATGACTGGGAGAACTTCAACCTCAGTCTTCTGTGCCACTGCCAACCTAGCAAGAAGGTTTACAGTGGTGGCACCTGCTAAGGACAGCAGCTGGGAGGTCCCCGTGCAGGAGGGGGAGAGCACCACACAGGAAAGCTTTGCAGAGTCACAGAACCACACAACTGTTGAGGCTGGAAGAGATCTCTGAGATCACCGAGTCCAAGCCCACCACTGCTGCTGAGCCACTGCCACTAACCCACCTCCCTCAGCACCACATCCATGCCCCTTTTAAATCCCCTCCAGAGGTGGTGACTCCACCACCTCCCTGGGCAGCCTGGGGCACTGCCTGATGGCCCTTGCTGGGAAGCTTCTTTTCCTAATATCCAACCTGAGCCTCCCCTGGCACAGCTTGGGGCTATTTCACAATGCCAAGCACAAATCCATGCTGGGCAGGGCCTGGCTGGAGAGCAGCCCTGAGGATAGGGACTTGGGGGTGCTGGTGGAGAAGCTCAACAGGAGCCAGCAGTGTGCACTTGCAGCCCAGAAAGCCAAGCAGAGCCTGGGCTGCAGCAGCAGAAGTGTGGCCAGCAGGGCCAGGGAGGTGATTCTCCCCCTCTGCTGTGCTCTGCTGAGACCCCACCTGGAGTACTGCATCCAGTTCTGGAGCCCCTGGGACAAGAGGGATGTGGAGATGCTGGAGAGTGTCCAAAGCAGGGCCAGGAGGATGCTCAGAGGCTGCAGCAGCTCTGCTGTGAGCACAGACTGAAAGAGTTGGGGCTGTGCAGGCTGGAGAAGACTAAAGGGACTAAAAAGCCTCTCTAAATTTAGGACAGTCCTTGATTAGTTCATGAGTAGGTTTACACAATGTGGTTGCTTCCAACTGCTCAGGCTTGATGACCCAGGAACCTACCAAACAGCCTTCAGAACTGTCTCAGTGGCAGCAGCAAAGCTCAAGCGTGGGCATGAAAGGTTTAGAAGACAACTTGAGCTGCCTGCTGCAGTGGGAGGTGTCCATGCCCATGGCAGGGGTCTTGGCACTAGATGATCTTTAAAATGCTTTCCAAGCCAATCTGTGATCCCTTGACTCTCTCCTCCTCTGGCCTAGACCCAGCAGTGGTTCCAAAGCAAGCAGCCATGAACACCGAGGAGCACTCAGCACTCTCTCCCCATTAACGCTGAGGCTATGAAGATGCTCCAAGCACAAGCATGCAATATTGTTTCTGAATCACTCTGGAAATCAAAACCATGCTCTAAACCCAAAAGGAAACCTTCTCTTAGCTGCAGGCTGGGGACAGAGTGGCTGAGAGCAGCCAGGCAGAGACGGCCCTGGGGGTACTGGCAGAGAGGAGCTGAAGAGGAGGCAGCAGAGTGCTCAGGTGGGCAGCAGAGCCAATGGCATCCTGGGCTGGCTCAGGAGCAGTGTGGGCAGCAGGACAAGGGAAGTTCTTCTGCCCCTGTGCTCAGCACTGCTCAGGACACACCTGGAGTGCTGTGTCCAGGTCTGGGCTCCTCCATTGCAGAGAAATGTTGAGGTGCTGGAAGGTGTTGAGAGAAGGGCAGCAAGGCTGGGGAGGGGCCTGGAGCACAGCCCTGTGAGGAGAGGCTGAGGGAGCTGGGGGTGTGCAGCCTGCAGCAGAGGAGGCTCAGGGCAGAGCTCATTGCTGTCTGCAGCTGCCTGCAGGGAGGCTGTAGCCAGCTGGGGTTGGGCTCTGCTGCCAGGCAGCCAGGGACAGAAGAAGGGGACACAGCCTCAAGCTGTGCCAGGGCAGGTTCAGGCTGGATGTTAGGAGGAAGTTGTTGTCAGAGAGAGTGATTGGCATTGGAATGGGCTGCCCAGGGAGGTGGTGGAGTGCCCATGGCTGGAGGTGTTGAAGCCAAGCCTGGCTGGGGCACTTAGTGCCATGGTCTGGTTGCTTGGCCAGGGCTGGGTGCTAGGTTGGGCTGGCTGAGCCTGGAGCTCTCTTCCAGCCTGCTGGATTCTGTGATTCTCTCTCCCCATTAAAGCTGAGGCTCTGAAGCTGTTTCAAGCACAAGCATGCAATATTACCTCTCAATCAGTCTGGTAATCAAAACCATGCTCTAAATCCAAAAGGAATCCTTCTCCTTAGCTCAACAAATATGCAGGAGCAGATCTCAGAAGCCTGAGGCTCGCCATGGTCCTCAGAAGGGCAGAGCTCCCTTTAAAGCCCGAGAGGGGTGTCTGCTGCCATCAAAATGTAGTAGGCACAATCTCGATGCTGAGGAACCCCTGAGGCAGCCAAAGTGCAGACTAACAGTGCCCTGCTTTGCCATGAAGTCTGAAACCCCAAGCAATACCTTTGCTTCAAAGAGCACCACCCACAGTAGGGATCCTTTGCAGACAAGCACTCTCGCTCGGAAACGTATCTACTGCAATTTGCAACTGGTACTCTTCTCACCTGAAAGCAAAGGAGGCAATAACAGACGGGATTAAAACAGCTTCCAGGAGCAGGGAAAGGGAAGGGTTACCAGGACAGATCTGACAGCCACCAAGCACAATCCCTTTGGGGATGTTTTCCTTAACAGCCTCCCCTCTGCCAGAACACCTTGGGATAGAAACCCGCAGCCTGCTCGCCGCAGGCTGCGCTTCACCACCAGATGATGAAAAGCCTCTGACAAGGCCAATTTGGTTCTGAGCACTCAAAGGCCAGCACAGACAAATTAATGCAAGGAGGGCTGATTAGCATAGGGAATTAAGAGATAGCAATAAAATGGAGGTAATTCCCTTTCACAAGCAACGCTCTGCTGCACGGAGCACAGCTTGCCCCTCCTCAGAAGCGAGCTCCGTTGGTCTCTTTCCATGACTGATGAAGGTGCATCCAAAAACTGCATGCACAGAACAAAATGCATCTGTGTCTGCATCACCAGGTCAGCTTACTGCATGGGCACACCAGAAACAAACACATGCAACTACTCAGCATGCAGGAAAATGCCATTTCCAGGGCGAGGGGGATGTAGGCAGTTGTGGCTACGTGTTAGGGAGCTGTACTTGTACATTCAGCTTGGATATCCTAGCCAGCCATTTTCAGAAAAGGAAAGGGAAAAAAGAACAAGAGAAAGCTGATTACCAACACTGAATGCAAATTAATCTTAGTCAGAACAATGTTCATCAGTTATCTGGCTAAGGGAAATACTCATCCCAACAGTCAGCTCATTTTGTATTTAAACCAAGCTGGGGAGAATGGGCAAAGTTCCTCTGTTTTGTGAGCAGACACAAGGGCTACGTGGCCCTGAGGGGAATTAGAGTGGGTGGGTGATAGGTTGGACTGGATGAGCTTGGAGGTCTCTTCCAACCTGGTTGATGACTCTATGGTTCTATTTTTGCCTCCCAGTCACAGCTTGTCAAATCCAGCTTCTCTGAAGGTATGTGAGACCAGCAGCCAACAGCACAGAAGCCCTGTTTAAGCTCCAGGAGATGGCTGACTCCTAAAAGGCTCCCAGGGAACAACTTGCTCTTTTCCCACAGCCAGAGGAAACCCAAGGCTGGGGACATCCACTGCTGACAGACTGCCACTCCTTCCGCAGGCTGCCTGTCAGCCAGGAGCTCTCCTGTCACCTCAGCCACCCTCAGCCGGCAGCCTAAACTGCTCTGGTCGCTGCTGGAGCAGGGGTTTATGGTGAATGAAAGTAACCAAGGGCTGGGGGAGATCCTGCCCAGCTCCGACGGGCGCCCAGCCCCTCTCTTTGCAGTCATCCTCCCTGCTGCTGGCCAGGCAAAGGAAATCTGCTGAGTTGACGCTCAGCAGCCCTGCTGTGAGATCTGCTGCAACAACTGCCGAGCTCCTGGGAGCTGCTGTCTGCTTCGCATGCGCCTCTGACCCCTCTGCTCACATGCAGCAGCTGCCAGCGCCTGCTGAAGCCCTTGGTCTGGCTCAGCACACTCGGCAGTCACTCCTCATTGTGTGCACGGTTTGCTTTGGGGGGTGGTTCGAAGCCTGAGCCTAACTGAAGGCAATGAGGATTTTATCATTGGTTAAAACTTCAAACCCAGTAGAGAGATTCCTCCACATGAGAAACTCCCAAACTGCCTAACAAAGCCTGACCTACCACGACCTGGAGTGCTAATTCAGAGCAACTCCATCTCCAAACAGTCTACAGGTCTCGTTGGCTACCTCCAAGCTACTCCCAGGAAAAGAGGAAATAAAGACTGACTCAACAGAATGGCATCAATTAGGCAGGGAATTAAGGGTGTTGCTGGAGCATGGCAACAGTGGGCAGCACTGTGACAGCACTGAAGCTCTTCTGGGCTCTGCAGAAGTGCAGCCCAAATGCAGACAGCAGTAGCAGGTATTAGGTGCAAAGTTGGTAACTGCAAACTGGGATAATTAAGGTCTAACTCTGACCCAGAGTGATGCTCCAGCTACAAAGCAGCAGGAATCCTTAAAGCAGTAGTTCATCTGAAGTCTTTGCTTTCAATGCTGGGCTTACCTTGTTGGCAGAGGACAGGTAGATGTAGTTACTGTCTACTGGATCAAGTCGAAGCTTGGGGAAAACTGAGGTCTCTTCCTTGATTTCATACAAAACCTCTGGGCAATTAGGTTCCATATCCTCATTAAGAATAGCCTAAAACAGATGAAACCAAACTGCTCACAAGTCCTTTCAGTCAGCATTTCACACCAAAGCCTCATTTCGGCTACATCCGAGCTCCTAAGATGATTTAGTAACTCAGCATCTGCACTGGGCACCTCCCACTGCAGAAAGGAGAGAGGAAAGACCTCCAGAACAGGACTGCAACAAAATCCATCTCACACGGAATCTGGCACTGGTTTAGGGGATAAAACACTCCTCACACCAAATGTCTTCCTGATTGATGCAGAAACTGAACGTGGAAGAGATGCCTACATCCCCAAGTCATAATGCACTAAGTACTCCTTCGAATGGAGAAGGAAGACTCAGCCTTCAGAAGACAAACCAACTGCCACCCAGCAAGTGAAGAGTGTAAAAAGGAACCTCCACAAGTCACTGACATCTGGCTCCAGGACAGAGGTTTCTTTCTGGCCTCTGTGAGCACAGAGCTGAGGTGGAATTTCTTTTTCTCCCCTTGCCCAGTTCTGCAGTTTTCCACCACCCTCTGCATGGGATTGAAGAGAAGCAGAGACCACAGAAATTTAGCTGTGCGAGTGAGTAAGCAGAGCAGCATTAAGATGAGTGATAACTCCTGATGGTACTAAGGAGACGTGGAGGAGGACTTTGAATTCTTGAGTGATAACTCCTGACTGTGCTAAGGAGACATGGAGGAGGACTTTGAGTTCCTGGGCTGTTATCGAAAGCACAGCGAAATCCACCGGGAAAAGCTTTCCAAGCTCTCCGCTACGCTGCTCTCCAACTGTCTGCTTCAAAACCCAGAGGCTGAGAGGCATCCTTCGCAGGGCAGGCAGGAAATGCACACTCTTGCAGAACCCAGAAATACAAAAATGAAGTCTAAACCCCATCTGATTGGGTGGCTGAGAAGTTCGATAGCAAGATAAGGCAGCCGCGCTTCCAGGGCACTCAGCTGAGCTAGCAGAGGGCAGCTCCTCTGAAGCAGAGGCAAAATGAGTCTTGACTTTTCTCTCTAACAGACAGCTACTCACATCAGAGAAATGGGCTAACAAACAGGCAAATATGCTCCCCACACCTCGCCATATTCCATGTTTCTACTGGAAACAGGAAGGAAGGAAGGAAGGAAGGAAGGAGGAACTGAGAACTCCCCAGCCCCTGACTGGATCCTGTGCGCATTAGCAGTGTCCAGAGGGGTACAACCGCTTTGGGAAGTTCCTTCCCTCGCCAAGTACCAGCACAGCAGGCACTGCTGGAGCTAATAGGAATAACAGAGATCCAGGGGGGTAAAATAAACCAAACTAAAAGAGATCCAGGGGATTAAGGCAAATAAAGCTAACAGAGATCCAGGGTCTGAAAGTAAACAAAACTAAGAGATCCAAGGTATGAAAGCAAACAAAACTAACAGAGACCCAGAGCATAAAAGCAAACAAAGCTAAGAGAGATGCAGGGTATGAAAGCAAACAAAACTAAGAGAGATGCAGGGTATGAAAGCAAACAAAACTAAGAGAGATGCAGGGTATGAAAGCAAACAAAGCTAACAGAGATGCAGGGTATGAAAGCAAACAAAACTAACAGAGACCTGGAGTATGAAAGCAAATAAAAACAACAGAGATCCAGGGTATGAAAGCAAACAAAAGTAACAGAGACGCAGGGCATGAAGGTAACAGAGATGCAGGGCATGAAGGTAACAGAGATGCAGGGTCTTACAACAAAGTTAACCCAGAGCCAGTGTAATAAAACAAGCAAAGCTAACAGAGATGCAGGGTATGAAAGCAAACAAAAGCTAACAGGGACCCAGGGTATGACATCTGCTTAAACAGAGAGCCCAAAGCAGGCGAGGCTGAGCCCCGTGAGGAGAGCAGCAGGCGGCGGAGCAGGGCAGAGCTGCCGCACTCTGCTTACCTTCAGCAGCTGTCCATCGTCCGTGCCCAGGAACAGAACGACCTGGTTCAGAACAACGGTGCCATACACAGCCACCAAGCCCGAGTGAACCAAGGTAGGTAACTTCTTGATTGACCTTGTCTCCTGAAAAATCAGACAGGAGAGAGCTGTTACCAAGGCACTCCCCCACGCTGCAAAGCGTTCAGGAAAGAATCACAGACTCACAGAACCCAGCGGGTTAGGAGAGACCTCCAGGCTCAGCCAGCCCAACCCAGCACCCAGCCCTGGCCAACCAACCAGACCATGGCACTAAGTGCCCCAGCCAGGCTTGGCTTCAACACCTCCAGGGTCGGCAACTCCACCACCTGCTTTCCAGAGAACTCAACCTGAGGCAAGACCTTGGGTGACATTTGAGTTCTGACACAATCCCAGAGCAACATACCAGAGGAAGTGACACAAGGAACACCAAACTGCTAACACCTGGCACATGGGTCCAGCTCTGATGAAGATTAATTACATCTGCTGCAGCTAAACCACCAACCCCAGCAGGACACAGCCTTGGCCAAAGAGCAGCAACCTGGAGTACTGCATGCAGTGCTGGAGCCCCTGGGACAAGAGGGCTGTGGAGGTGCTGGAAGGTGTCCAGAACAGGGCCATGAGGATGAGCAGAGGGCTGGAGCTGCTCTGCTGTGAGGAGAGACTGAGGCAGTTGGGGCTGTGCAGGCTGCAGAGGAGAAGGCTCCCAGGGGACCTTCTTGTGGCCTTGAATATAAGGCAAAGTCTGGAATAAGGTAGAGGGGTGGAAAGGAGGTGGAAGGGTGGTTGGGAGCCCCTCCTGGGGACTCTGGTTCCTGGGAGGGGAGTTGTGTTTCTGGATGCCTTGTCTATTTCTGTCCAAAGCTGTATGTACTGTAACTACCTGCCTGGACACTGAGCTAAGCTCTGAGTGCAAAGCTCCATTCTTTAATTTCCAGCCCTGGCTCTAGTCTGGGTCATCTTCTTAAGTGGGAAACCATCACAGCTCCAGAGGAGGAGACTCCACAACCTCTCTGGGCAGCCTGTGCCAGGGCTCTGGGACCCTTCCAGTCAAGAAGTTCCCCTTGTGTTGAGCTGGAACCTCCTGTGCTGCAGCTTCCATCCACTACTCCTTGTCCTGTCCCAGGCAGCAGTGAGCAGAGCCTGTGCCCCCCTCCTGACCCCCAGCCCTCAGAGAGTTAGAGACATTGATTCAATCCCCTCTCAGTCTTCTCTTCTCCAGACTAAGCAGCCCCAGGGCCCTCAGCCTCTCCTCACCAGGCACTGCTCCAGTCCCCTCAGCATCCTCACAGCCCTCCCCTGGACCCTCTCCAGCAGTTCCTGTCCCTCTGCAACTGGGGAGCCCAAAACTGAAGGCAGTGCTCAAGATGAGGTCTCAGCAAGGCAGAGCAGAGGAGCAGGAGAACCTCCCTGGATCTGCTGGACACACTCTGCTTAATGCCCCCCAGGACCCCACTGGCCTCTTGGCCCCCAGGGCACATTGCTGCCCCATGGATGTTCTCCCCCAGCACTCCCAGGTCCCTCTCCCCAGGGCTGCTCTCCAGCAGTCACCTCCCAGCCTGGACTGCTGCAGTTTATTGTTCCTGCCCAGGTGCAGCACTCTGCACTTGTCCTTGTTGAGCCTCCTTTGGCTCCTCTGTGCCCAGCTTTGTCTGCCAGGGGCTCTCTGGATGGCAGCACAGCCTGCAGCTGTCTCAGCCAAGCCTCCCAGCCTGGTGTCAGCAGCAAACTCGCTGAGCAGACTCTGTCCCCTCATCAATGCCATTGATAAAGATGCTGATCCTTACACCTTCAGAGGCCCTGGGAGTGCAAGAAGCTATGTGGCTTCCCTGCACAGCCCAAGGTGTGAGGAGAGGCCATCAGCAGTGACACTGCACAGAGAGGGGAAGGCATTCCTCAAAGTTATGAACCGAATCCACCACACAGGGACAGCTAAATTCAGCCCTTGCCTGCCAGCTTGCTGCTTTAACCCCCAACAGTCCTTCCAAACAGGAATCATTTCTCTTCTGAGCTGCAGTCCTAAGTCAATTAAAATCTTTTTCAGTCATCTGAATGATTTTAATTAGCTCCCAAGAACAGCCACTTGGAATGAAAGAAGACTTGATTAACTTTCATATTTAAACATCAGAGACTCACAGAGTGGCTCAGGCTGGCAGGGAGCTCAGAGCTCATCCCCTCCAGCCTCCTCACCATGCCCAGGGACACCTCTCAGCTACACTCAGCTGCTCAGGGCCTCACCCAGCCTGGCCTGCAACACCCCCAGCAAGGAGGCAGCCACAGCCTCCCTGGGCAGCCTGGGACAGACTCTCACCACCCTCACACTCAACAGCTTCTGCCTCAGCTCCACTCTCAGCCTGCTCTGCCTCAGCTCCAAACCATTGCCCCTTGGCCTGCCTCAGACCCCCTCAGCACAGGTCCCTCTGCAGCCTTCCTGCAGGCTCCCTTCAGCTCTTGGCAGCAGCTCTGAGGTGCCCTGGAGCCTTCTCCTCTGCAGGCTGCACCCCCCCAGCTCCCTCAGCCTGTGCTCACAGCAGAGCTGCTCCAGCCCTGGCAGCATCTTTGTGGCCTCCTCTGGGCTCTCTCCACAGCTCTGTGGGGACAGCAGCACAGGAGGCAGGATTGGAGGTGAGGACTGAGCAGAGCCAAGGGGCACAATCCTCTCTCCTGCCCTCTGCCCACACTGCTCTGGCTGCAGCCAGCACACAGCTGCCTGCTGGGCTGCAGGAGGGCACTGCTGGGCTGCTCTCAGCCCACTCCGCACCCAGCCTGGGTTGGTGCCTGGGGTTTGTTTTCTCATGCAGCAGGAAGAAGACACAGAACTGCCACACACTGCCACACAGCCTCACTAAAACTGACCTAGGCAGGAGACTTCAGCACCGTGGAGGTCTCCTTTAGGTGTGGAAGGGAAAATAAATCATTGGAAGCATTTTGAGGTGGAAAAAGTTAACTGATGTTGGAACTGGATCAGGTGGGAGGCTCACTGGGGGGTAGCAGGGTGCACACAGTGAGCTTCACTTGGGTTCAGGAGCATGCAGAGGAAGCTTCCAGGCTTTTGTCTCCATCAACATGAGGATCTTTGTTTCTGCAGTCATAGAATCACAGCATCAGTCAGGGTGGGAAGGGACCACAAGATCAGCCAGACCCTTGTGGTCCCTAGATCAGGTAGCCCAGGGCCCCAAAGTCCAGCCTGTAGTAGTGTGTAAGGAAAGCAAAGCACTTCCAGCCTCTCTACAGCCAGGCCGCAGGAGAGGACTCAGCCAGTCCCTGAAAAGCTCTGCTGCCAGGTTTTGTTCTGACCCACATACCAGCAAAACAACCAGTGTCATAGCACAGCATCCTCCTCAGCTGAGTGAGGAACCAGTGCTGACAAGTGTGGAAGCCTCCCCCCTCCCCCTGCCTGCTGGAGGGAGGGTCAGGGCAACACTGAGCTAATACAGCAGCGGGGGGATGCAGAGGCTGGGCAGGCACCACCAGAACTGCCTTCTCCCTTCTGCAGCCTGCTCCTCCAGCTTGCCTGCTCCCCCCGGGGCTGCAGCTGCTGCTTTCCAGGCCTGGCTTCAACACCTCCAGGGCACTGCACCACCTCCCTGGGCAGCCCATTCCAGTGCCAATCACTCTGACAACAACTTCCTCCTAACATCCAGCCTGAACCTGCCCTGGCACAGCTTGAGGCTGTGTCCCCTTCTTCTGTCCCTGGCTGCCTGGCAGCAGAGCCCAACCCCAGCTGGCTACAGCCTCCCTGCAGGCAGCTGCAGACAGCAATGAGCTCTGCCCTGAGCCTCCTCTGCTGCAGGCTGCACACCCCCAGCTCCCTCAGCCTCTCCTCACAGGGCTGTGCTCCAGGCCCCTCCCCAGCCTTGCTGCCCTTCTCTCAACACCTTCCAGCACAACATCTCTCTGGAACTGAGGGGCCCAGATGAGCATGAGCTGACTGTGATGCTCAGAGCCTGCAGCACCTGCTCCAGAGGAAAGGCTGCACTGCTTCAGCCTACACAAGAGGCAGGTTCAGAGGGGCCAGAGAAACAGAGGCAGGCTCCTGAGCTGGGTGCATGCAGGACAACAAAAGCCAAGGACACAATGTGAGATAGTGGAGGTTTCTAGTGGACAAGAGATGAAACCACATCACTGTGAGGACAATTAAGCAGAACAGGTTGTCCAGAGATGTTATACAGTCTCCATTCCTGGAGGTTTCAAGATCTGACAGGGCAAAGCCCAGAGCAACCTTGTCTGATCTCAGATCTGACCCTGCTGTGAGCAGGGAGCTGTGCTGGAGACCTCCTCTGAGGCTCCATCCAACCTGCATGTCTCTGTAATCCCAAGGAAGCAAACCCTGTGCTCAGGAGCCCCCAGGCTCCCCTAGGTTTCCATTCAGAACACCTGGAGAAGCCAGATGACTAACAGCAGCTCCTCTTCTTCCTGACAGCCTGAGAGCTCACAAGTCTCCTGTGGTTTGCTTTCCACTCCAGGCTGGGATGAACTGAAAATTGATCCTAACTGGGCAGAAATACTCCCCCTGGAAATGTTAACTCCACAGGACTGTCAAACCTCAGAGGAGACCCTGGCAGCCTGCTAGCACACAGGAGATCACTCTGCTACTAGACAATTAATTACAGGCTCAAATTTGATACCAAATGATATTTAGGGGCCTGCAATTGTTTCCTTAACTAAAAGGCCATGAATCATTCTGGAATTAGCTCCCAGCCCAACTCAAACATGGCTGCTGTCAATTAATGGTCCAGATTAAACTGATGGGAGTGCTGACTGCAACCAGCTCCTTCCAAAGCATCTTAGAGCAGCTGATTTCTCCCAGGATTCCAAAACCTGCTTGGTATATTAAAGGCCATAAAGCAACCCACATATTTATCACCCACTGCAAAGTGCAAAACTTCACAGAACAGGCTGTTAGGGAGCTGTGCTTGCAGCACAGAGCAGATGAAACCTCAACCCAGGCAGCTCTCCACGCCGCAGCTCTTGCACCTACGCAGCACCGCAGCAGCGGTGGGGCCAGCAGGACCAGGGAAGGGACTGTCCCCTTGTGCTCAGCACTGCTGAGCCTGCACCTCAAATCCTGCCTTCAGGTTTGGGCTCCTCATTCCAAGAATCACAGAATCAAAGAATTAACACGTCTGGAAAAAGACTTCAGAATCACAGAATCCAGCAGACTGGAAGAGAGCTCCAAGCTCAGCCAGCCCAACCTAGCACCCAGCCCTGCCCAAGCAACCAGACCATGGCACTAAGTGCCCCAGCCAGGCTTGGCTTCAACACCTCCAGCCATGGGCACTCCACTAACTCCCTTCCAATACCATTCACTCTCTCTGGCAACATAACATCCAGCCTAGACCTCCCCTGGCACAGCTTGAGGCTGTGTCCCCTTGTCCTCTCCCTGGGTGCCTGGCAGCAGAGCCCAACCCCAGCTGGCTACAGCCTCCCTGCAGGGAGCTGCAGACAGCAATGAGCTCTGCCCTGAGCCTCCTCTTCTGCAGGCTGCACACCCCCAGCTCCCTCAGCCTCTCCTCGCAGGGCCTGTAGTCCTATCATCGAGTCCAACCTATCACCTAACCCTTCTAATTAGCTAACCCATGGCACTAAGTGCCTCATCCAGCCTTCAAGAAGGACACTGAGGGGCTGAAGAGTGCCCAGAGAAGGGCAGCAAAGCTGGGGAAGGGTCTAAAGAACAGGGCTGGGGTGGAGCAGCTGAGGGAGCTGGGGGTGGTTAGTGTGGAGAAGAAGAGGCTGAGGGAGACCTCATTGCTCTGCAGCTCCCTGAGAGGAGGCTGCAGGGAGGTGGGGGTTGGGATCTTCTCCTTAGTATGGGGCAACAGAAGGAAAGGAAATGACCTGAAATTGTGCCGGGGCAGGGTCAGGTTAGAGAAGAACACCCTGGAGGTGCTCAAGATAGGTATGTCCACGGCACCTGAGACCATGGTGGTGCTGGGTTGATGGCTGGACTGGAGGATCTTAGAGAGCTCTTCCAGCCAAAAGTATTCTTTGGCTCTCAGCCTCCTCCTTGCAGTGAGAGGCCCAGAACTGAACCCAGTACTCGAGGTGTGGCCTCAGCATTGCTGAGTTCAGAGGCACAACCACTTCCCTGCCCCAGCAGACGCAGGCTGTGCTGCAGCAAGCCCTCACCAGCAGACTCCTCCAGCACGCTGGGAGGCAGGTAGAATCCAACGCGGAAGATGTGGATGCGAGCTCTATATACGAGCTCTATAGGAAAGGGCCACATCTTTCCAGAGGCACCCCACCTCGGGCACCACCTGCCTCCTGCCACGGAGGGCTCATGCCTCTGGGAATGCAGTGCTGCAGCTGTCCGGGGTGAACACCTCCAGCTGGGAGAAAATGCTTCCTGCCTCTGCTGCACAGAGCAGCCCCGGCACTACCTCGGGCTCACAAGCAGCAGTTCCACAGCCTCTACAGCTGTCCCAGGCTGTCTGATACAGCTGGATGCGAGAAATGACTTCCAGGGACAGCATTCAAACTTCATGCAAATGTCACCTTGGGCTGAAGCAGCAGTGCAAAGCTGCAGAGACCACGCAGCCGCTGGCAGGATGCGCAACAACTTGGTTGCGATCCAGTGAGGTGCTCAGGCTCATGCTTAACCTTAAATGCATAGGCACAAAGATGATGGAGCCACTTACACACCTTAGTGTCAAATATGCCCTTAAGTGTTCTCCTGGGTCAGGGCCAGAAAGCTCAGGACCTCGCAGGAAGGAGCTCGAGAGCAGAATGCACAGCAGCAGAACAGTGAGCACAGATGCTCAGGACTAAGTCCCTCTTGCAGAGCACTGCTGAGAAGTGGTGTCAAGACACAGGGCAACTACAAGCAGCTGCCTGAGTGCAGCCAGGCAAGAGGATGTCTTGCCCACAGGTAATCAGAGCCATTGCAGAGAGCTGGGGAAAGACAAGCTCAGAAGGGAAACAAACTGCAGCTGCTTCCTTATCTCTGCTCCAGCGACTGTATTCCTGCTGAGAAAGGCTCTGCTGCTTTCAACTCCTGCACAGACTGACAGCCCAGCCCCGGGACCTGTGCACCACATCACCCCTCAGCCCCACAGCTCCAGCGTGCCCACCAAAGCATGAGACTAAGATGCACACAGATGCACCATACAACAGCTTGCACCTGCAGTGCAAAAGGCAGGCTGGTGCCTACTCTGGCCCACCTGCCACACACACCATAGGGGGCTGCACTCCCAGCAATCAATCATACAATCATGGAACTGGTTCACTTGGAAGAGACTTCTAGAATCATCAAACCTGCAACCCAACAACACCAAGGCCACTAAGCCACATTCCCAAGGGCACTGGCCACACCTTTCTTGAACACCTCCAGGCACGGGGACTCCACCACCTCCCTGGGCAGCCTGTGCCAGGCTCTGACCACTCTTGGAGCAAAGAACTTTTTCCTCATCTCTGACTTAACTGTCCCCGGCACAATTCCAGGACATTTCCTCTCCTTCATTCACCTGATCCTAGGGAGCAGACACCTCCCTGCAACCTCCTTTCAAGGAGCCATAGAGAGCAGTGAGGTCTGCCCTCAGCCTCCTCTTCTGCATGCTGAGAAACCCCAGCTGCTCCTCACAGAACTGGGTCTCTGGACCCTTCCCCAGCTTCACTGCCCATCTCTGGAGGTGCTCCAACTCCTCAATGTCCTTGCTGTAGAGAGGAGTCCAAACCTGAACCCAGTATTCAAGGTGTGGGCTCACCAGTGCCCAGGACAGTGGCCCCATCACTGCCCTCAGGCGCTGCAGCACACATCTGCCCAGCTCCAACGCTGCTCTCAAAGGACTGCACTTTAAAGCACACACCAGGGACTGCTCCTTGCTGCCATTCCTGCACGCCACGGTACAAGATCCTCACAGCAGGTCCTTGCCACTGCCACCACACACTGCTACAGGCTGCACACCACCTTCCTGCCAGCTCTGAGGCCAGCAAAGGCACAGAGAACCATAGAATCGACCAGACTGGAAGAGAGCTCCAGGCTCAGCCAGCCCAACCTAGCACCCAGCCCTGGCCAAGCAACCAGACCATGGCACTAAGTGCCCCAGCTGAGCACAGAGGCAGAAGAACCTCCCTTGTCCTGCTGCCCACACTGCTCCTGAGCCAGCCCAGGATGCCATTGGCTCTGCTGCCCACCTGGGCACTGCTGCCTCCTCTTCAGCTCCTCTCTCCCAGCACCCCCAGGGCCCTCTCTGCCTCGCTGCTCTCAGCCACTCTGTCCCCAGCCTGTAGTGCTGCTTGGGGTTGTTGTGGCCAAAGTGTAGAACCCTGCCCTTGGCCTTGTTCAATCTCACCCCATTGGCCTCTGCCCACCCATCCAGCCTGGCCAGGTCCCTCTGCAGGGTTCTCCTACCCTCCAACAGCTCCACACCTGCTCCTAGCTTGGCATTATCTGCAAATGTACTGATGCTGGACTCAATCCCCTGGTCCAGATCACCAACACAGATATTGAACATTCCATGTTTGCAGGGACTCCCAGCACGGCTTGGTGAGAGACAGGAGAAGGAGCTGGTCTAAAACAACCAGAAGCAGCAGCATATGGGCCTGTCATCTTCCAACTTACTCTGCAGTAGCCTTGCCTAACCTTCTGGAGTATAAAAAACATATTAAAGCTGAACTACTTGTGTTTGCTGCTGTTTGTACACCATCAGCACACACAATTAGCATTAAAATGGAGCCTAATTAGCTGTGCAGTGTTGTAGGTCCTATTACTACACACACACACACAGATGTCCTGCCAGCTCACAGCACGTTCAAACACCACCAGGTCACGTTGGAAGTGAACTGAATGTACTGTTCCAAAACACCACCATTAGTAACACCAGCACACGTGGGGCCAGG
Organism: Tricholaema leucomelas; assembly: GCA_013400475.1. Taxonomy (NCBI): domain Eukaryota; kingdom Metazoa; phylum Chordata; class Aves; order Piciformes; family Lybiidae; genus Tricholaema lacrymosa; species Tricholaema leucomelas. The sequence continues at coordinate 163,368 of WAAF01005650.1, forward strand.
GCACTAAGCAAACCACCACAGAATGGTTTAGGTTGGAAGGGACCTCAAGGATCAGCCATTTTTATGCTGAGATTCTTCTGCACTGCAGCAAAGATAATCTACACTTCCTGCAGGGGCAAGCCCCCTGCGACATCAAAGTAACTTCTGGAGTCACAGGTGTCCAATCTGAAAGCCTGCTCAGGTGTTGGTACAGGCTGCCATGGGAGATGGTGGAGTCCCCATCCCTGGAGGTGTTCAACACCTGTGGCCGTGGCACTTAGGGACGTGGTTTGGTGGCCATGGTGGGGTGGAGTTATGGTTGGACTCAAAGGTCTTAAAGGGCTCTTCCAACCCAAACGATTCCAAGATTCTAGGATCTGAGTCAGACCAACCCTTAGACAAGTGGATTGTTGATCTGTCATCCTCAGGCAACTGGGAAGCCATGGGGATGGGAGGGCGAGAGGAATGCGAGTCAGAAATAGCTGCTTCACCACACCTGCTTTACACCACTCCATGGAATCCATGAGAGCCTCCTGCCATTTCCAGCATGGGGCTTTGGGAAGCAGTTGTAAAAGCACCTGCTGCCCAAGGAGGTGTTTGCTCTGCTTTGTTTTGCAGGCTCAGAAAGCACCTCACCAAGAAAGTCCAGGAGTAATTAGGGGCTAAGAACACAAAGTCAGCCTCCAAGCAGCCACTCGCTCTCTGGGGACCAGGATGAGGCTTCAAATTCATGCAGTTTGCCTTGTCAGAGCAGCAAGCTGTAAACTGGCACTGGAAAGGAAAGCATTGGCTTGGGCTCTGTTGTGAGACTTTCACTGTTTACTTCACCCACATATGGGCTTCTCATTCATAAGTGCATCCTCTAGCACTGGCAGCAGTCTCACAGCTCAGTAGGAAGAGGAGCAGTGATTCACACATGCCCTCCGGCGCTTTGTGTTTGGAAGGAGCTCAGCGCCGTGCGCTGCTCTGGGCTAGAGCTGGGGAGCCAAGAAGTCACAGTCGAGCCACTGTACTTCTCTCAAGGGGTGTCCAACGGCTCCACTCCAAACGCAGCAGGGAACCAGGGGGCCCTGATGGAGGATGCAAGAGCCCAGGGCTTGCTTTACGATGCCTCGCTCCATCCCCTCTGCTTCTGCCTGACACTCTTCAGTGCTCCTTTTGCCAAAGCTCTGCAAAACCTCCCGAGCACGACTGAAAAGCCTTGCCCAAGCACCTTCTTCACCTGACCTCTATCTGCAGCCTCAGTTTTAATTGATTTCTTTCCTAGTTACCCAAAACCACAGCAAAGCCAGCAACCTCGCCCATCCTGTCCTCCCGCTGCCCAGCTCAGCCTCAAAAAGGAGGAGCTGAAGAGAGAATGTTAGGGAAGGAGGTGATCTCCATGGGATACCACTGCCTGTGGAAACGTAACCAGTGCAACAACAAAGATGTGTTGCCTGTTGCTGTCTGCTGCACAGACCGACTTAGGAGGGTGGCTGTGAGCCCCTCTCCAGCGAGGCCGATCCTGGGAGGTCTGGGAGACACCTACCAGGACACAAGCAGCCATAAATAACTGGCGAGCAAAGGGGGTAAGAAGGCACACAGCCCAGTGCACAGAGTCAGCTGGATGGGCTTTTGCTGGCTCCTGAGGTAGCTGCAGTGCCAGGAGATGTGAGCGCACACGACAAGGCAGGAGGCGCTTCACCTAGGCTGGATGGGAAATACAAGGAAGTGCGACCCAACCCTGGAGCTAAAAAAGGCTCGCTGAGTGAGAAGCCTGAGACTCAGGCCTGCCCCGGGGTGCCCTCAGACCCAGACCTATGTCTGCTGAAACGCAGGTGGGAATGGTGCTCCCAACCTGGTGAGGGCTCGGCTTATCAGAAAGCGGTGGAGAATCACTGAGGGCTGACGGGCAGAGCCTGGCGCAGCTCGGAAGTTCCCTGCTAACTTCATGAGCCTTCAGGTCGGGGACACACTCCACAAGAGTCACACACAGCAACACCAGCCACAAGCACAACAGCGTCAACAAGGGCGTGCGGGACGAGGGCTTAGCCAAGCCCAGACTTACGCAGCTCTTCCCGTTCACGATGAAGTGCGCGGAGGCGCAGGCTTGCTCCTTCACCTCCTCCATCCCGAAGATGCAGACGGCAGTGGTGTTCCAGGCCTTGGCACCGTGGTTGTGGTGGAAAACGCCCACCCACCAGCCCCGCTCACCCCGTCGGATGAGGCTGGAGGAAACGATGAGGCTCCTGCAGCCGCAGTCCAGATAGACGTGCCCCTGCAAAGTCAGGCCACCCTCCGTGGGGCGCAGCTGGCGCAGGACAGCCATGCTGGGTGGCTCCACGTACCCAGCCCGCCTGACCTTCAACCTGTAGTAGGGGAAGAAGAGATGATCCCCCCACTGCAGCGCGTCAACAAAGTGCAAAGGCTCCTTCTTGCGCTTGATGATGCCCAGCTCCTCCTTGGACTCCAGGTTGTCCATGCTGCGCACCGTGATGACGGTCGCCTCGTCCGACTGGGAGGGCTCGCAGCCCAGACGGCTCTCCGAGTCGCCAGTCGAGTAGGTGGCCGCCACGGCCAGATACCAGGCGCCGGACAGCTGGAAGACGACGCCGGCGGTGGAGCCGTCGGGCAGGCAGCTGACCACCTCGCTGCGGTTCAAGCGCTGCCGGTAGGCAGGCCGCTCCCACACCTCGCAGGTGCCGTCCTTCTGGGTCCAGCCAGCCAGCAGGACCCCCACCCCTCCGGCCTCCTCGTAGGGCAGCAGCAGGTTGCTGCGCATGCCGGGGGGCTCCCCGCAGCCCTGCCCCGCGGCCGCCGGCACTACGCGGCGGCGGGGCCGCAGCTCGGGCCATAGCTCGTAGAGGCAGCTGCCGCCCGCCACCAGCACGCCGCCGCCGCTCACCTCGATGTTGTCGATGGGGGCCCCCGGCAGCTCGAAGCTCTGGGGGCCGCTGGCGCTCGCCAGCGCCGCCAGCAGGGGCAGCGCCCAGCGGAGGGCGGGCGGCGGCGCCGCCATGGGCGCGGGCTCGGCTCGGCGCCGNGTGTGCGGGAGGGGAGTTCCTCTTTCGGGGCGGGGAGGAGAGGAGGGGAGGGGGTGCCTGCAGGAGAGAGGTGGGCCGGGCTCCTCCGGGAGGGCTGCCGAGCCACCTCGCCGCCGTGCGCCGCAGCTCCCCCTCCGCCCCCTGGCCCCGCCAGCCCGCCTCGCCGCGGACGGGGGGCGGCGGCGGCGCGGGAGCCCACCTCGACCACTGGGCTATGGGGAGCGGCGGCTGGGAGCGGCCGCCGGGACTCGGGGAGCCGGAGATGGGGGCGGTCGCTGGGCTTTGGGGAGCCGGGGATAACGGCGGCAGCCGGGAACTGGGGAGCCGGGGCTGGGGACGGCCGCTTCCCCGCGGTGCGGGGCGACACCCGCCTCGCCTCGGGCGGGCCACTTCGCTAAGCTACCGGCCCCGGGGGGTGGCAGCCCCCTCCTGTCCTTCCCCGGCGGCTCAGAACCCTGGTCGCTCACCTGGACCCCTCCGGGGCAAAGGGGCTCCCCCACGCACCCCACTCCATATCTCTCCCTGCCCGGCTGCAGCCTCCCTGCTGGCAGCGGGCGGAGGAGCGAGGCGGCGCGGCCGGGGGTGAAGGTGCCGCGCGGAGCCGTCCGCTGGTGGGTGTGGGGTGCGGGCACGGGGCCAGGCTCTGCTGAGCACCGGACTCTGCACGCTGCCAGCTTGGCAACCCGGCTGGTACCCGTTAAAAGACTGCATAGCCGCCCGCTGAACAGCCCCCGTGTAGCCCAGTCCATCGCTGCCACCTTGCACAGGACGATTGAGGTGTGTGGGGTCTTAATAGGCTTGTCCGAGCTGCAGCAAAGGCTGCAGACTTCCTCCCGAGTTCAGCAGGGTAGGCAGAAGTCCCTGTCCTCTCCAGCCCTGCTACCGTGACACTGACACCCATCCAGCGCAGACAGGAGGACGGGACGGGGCACTTTGAGCGGTGCAGCTGATAGCGATGCAGGGTGGGTGACAAGACTGAGAGCAGCCCTGCGGGAAAGGACTTGGGAGTGCTGGTGGATGAGAAGCTGGGCAGGAGCCAGCAGTGGGCACTTGCAGCTCAGAAGGCTAAGGGCAGCCTGGGCTGCATCCAAAGAAATACAGCCAGCAGGTCAAGAGAGGGGATTCTGCCCCACTGCTCTCTCTGCTCAGACCTCACCTGCAGTGCTGCGTCCAGCTTTGAACTTCCCAACACAAGAAGAATGTGGCCCTGACGAAGAAGGTCCATAAGGCCATGAAGAAAAATGACCAGAAGGCTGGAGAACCTCTCCTGCAAAGAGAGAGTTGGGGTTGTTAAGCTTGGAGAAGAAAAGGCTCTAACCTCAGAGATGCATTTCAGTCTCTGGAGGGGCCCTACGGGGAGGGACTGTTGAGAAGGGCTTGCAGCGACAGCACAAGGGCCATTGGCTTCCAACTACAGCAGAACAGATCTAGGTTGGACATCAGGAGAAAGTTCTGCACAATGAGAGTGGTAAAATGATGGAACAGGTTGCCCAGGGATGCAGCTGAGGACCCATCCCTGGAGATCAGAGGTGATGTGTCCCTGGGCAGCCTGCTGTAGCTGGAGGTGTCCCTGCTGAGTGCAGGGGGGCTGGACAAGATACCCTTTGGGGGTCCCCTGTAACCCAGTGCATTCCGTGGGTCTTAGGATTCTGTTCCCCACTGGGTCGTTGCTGGCACAGGGTCGGCAGAATGAGGAGCAGAGGCTGCCTGCTCAGCTGGCAGTAAACCAGCATGTTGATGAATTATAAATGGAAAAGTGGGTTTGTGAAAGGCAGGATGGACTCATTTCACTGTTCTCACTTGGGTGGGGATGGGCACAGGACCCATTGCCACTCTCACCGAGAAGAGCACATCACGTTCAGGATCAAGAGGCCATCTGACCCTCCATTTACGTTGCTTTTACCTTAAATTAGCTTTCAGCAGGCAAAAGTGGAACTCTGAAAACTGGAACAAAAGTAACCTCTGTATAAATGAGTCAAGTGCAGTATTTTCAAGGAGGAAGTGTGATGCAGTTAGCAAATTTTCATTCTCTTTCTTCATTGCCACCCCCAGTGGCAGTTATTGTGCAAGAAATGCTGCCGCTCGGGTCAGCAAAAAAACAACCCCAAAGCTAAGTAACCTTCTTGCAGCAATCAGTGTCTAGGACAAGCATCACCCTGAAATCCAGAGCCCTTCACAACTCATCTGCTGAGCTCTTGTACAGTGGCTCTAAAATGAATTACAGAATCCAGCAGGCTGGAAGAGAGCTCCAGGCTCAGCCAGCCCAACCTAGCACCCAGCCCTGGCCAAGCAACCAGACCATGGCACTAAGTGCCCCAGCCAGGCTTGGCTTCAACACCTCCAGCCATGGGCACTCCACCACCTCCCTGGGCAGCCCATTCCAATGCCAATCACTCTCTCTGCCAACAACTTCCTCCTAACATCCAGCCTGAACCTGCCCTGACACAGCTTGAGGCTGCCTGGCAGCAGAGCCCAACCCCAGCTGGCTACAGCCTCCCTGCAGGGAGCTGCAGACACCAATGAGCTCTGCCCTGAGCCTCCTCTTCTGCAGGCTGCACACCCCCAGCTCCCTCAGCCTCTCCTCACAGGGCTGTGCTCCAGGCCCCTCCCCAGCCTTGCTGCCCTTCTCTCAACACCTTCCAGCACCTCAACATCTCTCTTGACTTGAGGAGCTCAGAACTGGACACAGCACTCAAGCTGTGGTAACATCAACAATGCACCCAACATGAGCAAAATGTAGCAAAGGATGTGGAGCAGGAGGGTTGGATGATTACTCTCCTTGTCACATGAGAAGAGATGCTCTAGGTGCTAACAAACGCTGCCTGCAGCTTCCTGTGCCAGGTAAGCAAAGCAGAGCCTCATGCCAAGAGCACCAACATGGGTTGTGCACACGAATGCAGCTGACACAGCTGTGCAAGGGGAGCTGAACGTGGCACACTGGGCTGCATCAGCCCCTGCCTTGCCTTCTGTTGCTGTTCACTGCAGAGGCAAAGCTCTCATCTATTTATGTCTTGCTCACAACTTCAGAGGCTCAGCAACCTCCCATCTGCAAGACATCTTTGATCCTGCCCACAGACCACGTCCAGCAATAGGTCTTCTTCTGCAGACGTCCCTCCCTCTGCCAAATCCCCAAGCTGTGCCTTTGTTGGCTTTCAGGGCTGACCAAGCAGCCTGTTTCTCAGGCTGTATGTTTAAAATAAGCCACATTCTTCACCAAATGACTGATCTGGTTAAATGGGTGAGGCCAGGCTTATTCCAGCCTTGGAGAGCAGCGACGTGACAGCTCCTGGGGCTGCAGGCTCCTCTGGCTGCCCAAGCAGCAGTGTTCTGCTTCAGGTTTTGCTTAGACTGGGACCTGGAAAGGCTGCACTGCAAAGGCTGCTGTCAGGAGGAGAAGAGAGGGAGAGGAGGCTGCACCCCACCTGTCCCAGGGTCATCCATGAGAGCCCATTTCTAGAGACTCTTCCCTGCCTCTTTCACTGCTCTGCTCTTTCCTCCCTCTTTCATTGCTCTGTTCCTGCTCTTTCCTCCCTCTGCCCAAGGAAGCAGTGGCTTGGACCAAAGCCTCATCTTGCAACGTTTAATTTTGCATAGGCTTCTGAGAGCCACTGAAGCAGCTTCGTGCTGAGAATTACTGCATGAATTCGTTCTGCTTGTGAGTGGCCCAATTCTTGAAGTGGCAAAGCATTCCCAGCTCCTTTCGAAGCCCCTGAAGGAAACAGGAGCTCCTGCCTTCAGCTCCTTCTTCCAGAGACACCACCAGCATTCCAGCTGAGTTGAGCTGCTGCTGATAGGGAAATAGAAAAGGAGGCTGCAGATGATATTTGCTATTAATCAGAATTCATCAGGTTGGAAAAGAGCTTCAAGATCATTGAGTCCAACCCATCACTTAACACCTTGTAATCAACTAACCCACGGAGCCAAGAGCCTCATGCAGCCTCCTCTTAAACACCTCCAGCCATGGGCCCTTCACCACCTCCCTGGGCAGCCCATTCCAATGCCAATCACTCTCTCTGCCAACAACTTCCTCCTAACATCCAGCCTAGAGCTGCCCTGGCACAGCTTGAGGCTGTGTCCCCTTTTTCTGTCCCTGGCTGCCTGGCAGCAGAGCCCAACCCCAGCTGGCTACAGCCTCCCTGCAGGGAGCTGCAGGCAGCAATGAGCTCTGCCCTGAGCCTCCTCTGCTGCAGGCTGCACACCCCCAGCTCCCTCAGCCTCTCCTCACAGGGCTGTGCTCCAGGCCCCTCCCCAGCCTTGCTGCCCTTCTCTCAACACCTTCCAGCACCTCAACATCTCTCTTGAATTGAGGGGCAGACCTCCCTCCCTGGAGGTGTTCAGGACCAGGCTGGATGAGGCCTTGAGCAACCTGCTTTAGTGGGAGGTGTCCCTGCCTATGGCAAGGGGGTTGGAACTGGATGAGCTTTGAGGTCCCTTCCAACCTAAACCATTCTATGATTGTATGAAAGCTGAGAAGACACCAGCAAGCCCCTGGCTGGGTGCTGGCCTGGCTGTCAGTCCCACTGCTGCTGGTTTGGTGCAGTTGTTGCTCTGTGTTTTGTTTCTTGGCACTGCAGGAAGAGCAAATGAAGGACTCTGCCTGCTAGGGTTAGGCTGTCTAACTCTGGCACTGCCACCCAAGCTTCTGCAGAAGCCAGGGAACCAAACTGAGCTTCCCTCAGCCCTGAGCAGGCTTTATATATTTCAGGGGGGTGTATGAGAGCTGAAGTTAGAATCACAGCAGGGCTTGGTTCCATGTGCAATGTACAGAGCTCTCCTTTGGATCCTCCTCAGTGTTAGGCAGAACACATCCTGAATTAAGTTACAATTGCTTCCCCACTGCCTGCTTCCCTCCTCCTTGCCTCTCATCAGCATGCTAAATTGATCTGAGTTTATGACTCTGCAGAGAATCTGACAAAATGCTGCTCAGTAAATGAGATTTGGGGTTTGCATTTCATTCACTGAGCCCCACTTGCCTATTTCCCCTGCTTTGAGGCTCCAAGCCCAATTAAAGGGCGATTTAATTTATTTATTTAATGCATATGTTTACCTCAGCTTGGCTCTGCTGCGTTGTTCTTCTTCTCCCAAGGGGTAAATAAGCTTCCTCTCACAAAGTAACAACAGGTAGCATGGATGCTAACCTGCATTTTGTCCTCAGGGTAACGCTTTAACTGCCTGCTTTGCTCATTAGAGAGCTGAGGCACTTCTGTACTGCAACTCAGTTCCAGCAGACCTCAGAGAGTGATGCTGGGCAGATCTTTGCTGAGCAGGATTCCCTCCCCGGCCAAGTGAAGTGCCTTTGAATACCGAAACGGAGCCTGCAGATTACGATTTTAGTTCTGCTTTCCACTTTTGTCTCTATGCATCACCGAGTCGGAAAGTTACTGACCTGCTGCATTGTTCTTGGTGGGCTTCGCAGGGAGGAAATGGCAGATCCAGCCACGGGCACCTTTGTGACCCTGCAGAGGAAATTCCAGTGGCTACTGCAAGAGAAGAAAAGGAGCAATTAACTATGAAAGGGCTGCAAATAATGCGGCTGCAGGGCGAGGACAGGGACCTGGATCCACAAACGTGCCAGGCACTTCTTTGCCTGCATCCAGACAGTCACAAGTGTTAATGGCTTCTTTATGAGGAAGGGAGAGAGAAAGCAGGGGAGGAAGGAGGGGGAAGCAAAGAAAGAAAGGAAGAAGGTTTCAATCCTATCTCCATTAAAATATTTGGGGAAAGGAATCAGGGAACCACAATTCCCTATGTGAAACACTCCCCCCCCCTGCGACCTCATTGCGCTTCCTTTCAAACGCGGTCTTTTGGAGATGTGGTAGCTGCGTTAGAGAAAAGAACTGGAGAAGAGGCACACAGGGAGGTCAGAGCTTGCTCTCCTCTGCACTGAGAGGCGCTGATCACCTCGGTTAAAGCAGCCCTGCAAAGGCTGGGCTGGGGTTAGAAGCGCAGGCTCCCTGCAGGGAGCTGCAGACAGCAATGAGCTCTGCCCTGAGCCTCCTCTGCTGCAGGCTGCACACCCCCAGCTCCCTCAGCCTCTCCTCACAGGGCTGTGCTCCAGGCCCCTCCCCAGCCTTGCTGCCCTTCTCTCAACACCTTCCAGCACCTCAACATCTCTCTGCAATGGAGTAGCCCAGAACTGGACACAGCACTCCAGGGGTGTCCTGAGCAGTGCTGAGCACAGGGGCAGAAGAACCTCCCTTGTCCTACTTCAACCCTCTGGCTCCACAGCTGCTTTCCATGAGCAAGTCTTCAGAGAAAGTTAAAAGCTGACCCAAGTTTAACTCCTTCTTTGTCACTCTGACAACTGGTTTTGGTGTCCCTGTCACACTTCCCCATTTTGGCTTGTGCTGAGGAGACTTCTGCATGGCAGCAGGACAGGAGAGGCTGAGAAGCCAGCTCTGTGCTGCAGGGTGTTCAGTGCCCGCAGGCTGCAAGCTGAGGGTTTTGCTTCGGCAGTCATCTGAGAGGAATCAAAAAGACAAAGGAGAGAAAGTCTGGCTTGGCACGGAGGAAAAGAAACAGTTTCGTAGAGGAGCTCTTCCCAAGTCTGGGTATGGGCAATCTTTAAATGAGCTTCCCCCCGTCCATTATCTACACAAAAGCTGTGCTCAGTTGCTTTTGTCGTTGCTTTTAATGAAAGTGTGATTAATTAGGTTAGCCAAATTAATTAAGCTAATGACATTAAGCAAGAGAACTTTCAGCTCGTGTCCAGAGGCTACAAAGATAGCTTCTGTCAAATCATCTCCTCAGTGCTGACACCCTGAGCTAAGACAGAGACCCAGGATATGCTCTACCTTTGCCACCAGAGAGCAGTGGAAGTATTTTAATTACAGCAGTAATTGGGTGTAATTAGCAGCACACACTGAATGCAAGAGCTTGCCTTTCCTTGACTGCTGCTGGATAAAGGTGTCCCTGAAGGGTACAGGGACAAACATTTCAGTTGGACATACAATCACAGAATCCAGCAGGTTGGCAGAGAGCTCCAAGCTCAGCCAGCCCAACCTAGCACCCAGCCCTGGCCAAGCAACCAGACCATGGCACTAAGTGCCCCAGCCAGGCTTGGCTTCAACACCTCCAGCCATGGGCACTCCACCACCTCCCTGGGCAGCCCATTCCAATGCCAATCACTCTCTCTGCCGGGAACTTCCTCCTCACATTCAGCCTGAACCTGCCCTGGCACAGCTTGAGGCTGTGTCCCCTTCTTCTGTCCCTGGCTGCCTGGCAGCAGAGCCCAACCCCAGCTGGCTACAGCCTCCCTGCAGGGAGCTGCAGACAGCAATGAGCTCTGCCCTGAGCCTCCTCTTCTGCAGGCTGCACACCCCCAGCTCCCTCAGCCTCTCCTCACGGCA
>WAAF01005650.1:173812-202111 GCA_013400475.1 Tricholaema leucomelas
CTGCCAACAACTTCCTCCTAACATCCAGCCTGAACCTGCCCTGGCACAGCTTGAGGCTGTGTCCCCTTCTTCTGTCCCTGGCTGCCTGGCAGCAGAGCCCAACCCCAGCTGGCTACAGCCTCCCTGCAGGGAGCTGCAGACAGCAATGAGCTCTGCCCTGAGCCTCCTCTTCTGCAGGCTGCACACCCCCAGCTCCCTCAGCCTCTCCTCACGGCAGAGGTGTTCCAACCCCCCGAGCACTCACGGCCTCCTCTGGCCCTGCTCCATCAGGTCCATGTCCTACCTGCACCGAGAGCTCCAGAGCTGGATGCTGTACTCCATCTGAGGTCTCCCCAGGGCAGGAGAGAGACAGAACCCTCCCTGCCCAGCTGCTGCCCATGCTGCTTTTGATGCAGCTCAAAATGCTATTGGCCTTCCAGTAGTGACCCACAGGTGATACAGGTCAGCAAAAGGTTAACAACTAACAGCTGTGCTCAGAAGGCTCCTGGGGTCATTGTTTGCATGATTGTTGGCAGCTGCCAGGCTGGGAGGGGCTTCAAACACTTTGGATGCCAGGATTGTAATAGCAAATCATCTTTACAAATTGAAGGAGCAGCCTGGGGGGCAGTGAATGACATTTAAGAGGGGAAAAGAAAACCCCACATAATTTGTTCATAAGAAGGACACAGAAATGGTGGAGAGAGTCCAAAGGAGGCCACAAAGATGCTGCCAGGGCTGGAGCAGCTCTGCTGTGAGCACAGGCTGAGGGAGCTGGGGGGGTGCAGCCTGCAGAGGAGAAGGCTCCAGGGCACCTCAGAGCTGCTGCCAAGAGCTGAAGGCAGCCTGCAGGAAGGCTGCAGAGGGACCTGTGCTGAGGGGGTCTGAGGCAGGCCAAGGGGGAATGGTTTGGAGCTGAGGCAGAGCAGGCTGAGAGTGGAGCTGAGGAAGAAGTTGTTGAGTGTGAGGGTGGTGAGAGTCTGTCCCAGGCTGCCCAGGGAGGCTGTGGCTGCCTCCTTGCTGGGGGTGTTGCAGGCCAGGCTGGGTGAGGCCTTGAGCAGCTGAGTGTAGCTGAGAGGTGTTCCTGGGCATGGCAGGAGGTTGCAGCAGCTGAGCTCTGAGCTCCCTCCCAATTTCAGCTTGTCTATAGAATCACAGAACCCAGCAGGCTGGAAGAGAGCTCCAGGCTCAGCCAGCCCAACCCAGCACCCAGCCCTGCCCAAGCAACCAGACCATGGCACTAAGTGCCCCAGCCAGGCTTGGCTTCAACACCTCCAGCCATGGGCACTCCACCACCTCCCTGGGCAGCCCATTCCAATGCCAATCACTCTCTCTGTGTCCTCATCCTGAACCTGCCCTGGCACAGCTCAAGACTATGATTCCATGTAAGATGATGGAAGCCTCTGGAAAGGAGAAGTCTCCCTGTGGGACTGACACCAGTGCAGCAGGCCCAAGCCTGGCAGCACAGAGGTAGCCCAGGGTTGTACAGGAAGGGGTCCTTGGGGTCCCCTGTCACAAGCTGGATGTGAACCAGCAGCAGCAGGCTTTAGTGCAAAGGCACTTTGGGCTGAAACTTGTGTGTAAGCAGAACTGTTGTCTGCAGGGGCATGAGGCCACCCTTCTGCTCTGCTCATCACAGGCAAGGCTGCAGCTGATGTTTTCCCTCTGGGTTTTTTAGGGCATCTGCTTTCAAAGAGGAGCAGACCCAGAGGAAAGCAGCAAAAACTAGAATAGGCCTTTGAAGACAGGGCTGGACCCAGCAGAGTTGTTTGGAATTGATTTCTCCTCGGTGCAAAAGAGAAGAGGGTAAACCCAGAAGGGCTGAGATGGTCTTCAGCTCTGCAACAGGAAAGGAAACAATTTGTTCCCCTCCTCTGTGGTTGATTGCATGACAGGAAGGCTGCAGTGAGTAAAGTTCAGATTTGACATTAGGAAATGTCAGGAAAGCAAAGTCTTAAAGGGTCAGCTGCTGGGCAGCACTTAAGAGCAGGAACCTTGGCCAGCAGTAACAGGCAGAGTTGGTCTTGTCCCACAGAGTCCCATCACATTGTCAACTGATCTTCTGAGTCTGGCTGGCTGAAAAGGGTTGGGCCTGAGCAGGGGTGAATGATGAGCAGCTGGAAGGGGGAGCTGTCAGTGCCACCCCTCACTGGGGAGGGTGTTATGCATTTGGGGCTGTACCATTGAATGCCATCTGGGTGCGGTGCTGAGGGATGCGGTTAGTGGTGGTGGCAGTGAGCAGTGGTGGCCTCGTGAGCTTGAGGTGAGCTGTGGGACTTGGTGATCTCAAAGGTCTCCTCCAACCTCAGCAGTTCTGTGGTTCTGTGATCACAGCATAGCAGATGTCAGGGGCTGGAAGGGACACAAAGAGCTCATCCAGTCCAACCTCCCTGCCAGAGCAGGACCACACAACCTAGCTCAGGGCACACAGGAACACATCCAGACAGGCCTGGAAAGGCTCCACAGAAGGAGACTCCACAGCCTCTCTGGGCAGCCTGTGCCAGGGCTCTGGGACCCTTCCAGTCAAGAAGTTCCCCTTGTGCTGAGCTGGAACCTCCTGTGCTGCAGCTTCCATCCATTGCTGCTTGTCCTGTCCCAGGCAGCAGTGAGCAGAGCCTGTCCCCCCCTCCTGACCCCCAGCCCTCAGAGATTTAGAGACATTGATTCAATCCCCTCTCAGCCTTCTCTTCTCCAGACTAAGCAGCCCCAGGGCCTTCAGCCTCTCCTCACCATCAGTGCTGCAGTCCCCTCAGCATCCTCACAGCTCTCCCCTGGACCCTCTCCAGCAGATCCCTGTCCCACTGCAACTGGGGAGCCCAAATCTGAAGGCAGTACTCAAGATGGGGCCTCACCAAGGCAGATATCTTCACCCCAAACTCAGGTCAGAGGCATTCTGTATCATGCCAGGGTGGCAGCTGCTTCTAGTTCTCATTCTTCACCATCTCCCTGTCTTTATCATTCTTTCTCCTCCTTCAAACTGTTTTTTTGGCTAGGGAGAGGCTGGCAAAGGGCTTCTCTCTCTCTCCTCCTCTTGGAGGAGCCTGGATTTTACATCTCATGGGGGATGCTGACCTCACTGTGAGGAAGGGGAAGGTCCCTCCTTGTGTGCCAGCTGCAGAGTCTGAGCGAGGCAAAAGAAGGCCAAGATTTTGCAGGCAGAACCTGCCCAAAGATGCAGAAGAATCAGATGTGAGAGGCAACAAGTTCTGGAGCACAGAAAAGGGATCCTCTGCTGAAGATCAATTTTAAATGCAACACAAACTTTGTGCCCTGTGCTAAGCTCTGCTATGAAAATCGACTGCAGCTCCTCAGCAAACATTTTTGTGCCTTCAGTGGGCTTGAGGCTGGATAAAGGCTTTAGATTTCCTATGAAGCACTGTCAGTGGCTTGGGGTTTTTCTTGTTCTTGCTGGGATTTTTGTTGTGGTGGTGTGGTTGTAATCAGTGCAAAAAGTCCCCTGGTGTCAGTCAATAATCTTTAGAGACTGAACATGTCAGCCACGACCAGAAATCACAGAATCCAGCAGGTTGAGACCTCCAAGCTCATCCAGCCCAAGCTACCACCCAGCCCTGGCCAAGCAACCAGACCATGGCACTAAGTGCCCCAGCCAGGCTTGGCTTCAACACCTCCAGAATGTGATCAAAGATCACATTTGGGTGCTTCTGTGCTTCACATCCTCCCTGGAGGTGTTCAGGACCAGGCTGGACGAGTGCTTGAGCAGCCTGTTCTAGTGGGAGGTGTCCCAGCCTGTGGCAGAGGGGCTGGCACCGGCTGAGCTTTGGTGTCCCTTCCAACCTAAACCATTCTGTGATCCTGTGTTGATCAGACAACATAGAGGGAGAGACGATCATAGAGAAAAGAGGTCTCTCTGAGGTGCAGATTGCAAGCCACGAGAGAGGCTGGGAAGAGTTTCCCCTTGCTAGGATTTCCCTGAGCTGACCTGGAGCGTTTCCAGCTGGTGGACAGGAGCGGGTTGGGTGCAGTCCCGGTTGTGGCCGCTGGGTGGCGATCTCGGGTCAAGAGAAAGCGAATCGTGCGGCAGCAGCTCCGAGGCTCTGAAGCCCAGAGCCTGCCTGCTGCTAACGCTGCCCGGGACAGCAGCCTGCGGGGGCTGGCAGCTGCCCGCAGCCTCCTGCAACAGCCCTTTCCTCTCAGCCTCCGCCCGGCTGACCATCGGCAGCAGGATGCTGCCCTTCAGACGAGGAGGGCTTCGACTGAGGCGCACAGGGAGATGATGGAAAGATCCGAAGTAGAACTGCCAGAGGTATTTCGTAAGCATGGGGTGGGGTACAGAGGTTAAACCTTGGTTCTTATCATAGAATCGCAGAAGGTCAGGGGCTGGAAGGGACCTCCAAAGCTCAGCCAGTCCAACCCCCTGCCAGGACAGGGTCACCCAGAGCAGATCACACAGCAACACATCCTGATGGTTCTCGAATATCTCCAGAGACTCCACAACCCCCCTGGGCAGCCTCTTCCAGGGTTCTGGCACCCTCACAGGGAAAAAAATCCTCCTCACGTTCACATGGAACCTCCTCTGCCTCAGCTTCCACCACTGCTCCTTGTCCTGGCACTGGGCATCACCCAGCAGAGCCTGGCTCCAGCCTCCTGGCACTCACCTGCACGTAGTGATAAACACCCTTCAGGTCACCTCTCAGTCTCCTCCTCTAAGCCCCAAGCCCCAGCTTCCTCAGGCTCTCATCCTAAGGAAGATGTTCAACTTCCTTCATCATCTTTGTGGCTCCCTGCTGGACTCTCTAAAGCAGCTCCCTGAGGTCCTTGAACTGGGGAGCCCAGAACTGGACACACTACTGCAGATGTGGCCTCACCAGGGCAGAGCATAGAATCATAGAATCAAGCAGGTTGGGAGAGACCTCCAAGCTCACCCAGCCCTGTCCAATCAACCAGACCATGGCACTAAGTGCCCCATCCAGGCTGTGCTTGAAGAGTAGAGGGGCAGAAGAACTTCCCTTGACCAAGCACAGTCCTTCTAATCCACTCCATTATGATATGGTTGGAGACAAAAATGCTGAGAGTAAGCTGTGAGTCTCTCCTGAGGTACTCATGAAACCAGCTGAGCAGTAAACCCTCTCCTAAACTGCAGCATCTCATGGGACCATAGAATAGGTTAGGTTGGAAGGGAGCTCAGCTGCTCCAGCCTCCTGCCATGCCCAGGGACACCTCTCAGCTACACTCAGCTGCTCAGGGCCTCATCCAGCCTGGCCTGCAACACCCCCAGCAAGGAGGCAGCCACAGCCTCCCTGGGCAGCCTGGGACAGACTCTCAGCACCCTCACACTCAACAGCTTCTTCCTCAGCTCCACTCTCAGCCTGCTCTGCCTCAGCTCCAAACCATTCCCCTTTGGGGGGCTCTAGGCACCCCAATGAAGCACTCACCTGGGTCTCCTCTGAGAGCCAGTGACCACGGGAAGGGACACGGTGGAACCCTCTGCTGGGCAGCCAGGGAAGGAGAGGGGAGTGGTGGCAGCAGCAGCGCCAAGGACAAGTGGCAGGAGGCAGAAGAGGACTCGGGGGCTGAGGGGGGAAGGTGTATAACAGTATCCATTTTCTCCAGTGTGCTAGTTTGAGCCTATCAACTTGATCAAGTATCAACTTTCTCAAGTATCAACTTGAGAAATCTTAGCAGCTTGGTCTGCCTGCTGGTTGTGTTGGTGTTCCTCAGTGGCTCTGCTCTTGGGCATGTGTGCGTCTACGTGCCGCACCTTTACTGGAGTTCTCTCCACTATCCCTTTCCTCCTCCTGGGGACTCAGGTTTCTGGGAGGGGAATTGTGTTTGTATTACCTTTTTTTTTCCCTTATATATTTCTGTATATAACTGTATGTGCTGTGAATATCTGCTTGTTTTTGCCTTTCTTCTTTTGTACACATCCCAGCAAGACCGCGAGGGAAGTAGACCTCACCATTGCCCTCATCCCACAGCCCATCATCCAGTTCCTCCCACCAAAACACGCTAGCTAGGCTCAAACTNAGGGGGAGGTGTATAACAGTATCCATTTTCTCCGGTGAGCCTTTCCAGCAGAACAATTGGGAGCCACTAAGCCACAGCTCCTGGTTCTGCAAGCGGTATGGGCTGGAGCCTCATCCCAGAAACTCTCCTTTCCTTTTTCCTCCTGGACCTCAGAACTTCTTCAAGGCTGCTGGCACCAGGACAGGTCAGCTAGAATTGTCCCTGACCCTCTGCCTGAAGTGTGCTGATGATAGTGCAGCAGGGCTGGAGCCTGAGAACCAACCTCACAGAGCTGCTCTTGACTGGGGAGGGGACTTGACGTTTTTTATAGCCAGTTGCTTCCACTTGCCTGATACCAGCTCACGCAGCAGTGACTCCCAGGCACCACTGCAGTGCCAAAGCCTGTCAGAAGAACTTCACGTTCTCTCTTTTCTGTTAGTCACAGATCACCTTGTCTGGCTCCCCTGCGCTCTGCACACCCTGGGCTTTCAAAAGTGAACGGCAGAAATGAAGGGCAACTCCGGGCGAGGCACAGGGCTGACGCTCCCACAGAAAGAGTCTGCTCAGCTCCCTGCATGTGAGCTCAGGAAAAGCCCCCAGGTCCTCACTAAAGGGCTGGATTGTGTCAGGCTGCAGAAATCCAAACACTGCTGAAATCGTCTGGAGGAAGCTGTGGCAGCCTCCTGCCCGAGGCACCTCCCTGCTCCTGCCCTGCCTGTGGCAGCCCAGCTGTGGGCTGCAACCCAGAGCCTCGCGGCTGCTACCTCTGACATTCAGTCACTCACACACTGGATTGGCTTGGAAGGCACCTTCAAGACCTTCCAGCTCCAACCCTCTGACATGGACAGGGACATCTCCCACTAGACCAGGTCAAGGACTCATCCAATGTGGATTTATACACTCATGGATTTATGCACTCACAGAATGGTTTGGCTCAGAAGGCAGCTTCAAGACCATCCAGTTCCAACCCTCTGCCACGGGCAGGGACACCTCCCACTAGACTTAGTCAAGGACTCATCCAATCTGGCCTTGAATGCCTCCAAGGGAGGGACCATCCACAGCCTCCCTAGGCAACCTCCTTGCAGAGAGTCCTAGAATCCAGCAGGCTGGAAGAGAGCTCCAAACTCAGCCAGCCCAACCTAGCACCCAGCCCTGGCCAAGCAACCAGACCATGGCACTAAGTGCCCCAGCCAGGCTTGGCTTCAACACCTCCAGCCATGGGCTCTCCACCACCTCCCTGGGCAGCCCATTCCAGTGCCAATCACTCTCTCTGACAACAACTTCCTCCTAACATTTGGTGTCTGCTCCCTGACAGGAGGAAAACCCCTTCCAAAACTCCCAAACCCTCTGCTAACACCAAATCCTCTTCTAAACAAATCCATCTTGTTCTGGCAAGTCCAACCACTATCTTAATTCCCACTTTTCCCTAGAGAGGTGCTGGAGTGGGGTTTTATTTGCGTGAGCTATTTGCTTACACAGCTAAAGCCACAGGAAGTCATCACTGATCTCAGAGGTCTCTTCTCACCTGGTTGATTGCATGATTCTATGATTGCTGTCCAGGAATTTCTGTCCAGATACAGAACCACAGAACTGTTGAGGTTGGAGGAGCCCTTTGAGATCACCAAGTGCAACTGCCTGGAGCTCACCAGCCCACCACTGCTGCTAAACCATGTCCCTCAGCAGCACACCCCTGCAGCCCTCAAGACCTATCTTGGAGCAAGCAGCTGCTTTGGAAGCTCCCATGGCTGCTCCAGCACTCTGCATCCTCTTCTTTCTGCCTCATGAGGACTTTGGTGCAAGGAAGTGTTTCTGGTGGCAGCTAGGACAGGAGCTGGGACAGCTCTGGAGGTTACTGGCACAGGAGAAGAGGCATTTGACTCTGTCTGCTGATCTTCTTGGTAGGGCATTTTCCTGCACGGACAACCACATCTCCTCTTCCTTCATAAAGATCCCTCTGTTCCCACAGCTCTCACCTGCCTGCTTGCAGCAGGTGCAAGCGCAGGCTGGGCCAATCCCTTCAGCTTTCACAGGTCTCAGGATGTGGGCTGGAGCTGGCAACTGCATTTACAACGGCAGGCAAGGGCAGTATTTATTTAAAGCACTAAGATAAAGAAGAACATGGGAGAAGGACCTGCAGGTAACCCTTGACACTGGTGCTAATCAAAGACAAGAATCCTTCTCCTTCAGAGCTGCACACTGCTCAAACTCAGCTGTGCTTTGTGAAAGAGATCTGGCAGGAGCAAAAGTGCACATGCATGGAAGGAGGCCTGGCTCAATCGGTCCCTTTTTTATTGATGCTCCACACAGGCAAGCTGGCAGGAGCAGGGATCTAAGATTTCAGGGGAGAAAAAAAGGAGGAAAGAACCAGGAGAAAAATTAAACAGCAAGACCAGAAAGTAGAGTAGGCTTCTTTAGCAGAGGCTGCAGAGCCGCCCAGAGAGAGGTCTGCTGAAGCCCTCCGCAGGGGGAAGAGCCTGCCCACCTTTATGTGGGCACAGCTGAACAAATACTCTGCCTTTGCCGTGCTCCAAGCACGCAGTGCCTGAGCCTTGTGCCCTCTATTAGCTTTCTAAACACGGCACAGCCACAGCAGGCTCCGGCTGGAGCTTGCAGAACCCTTCCAAAAACTCAGAGCCGTTGCTTCTTGGCTGAGGCTGCTTTGGATATTCCTGAAGTGCGTTGCAGAAATAATCACAGCCTCCCTGCCTTCTGCTGATCTTGTTCTGACTCGAGACCAACCAGAGCTGCAGCCTGCAGGATGGTCCAGAGGCTCCACTCTCTTCCCTTTGCTCCGTCTGCATGGCCCCAAAATTGGGCTCCGCACCGTAGCTGCCATTGCAATGAGCGGCTTCAAGGGAACAAAGCAGGGGCTCGGCTAGACGACGACAGGGCTGGTAAGATGATCTCTTTCCCAGCCCCAGGTCCCCACTGGTCCAATCATAACCAGTAACTGGGATTCCCATCCCTCGCATCCCCTGGGAGGCACTTGCAGGGCGCCCATTGGCGTTGCCGGCGGGAGCAAAGCGCACTGAGAGCTCGCCGAGAGGAGGGAGACGGAGCAGGGCCGGGCAGGAATGCTTCTACGAAGCTCCATGTCAACGCCGAGGCGCCGAGACGACTAAAGGGCAGTCCCGGGAGGAAGGTAGGGCAGGGAGGGCGCTGCCTTGATGGCTACCTCGTGGGGAAGGAGCTGCCTGGCAGGCAGGAGGCTGCCGCTCGCCCGGTTTGTGCCTGGGGGTCTCCGCCAGAGCTGACGCCAGCAGCATAAACTGTGTCGATCCTCCCTGCAAAGCCAAGATGCCAGATGGCAGCCTCCCTGCCCGGATGAGAGATGAAGCCTGTCGGCAGGAACTCCTCGGGACCAGGAAATGCCCCCACGGTGCTTGCTGCTCCCTTCCCAGCAGATCCCCTCCCGGAGGCGGCAGAACCCAGAGCTCCCGAGGCTTCTGCAGTGGCAGAAACGGCTCTCCGTACCTTGCCTTCACACCAGCTGCTTCCCAGTGCTTCAGACAACGCTGGGGAAGGGTCTAGAATTCAGGAGAGATGTTGAGGTGCTGGAAGGTGTCCAGAGAAGGGCAGCAAAGCTGGGGAGGGGCCTGGAGCACAGCCCTGTGAGGAGAGGCTGAGGGAGCTGGGGGTGTGCAGCCTGCAGCAGAGGAGGCTCAGGGCAGAGCTCATTGCTGCCTGCAGCTCCCTGCAGGGAGGCTGTAGCCAGCTGGGGTTGGGCTCTGCTGCCAGGCAGCCAGGGACAGAAAAAGGGGACACAGCCTCAAGCTGTGCCAGGGCAGGCTCAGGCTGGATGTGAGGAGGAAGTTGTTGTCAGAGAGAGTGATTGGCATTGGAATGGGCTGCCCAGGGAGGTGGTGGAGTGCCCATGGCTGGAGGTGTTGAAGCCAAGCCTGGCTGGGGCACTTAGTGAGAGTTCGTTTGGGTCTTGTCTGCTGAGCGCAGCTCCACGGCACCACCAGCTCGTCAGGGAAGGAACCTAACCAAAACTGCCAACCTTTACACCAAACACATCCAAAACTTCAGGAAAGATTTGGGCTCCTGCTCATGGGTATCATAGAATCACAGAATCCAGCAGGTTGGCAGAGAGCTCCAAGCTCACCCAGCCCAACCTAGCACCCAGCCCTAGCCAATCACCCAGACCATGGCACTAAGGCACAAGGAGGGCAATCTCTGCTCCCCTGCGGGCTGCTGTGTGACAAAGTGTGCCAGGAAATCTCAGACAGGGAGGGGAAAAAACCCCAACCCCAAAGCCCAGAAAGCCCAGGTATTGCTTCTGATAAGTGCTCACCCCCAGGCTTTCTGCACAGATGGGAGCACTAAACACCAACATTCTTCAGCTTACAAGCTGGCAGGAGGCCCGGCGGCGCCGCGCGCAGAAGGAGCCCTGCGAGCTCTTCATCATTTACAAATTGAAATTCTTCTGGAAAGAATTACTGTAATATGTAGGACATGATCCCAGGGTTTTGGCAAAACCTATTAGTAACACGAGCTATTGATCCTGGGAATTAAATTAGACCCTGGAAGGTTCCAGGGCGCTGTTGTCGAGCGCGGCAGGAACTTCGCCTCCCTTGGGAAGTTGCCGACACCTGTTGTGAGCGCTTTAGTTAATAGAGGGAAGCTGCTCTGTCCACCAGGGAACGGCCCAGCAGTGCCTGTGGGAAGCAGGAGAGCAGTTCTGGGCTAGAAGCATCATTACAACGTCCCTGCCACAGGACCAAGATCCTTTGGCTGCTTCAGCCCCCGGTTCTGGCCAGGCGTAGCCTCCTGGCCCCAGAGGTCTCGTTTGTGGCAGCCACTGCAAATCAGTCACAGTTTGGTTGCTTGTTACGAGAGTATTCAAAAGAGGAGGAAGGTTTCTGCTTCCAGGTAGTGGGGAAAGAGTCTGTTGAAGAATTTAACTGAATAGAATCATAGAATCAGCCAGCATGGGAGAGACCTCCAAGACGAATCATCAACTACGGCACCTCTGACCTGCTCTAGCGGGAGGTGTCCCTGCCTATGGTGGGGAGCTGGAACTAGATGACCTTTGAGGTCCTTTCCAACCTAAGCCATTCTGTGATTCTATGAAGAAAGGCTGAGAGCCCTGGGGCTGTCCAGCCTGAAGAAGAGAAGGCTGAGAGGGGATCTGAGCAGTGCCTATAAATATCTGGAGGGTGGGGGTCAGGAAGAAGGGGACAAGCTCTTGTCAGTGGTGGTAGTGGACACAAATGGAACCCAGGAGGCTCCAGCTCGACACTGAGGAGAAACTGCTTTGGTGTAAGGGTGGTGAGCCCTGCAGCAGGCTGCCCAGAGAGGTTGTGGAGTCTCCTTCTCTGCAGGCTTTCCAAACCCACCTGTGTAGTTTGGGAGTTCCCTGCCCCCCTACTCTTCTGAAATCACCCAGGCTAGACTCAGCCAGCTGGAAGTGAAGGACTGAAGCTGTACATTGCCAGCCTAGCACAACAGACAGCAGATAGTTACAGTATGTTACTGCCATAGAGAAGTTCAAAGCCATCCAGAAACACAGCAGCCCTCCCAGGAAGCACAGAAGACCCCCCCAGGAGGGGCTCCCAACCACCCTTCCACCCTCTCCCCACCCCTCACCTTATCCCAGAGTCTGCCTTACGTGCAAGTTGAGTTTGGAGGATGAGCCAGGGGGTTAGAAGCAGAAGGATGAGTCACACAGAAGCAGCCCGGGGAAACACACAGCCTCCAACAGCCAGGGACACCCAGACTGTCCCAGCTGTGTCTGTGTCCTTGCTTTTCTGCATCTCAGGCAGCCCGTGAGCGGAGCAGACATGCCCTTTGTTTCCCTTTTCACAGCCTATCATCTAATTCTGCTCACTAAACTGCTCCAATTAGCCTCAAAGCAGCACACTTGCTGAAATGAGAACCAAGAGCTCAGGATGCAAACAAAGTCTGCCTCTGAGGAAGCCTGGCAGGCAGCCAGGAGGTGAAAAGGAAGTGTCAAAACTCAAGCCTGGGGAGCAGCTCCAAGGAGTTGGATGCTTTTAACACCCTTTTACCTCCAGATCAGCCAAATTCCAGACGCACTGGACGCAGGCTGTGTGAGTCCACAGTAACTAACTCAGAGCACCACAGCTCTCTGCTTCACACCACTGTGCCCTCCTCTGCTCTGCAGTGCCAGTGCCAGCTATGCAGCAGCCTCCTCTCGACCCTGCATGAGCCCAGCAAGCAGCTGAGAGCCAGGCCAGCAAGTCCCATCAGTTAAAAATGCCAGAGCTGCTCTTCCTCTGCTCAGTCACAGTGCAGTCCAGGCCTGACCAGCCCACCACAGCAACAGCTCCGTTAGCCCTCTGCCTGCTGGAGAAGCAACAGGAGTCTTCCCTGTCCACCCAGGCCGTCCAGGCACTGGTCTGCTTTGTGCTGGTTATCAGACCTCCTAAAGCACCACAGCTAATTAGGCCTTTGCCTTCCAGACCCCACTTCAACATCTGGAGAAGAGGAGGCTGAGGGAGACCTCATTGCCCTCTACAGCTCCCTGAAGGGAGGCTGCAGGGAGGTGGGGGTCAGCTTCTCTCCGAAGGGGAGTGAGGAGAAGAGTCCAAACCCAGCACCTGATAGAGATTTGGCCACTTATGCCTCTTTTCCATTTCAATGAGAGGCAGACATTCGAGATGCCCTTGAAAGCCAAGGCCTTAAGGGAGAGGAAATTGTATATTGAGGGTTTTATCCTCAAGCTGGTAGAAATCACTGTGACTGCAGCCGTGTGTGTGGCCGAGATAATGAGCAGCACCACAGCCAGCAGCTGGTGGCCAAGCTGTCCCCAGGCGTGAGAGCCTATGCAGAGGGCCGTGGGGAGCTCACACTCTGCCCATGCTGGCACCACAGCACGTTCAAGATGCTTGGCAGTCACCGGGGGGAGGTGGGGAGCAGTCAAGGTCATTGTGCTCTGTGCGGTCTGGCAGGCGGAGAATGGCAGAAGGCAGTGGGCTGGAAGGGATCCAACCCTGCTGCACTGAGCAGGGACATCTGCAAGCAGATCAGACTGCACAGGGCCACATCCAGACTGGCCATGGTTGTCACCTTTCCCCCCTGTACTCAGCACTGGTGAGGTTCAGTTTTGGGCTCCTCACTGCAAGAAGGACATTGAGGGGCTGGAGCAGGTCCAGACAAGGACAACAAAGCTGAGGAAGGGTCTGGAGAGCAGGGCTGGGGAGGAATCACAGAAATCAGATTGGAAAAGACCTTGAAGGTCATCAAGTCCAACCTAGCACCCAACACCTTCTAATCACTAACCCATGGCACTAAGTGCCTCATGCAGCCTCCTGTAAAACACCTCCAGGCATGGGCACTCCACCACCTCCCTGGGCAGCCCATTCCAATGCCAATCACTCTCTCTGCCAACAACTTCTTCCTCACATCCAGCCTAGACCTGCCCTGGCACAGCTTGAGGCTGTGTCCCCTTCTTCTGTCCCTGGCTGCCTGGCAGCAGAGCCCAACCCCAGCTGGCTACAGCCTCCCTGCAGGGAGCTGCAGACAGCAATGAGCTCTGCCCTGAGCCTCCTCTTCTGCAGGCTGCACTCCCCCAGCTCCCTCAGCCTCAGTTTGATGTCTGTCCCTTTAAGCTGCCAGAAACGAGGCAGCTGGAGTTCAGTTTAGGCAACCTAGTAAGCTACGTGCAGGCAGTGGGAGCCACCTAGGCTATGAAGCCTGGCTCAGCTTTGATGTCACCTCAGTGAAGGTGAAGGAGGTGCTCCGGATCCAGGCTGCCGTTCTGGAGCGCTGCGCTTGGCGCTGAGCCCCGCGGCTCAGCCTGTCTAATACATGTCACTGTGCTCGCTGCTGCAAGGCTGACCTTGGGCTGCTGAGGGTTCTGCATGGAAACAGCTGTGCCACTCACTGTGCAATCCCTCTGATGGATCTTGCTGCACAGGTGGGGTTTTTGTGGTGGCTGCCTCCAGCAGATTGGTTCCCTACCGGAGGGCTGCCACCATCCGCTCCAAGCGCCGCTTCGCAGCCGCTCCCTGACAGGCAAAGGCAGCCAAAGGGAACCACTTCAAAGCAAGGGGTTTAGTGGGAGGCAGAAGTTTCTGAGTCTCTCTCCCCTGAAGGAGGAGGCACTTTGCTGGCATGCATGTGGCTCCTCTCCCACATGCCTGCCCCTCCCCACCATCCCCTGCCAGCCCCAGCAGCATCCTGGCACACGGGCAGGGCTCTCCGCAGCAGAGGAGTTGGACAGCCTGCACTACCTGTGCCTCCAGTCACTTCAGGGCTCCTCGTAACATCCCAGCTACTTGCTGTGGAGCAGATCAAAGATAAGGCTGGCAGGTAGGAGGATTTATGGCCCAGGGAGCCATGGGTGGCTTTAACAGGAGGGCTCCTTGTGGTTTGAATCGGCGCTGGTTTGTTCCCACTTAGTCGCCCGCAAAGTCCCCAGCTCGTGGCAGCTCAGAGATGGCAGCTGAGGAAAAGGTCACCTCAGACCATGCCCTTCTCCCTTGGGTTAACTCAAGTCTTGAAAGCCTCTTTGGTCCAGAAGAGCACAGAAAGCAAGCTGCAGATGTAAACAGTCCAGAGCAGCCAAGCCTGCGATGGAAGCTGGGTTCGTAACACAGACCCAGCCGCAGGTGAGCTCTGCAGTGAGCCTGCCTGGAACCCAGGACTCCAATTCAGACCAAGTAACTCAAGCTCGGTACTCACAGTGCTCTCTGCTGAGGCAGAGTGAAGAACCCACCCAGCTCCTACCAAAATTAAAGACATATTTATAGAGAGAATTGTTCCTAACGAGAAGACAAATCTCATCCTTGTGTAACTGTCCCGAGGTCAGTGGAGAGCCCCAAGGGATAATTAACATCGGAACGTTCACAAAAGCCTTCTGTGATGTGCCAGCTGCTCTTACACAGGGAAGCACAGTGGTGATTTCTCAACAAACATGTTGCAAGATTAGCTTCTTATATTCAGCAGTTCTGGTGTCTGAAAAGTCTCTTTCTGAGATCTCCCCCCCACCACCACCTTTAAAATATTCCCCAGGAGGACTGGGGGGGAGGGAAAGAGAGAATTTAAACCTGCTGCTGTCTGGGTGGATTCTAAATCTCTAATCTGGTCTGCAAGCTCTGGAAGCTAATTGATTTTTCCTTCATCTGTAGACAATGCTGAGGGTGTTAGAATCATTGGTTAGAAAGGTTCAGTGTTTTGGCTAAGTCTGTCTGCATGCAAAGCCAGAGTCAAAACGCAGTCTTAGACAGTTTGCTTAATCCTCCAATCCTCCGAGCTGCCTTTCTGCTGTGAGAGCTTCACCTCTGTGCACTGACACTCACTTTGGGAAATGCTTTCCAGTCCCCGTGGAAGAGACCATTCCATAGAATCACAGAACCAAGTGGGCTGGAAGACCCAACCTAGCACCCAGCCCTGGCCAAGCACCCAGACCATGGCACTAAGTGCCCCAGCCAGGCTTGGCTTCAACACCTCCAGCCAGGGGCACTCCACCACCTCCCTGGGCAGCCCATTCCAATGCCAATCACTCTCTCTGCCGGGAACTTCCTCCTAACATCCAGCCTGAACCTGCCCTGGCACAGCTTGAGGCTGTGTCCCCTTCTTCTGTTGCTGGCTGCCTGGCAGCAGAGCCCAACCCCAGCTGGCTACAGCCTCCCTGCAGGCAGCTGCAGACAGCAATGAGCTCTGCCCTGAGCCTCCTCTGCTGCAGGCTGCACACCCCCAGCTCCCTCAGCCTCTCCTCACAGGGCTGTGCTCCAGGCCCCTCCCCAGCCTTGCTGCCCTTCTCTCAACACCTTCCAGCACCTCAACATCTCTCTGCAATGGAGGAGCCCAGAACTGGACACAGCACTCCAGGCGTGGCCTGAGCAGTGCTGAGCACAGGGGCAGAAGAACCTCCCTTGTCCTGCTGCCCACACTGCTCCTGAGCCAGCCCAGGATGCCATTGGCTCTGCTGCCCACCTGGGCACTGCTGCCTCCTCTTCAGCTCCTCTCTCCCAGCACCCCCAGGGCCCTCTCTGCCTGGCTGCTCTCAGCCACTCTGTCCCCAGCCTGTAGTGCTGCTTGGGGTTGTTGTGGCCAAAGTGTAGAACCCTGCATTTGGCCTTGTTCAGCCTCTGCCCACCCATCCAGCCTGCCCAGGTCCCTCTGCAGAGCTGAGGTATTTTCCTCCTCTGATAAATGAAAAAATCAGCTTCTTTATCTCTCTCTTTCCTCTGCATCTCTTTGTGAGGCAGGAAGACATCCCTGGAGCAGGCAGTGATGTGCAGCCATGTGCCTGCTGCGTGAGGCAGCAGTGCCCTGCCTGACAGCAGGATAGAAGAGGGGCTGGGGAGGAGGGGACCCCCTGCTGTACATTTTGTGGACCTATTTTGTGGCCCAACAAAAGCTCTCTATAGAAACATTCCATCCTCCAGCACAGTTCCTGGAAGCTCAAGAACTGGCTGCAAACCCTTCTCTAGCTGCTCTCTTATGTAAAGTCCTAATGACTTACCACTGACTACTAACTGTCAGCTCTCAGAAGCTCTGCTTGATGAATGTCTTGACTGGACTTCCAGAGGCTTATTTGTACAGAGCAGAGAGCAAACCTTTTAACTTTGGCCAAATCCTGACCCACCTTAGACTCTGTAAGGACTTCAGGCCGCGCTCCTCACAGCTGAGGCGAAACCTTTGCAATGTGTTGGTGGTTTTGTTC
This sequence comes from Tricholaema leucomelas, assembly GCA_013400475.1. Lineage (NCBI taxonomy): Eukaryota > Metazoa > Chordata > Aves > Piciformes > Lybiidae > Tricholaema lacrymosa > Tricholaema leucomelas. Next base: position 190,392 of record WAAF01005650.1, read on the forward strand.
CTGCTGGCTTGGTGCAAGCAGCAGCTCCTCTGCCTGCAGGCAAAGCCCAGCCACACAGAGCTGCTGGAGCCAGGCCAGGAAAGGCCACAGAGATGAGCCAAGGGCTGCAGCACCTCTGCTAAGAGGACAGGCTGAGGGAGCTGGAGGTGTGCAGCCTGGAGAGGAGAAGACTCCAGAGGGACCTCAAAGCCTCCAGCAGGATTCTACCTAGCACATCCCTCAAAGTTATCCCAGCAAAAGCAGGGAATTCAGAGTGGGATGTGGCAGCTTGGGGCTGACTCAGACCACACGTTCACATAGGAGGGGAAAGGAGACAGGCACAGAGGCACGGAGGTGTTCTGTCCTGTAGGAGAGCTCCTCACTCCCAGCTTGTCCCTCCACGCCAGCTGAGGAGGAGGAATGCAAGCCACACAAGGCCTGGCTTCCAAAGCTCTTCTGCATGAGTCCCTAAGGAGAGCTTTGATCCTATTTCAGTTTTAATCACAGACAAACTCTTAACAGAGCCTTACGTTGAAGATGGAAGCAAAGTGCCTTAATGTCATTGCTGCCTACAGCTCCCTGACTGGAGGTGGCAGTGAGGTGGGGGCTGGGCTCTGCTCCTCAGTACCAGGTGATAAACAAGAGGAAATGGCCTAAAATTGCACCAGGGGAGGGTTAGGCTGGAGGTGAGGGAACGTTTGTTTGCTGCAAGAGTGCTGCAGAAGTTTGCACCCCCCCAGCTCCCTCAGCCTCTCCTCACAGGGCTGTGACCCCTCCCCAGCCTTGCTGCCCTTCTCTCAACACCTTCCAGCACCTCAACATCTCTCTGCAATTCAGGAGCCCAGAACTGGGTACAGCACTCCAGGGGTGTCCTGAGCAGTGCTGAGCACAGGGGCAGAAGAACCTCCCTTGTCCTGCTGCCCACACTGCTCCTGAGCCAGCCCAGGATGCCATTGGCTCTGCTGCCCACCTGGCAGCCTCTTAGCTGCCTGTAGTGAGCACCTCAATGAAGTCAGATTTAAGCACCACTCTGTACAGCACTGCTGCTTCATGCAGATGCCCTTTGGCAGCAGTTAAAGACACCATCAACAGTCCCTTTTCTCCTCACTGCCTCTGATGTCCTGGCTGACTTCTGTTATTTCCTTTGTGTGCCTCCTGCACGTTTCATGCCAATGTTGCTGCAGACATATTTAGTTGGTTCACCAGTCTCTGACATCAAGGAAGATGTCCTGGCTTGCAGAGGGGATAAAAATGCCAGAGCTGTGACAAAACCAAGCAAGAAAGAGTGGAGCAGCTATTACCAAGCCACTCAGGATGGCACCTGTGCAGCTGCTCTAGCAGAGAATCAAGCCAGAAATGGAGCCACCACCTGTAAAATGCACCAATGACCTTTGTGACTGCAGGAACCCAGCATGGGATTTATGCTCCTTTTACAGCAGTCCCCTGGGGAAGCTGTGATCCAACCATCCAGCTGCCACAGAACCATCAAGGCACAGAATGGGTTAGGTTGGAAGCTCAGCCAGTTCCAATCCACCTCACACTAGAACAGGTCACTTAAGGCCATGTCTGACCTGGTCCTGAACACCTTCCAATCTTTGATCACCTTGGGTGCTTCTGTGCTCCACAACCTCCCTGGGCAACCTGTGCCAGTGTCTCACCACCCTCAACCTGTGCCTGTTTCTCACCACCCTCACTGCAAACAACTTCTTTCTAACATCCAGTTTCAATCTCCCTTCTGCCACTTCAAACCCATTCCTCCTCCTCCTCTCATCACCAGACCTTGTCAATAGTCCCTCCCCAGCCCTCCTGCAGCCCCCTTCAGATCCTGCAAGGCCACTCCAAGGTCTCCTGGAAGCCTTCTCCTCTCCAGGCTGCAGAGCCCCAACTCTCTCAGCCTGTGCTCAGAGCAGAGCTGCTGCAGCCCTCTCTGCATCTCCTCTGCACTGCCTCCAACACTTCCATGTCCTGCTTGTGTTGGGGGCTCCAGACCTGCACCCAGGACAAAGAGAGCAGAGCCAAGGGGCAGAATACCCTCCCTTGCCCATTGGACTCTGCTCACCCACCCAGCCTGTCCAGGTCCCTCTGCTCCCTCCACTGCCCATATCAGAGCTCTCTCTCTCCTTCATGCCACCCTGCTGCACCAGGCCCAGCTTGCAGCTCGACTCAAGCTCCTTTCCATGGTGCACAGGCTCAGTGGCACAATTCCAAGTGCATTTTCTTTGCCAGCACTTGGTGGGAAGGGCTTTGCATCTGAACCTGAGTGGCTGCCTCTCGACTCCCCTCCCCACGAAGTAATCCAGCAGCAGCATCACAAGCAGGGCGAGGAGGATGAGAAGAGGTGTCCCGGGTTTTGTTTGGAGATGGGCAGCAGAGAGCAGCAGCTCCCAGGAGTTGGGAGCTGTCAGGCAGCAGAGCAGCTCCCGCTGAAGTCAGCACTGGCTGCAGGCAGCGATGCTGCAGTTTGCACTCTCCAGGGCAGCTCTTTGGGTTCAAAACCGAGATGTAGATTTTCTGGTCCCCAAGAAGGGCTGTGGCCATTCTACAGCCCCACATCCTCCATGTGCACCAGAGCCAGCTCACTGCACCTTTCCCTCTTTCCTATTTCAGGGATTTCTGAGTCTGTGAAGCTCCAGTGCTAGTCCACAGCCTAGAGTCACCGAGTCCCAGGCTGTTAGGGGCTTGGAAGGGGCCTTGAAAGGTCACCTAGACCTTCTCTGCAAACCTTCAAGGACCTGTCTGGATGCATTCCTGTGTGACCTGCCTGAGGTGACACTGCCTTGGCACGAGGTTGGACTTGATAATCTCCAGAGGTCCCTTCCAACCCCAACCNCCTTGTCCTGTCCCAGGCAGCAGTGAGCAGAGCCTGTGCCCCCCTCCTGACCCCCAGCCCTCAGAGATTTATAGACATTGATTCAATCCCCTCTCAGTCTTCTCTTCTCCAGACTAAGCAGCCCCAGGGCCCTCAGCCTCTCCTCACCAGGCAGTGCTGCAGTGCCCTCAGCATCCTCACAGCCCTCCCTTGGACCCTCTCCAGCAGTTCCTGTCCCTCTTCAACTGGGGAGCCCCAAACTGAAGGCACTGCTCAAGATGAGGTCTCCCCAGGGCAGAGTAGAGGGGCAGGAGAACCTTCCTGGATCTGCTGGACACACTCTGCTCAATGCCCCCCAGGACCCCACTGGCCTCTTGGCCCCCAGGGCACATTGCTGCCCCATGGATGTTGTCCCCCAGCACTCCCAGGTCCCTCTCCCCAGGGCTGCTCTCCAGCAGTCACCTCCCAGCCTGGACTGCTGCAGGGGCTGCCCAGAGGAGCAGAGGAGCCCTTGCAGGGGCTGTCAGGGGAGCAGAGGAGCCTTCCCAGGGGGTGCCCAGGCCTTGCAAGCCCTGCTCTCTGTATTTATGAGCCCTGCCAAGTGTCTGCAGTCCGTTGTATATCTTGGGCTCTGCTAATTCTGCTCATTACTCTAACTGCCACCAGCCTGCCCCAGCAGGAAGGCAGATTTACAATTCTCTGGTTTCCTGGCTCCCCTCTGGAGATCACTTTCTGAAATTGAGGCCACATTTGCCACCTTCCCCTGCTCTGGAACTGGGGCCAAAGTAAGCCACAGCTTACACACGGCGTGGGCAGCTCAGCACTTCCCTATCTGAGTTGCCTCCCATCCCCGCAGTGATTCTTACCTGCTCCTGCCAAGCTGCTGCTGCTCACTGGATTGGTTTGCTCTGAACTCTCTCTGCTGACACAAGCCTCAGCCTCGCCCCTGGAAACAAAGACTTTGTCAAGCAAACTTCCTTGGGCTGCTCTCCGCTGGGATCCTGACACAAAGACCCAGTCAGGGTTTTCCTCTTTTCTTTTTTGCCCTTCCCTTTCCCCTTCTCCCTTTCCCTTTCCCCTTCTCCCTTTCCCTTTCCCTTCTCCCTTTCCTTTCCCTTTCTCTTTCTCCCTTCCCCTTCCCCTTCCCATTTCTTTCCCTTCCTTTCTCCTTCCCATTTCTTTCCCTTATATCACCTTTCTTTTACTCCTCCACATCTATAACCTTCTAAGGGGCAGCCTCCTACCCTCCTTTTGCCTGGCAAACCCAAACCCAGAATGGCATTAGGCTGGTCCTAGCAAGGCTTCAGTGTTCAGATGAAGGCAGGGACTGTGTTCTGTGAGCCACTCTCCTTGTTCTTTCCTGATGTATTTGCTTGCTGGGGCTAACCCAGTAACGATCCACGACCACTGCCTGACCTTTATTAAGTAAAGCCTGAACTGCTTCATGTAAGGCAAACCCAATCAGCAGCAGCAGAGCACAGCTCTGTGGGGTGCAGGCATCTGTTGGAAATCTGAGGAAAGACCCCGAGAAGCAGAGCAGAGTGGCACAAGCAGGTGGGTGCCAACTGCACCTCATCACACACCCATCTGGGCATTTCTGCAGCCAGAGCAGTGTGGGCAGAGGGCAAGAGAGGGAATTGTGCCCCTTGGCTCTGCTCTGCGCAGACCTCACCTCCAATCCTGCCTCAGTGCTGCTGTCCCCAGCAGAAGGAGGACACAGAGCTGCTGGAGAGAGCCCAGAGGAGGCCACAAAGATGCTGCCAGGGCTGGAGCAGCTCTGCTCTGAGCACAGGCTGAGGGAGCTGGGGGGGTGCAGCCTGCAGAGGAGAAGGCTCCAGGGCACCTCAGAGCTGCTGCCAAGAGCTGAAGGGATGAATAATGAGAGGAGAGAACAGAAAGAGAAAGAAAGATGATTTTGTTTCAGGCACCGAGCTCACAGTGGAGCACAGCAGGAGGAGGCAAAGAGCAGCAACGAGATCAGAACAGCCTCAGTAAACCCAGGAATCAACCCTGTGGAATGTGATGGGAAGAATTAAACGCAGAGAGCTAAATACTGCTGCAAAAATAGACTCTTGCCTTGCTTCCTGCTGAGTCTGATAAAGTCTCCAGATGTCAATTTCCTAGCAGCAGCCTACTGAGCCTCTTCCTGCACTTAGCTTTCTTCCTATTCGTGCACCAACAGTGTGTGTCGGTCCCTGCACACATCTCTGCTCTCAGAAAGCAAACAACCACCGCTGGGGCCCCCAGCACAAGAAGGACATGGAGCTGCTAGAGTGGGTCCAGAGGCGGCCACCAAGACGATCTGGAGAACCTTCCCTATGGGGACAGGCTGGGAGAGTTCTGGGCTGGGCTGCTCAGCCTGCAGAAGAGGCTGCAGGGAGATCCCACAGCTGCATTTCAGTATCTGAAGGGGTCCCACAGGAAGGCTGCAGAGGGACTGTGCAGGAGGGTTTCCAGTGATAGAACCACAAAATCCATCAGGCTGGAAGAGAGCTCCAAGCTCAGCCAGCCCAACCTAGCACCCAGCCCTGGCCAAGCAACCAGATCATGGCACTAAGTGCCCCAGCCAGGCTTGGCTTCAACACCTCCAGCCATGGGCACTCCACCACCTCCCTGGGCAGCCCATTCCAGTGCCAATCACTCTGGATGACCTTGGAGGTCTCTTCCAACCTGCTTGATTCTATGGAACAGAATCTGCTGAGGCATTTATGTTCCTTTCTTGGCAGCCTGCAGCCTCTCCTGCTGGAAGGCTACTTTCTTCCTACCAGCTGAGCTCCATTCAACAGCTACACCAATCCTGGAAGAGAATTTGAGGAACCAGCTGGGACTTGACCAAAAAAAAAAGAAGGAGGAAAATAAACACCCCCCCAGGCAGCCAGGCTGCCTCTTCCAAGCGAGCTCTAAACCTGAGGGGTGAGGAGGTGATGTTTAGCAGCCCTGGGACACGAGGAACAGGCTGATCACAGACCATCAGCACAATTCATTCCCCATAAATAGCACTGCCTTTGTCTTAGCTCTCCAGAGCTCCCTCCCAACCCCTGCCACTCTCTGAGCAGCTTTTGTTGGGAATGCAGAGCATGTCCCAGTTACAGCTTGGTCATTCTGCCCACGAATCACAGACCCACAGAGCCAGCCAGGCTGGCAAAGCCCCTCAGGAGCACCAAGCCCAACCTGGAACCCTGCTCTGCAAGATTCACCTTCAACCACAGCCCCACGCACCACATCCTAACCCCCCTGGAACACAGCCCAGGTGGGTGGGTGACTCCAGCACCTCTCTGGGCAGCTCATTCCAGTCCCTGACCACTCTCAACAGGAACAACTTCCTAATGTCCACTCTAAACCTCTCCAGCCTCAGCTTGAGGCCATTCCCCCTTGTTCTGTCTCCAGCTACCTGTGAGCAGAGCCCAGCAGCAGCCTCTGCACCATGTCCCTTCAGGTGGCTGCAGACAGCAATGAGGTCTGCCCTCAGCCTGCTCTTCCTCACACTACCCATCCCCAGCTCCCTCAGTCTCTCCTCATCAGATTTATTCCCCAGGCCCTTCCCCAGCTTTGTTGCCCTCCTCTGGACCCACTCCAGCACCTCCACAGCTCTCCTGTATTGCAGTGCCCAAAACTGAACACAGCACTCGAGCTGTGGTGTCACCAGAGCCCAGTGCAAGGGCACAATCCCCTCCCTGCTCCTGCTGGACACAGCATTTTTAACCCAAGCCAGGATGCCAGTGGCCTTCTTGGCCACCTGGGCACACTGCTGGCTCACACTCAGCTCCCTGGGNACAGCTCCCTGAGCACACTGCAGGCTCACACTCAGCTCCCTGGGCACAATCCTGGCTCACAGCTGCCTGGGCACACTGCTGGCTCACATTCAGCTCCTGTCCATTCCAACCCCCATGTCCCTTTCTGCCAGCAGCTCTCCAGCCACCTTGCCCCAGGCCTGCAGTGTTGCCTGGGGCTGCTGTGCCCCAGGTGCAGGAGCTGGCATTTGGCCTCGTTGAAACTCATCCCATTCCTGTTGGCTCACTGGTCTGAGCCTGGCCAAGTCCCTTGCAAAGAAGATGAAGCCTTCTTTAAACCACTTGGAGGTGTTTCTGGGTCATAGTCTGCCTCTCGTGGGAGACTTTAGCTCCCCAGATGTGTGCTGGATGAGCACTAGAGAGGGATCCTGGCAAGCCAGAAGGGTCTGGGGAGATGTCAGGGCCAGGTGCTTGACACGAGCATCAGAGGCACCAACCTGGGATCACAGACATGGGCCCTGGAGCTGCTGTGCACAAAGCACTCAGGCTGGTTGCAGGAGGGTAATCAATGGCAGGCCTGGCTGGAGAGAGGCTGAGTGGAAAGATGCTGAAGGGAAGGAGCAAGAGAAGCAGCAGATGGACTTCAGCAGAGCAGAGAACTCAGTGTCCTCTGAAGGTACCCTGAGAAGACCACACGGCAGAGAAGGAGCAGCAGAGGCCTGGGAGCATGAGGCTTCCCTTGCCTAAGCTGAGCAGGACCTGTTCTCATGCTTCTGTGGCAGAGCCCCAGACTGACCAGGGCTGGAAAATTCCTGTCCTGCCTGTGTCCAGACCCAGCCTCTCTCTTTCCAGGAAGGGCCCTTCGCAGAGCGGGGAGCGGTGTTTGCTCTCCAGGGGCGACGCAGCAAAGCCTCCTATCAGCCCAACCTTCCAGCACTTGGAGAGCAGCTTATCTTACTGGGCAGGCTGCCAGGGCCGACTGCAGCTGCAGCAGCTCTGCAGCAGCTCTGCAGCTCCTCTGCATCTCAACACAGCCTTTGTCAGATCGCTCGCAGCTGGGAGAAGGCTCAGCCAGACAGCGGCTGGAGAGTGGGAATCCTGCCTCAGAAGTGGGGAGAGGAACTGTGCATTAGTCATTCAGAAGCTGTGTGGGCTTAGAGGGACCTCTGCCAGGGGGCAGCAGTGCCACCTGAAGAAGGCATTCCCCACAGGCAGAGCAGATTCAGCTGGAGAAGCCACTCCAGCAGGCAGCATCTCACTTTTTCCATCCCTGCAGCTGCTCTGCCCAGCGCAGCTCATCCAAACCACAGAGCCCTTGAGGCTGGAGAAGACCTTCAGGATCCAACCATTAGCCCTACCAAGGCCAACACTAAGCCACATCTGCAAGCACCACAGGGGTGAACCTCATTGCTGTCTACAACTACCTGCAGGGAGGCTGTAGCCAGCTGGGGTTGGGCTCTGCTACCAGGCAGCCAGGGACAGAAGAAGGGGACACAGCCTCAAGCTGTGCCAGGGGAGGAGCACTGCCTGGTGAGGAGAGGCTGAGGGCCCTGGGGCTGCTTAGTCTGGAGAAGAGAAGACTGAGAGGGGATTGAATCAATGTCTCTAACTCTCTGAGGGCTGGGGGTCAGGAGGGGGGGACAGGCTCTGCTCACTGCTGCCTGGCATAGGACAAGCAGCAATGGATGGAAGCTGCAGCACAGAAGGTTCCAGCTCAGCACAAGGGCAACTTCTTGCCTGGAAGGGTCCCAGAGCCCTGGCACAGGCTGCCCAGAGAGGTTGTGGAGTCTCCTTCTGTGGAGCCTTTCCAGGCCTGTCTGGATGTGTTCCTGTGTGACCTGAGCTGCATTGTGTGGTCCTGCCCTGGCAAGGGGGTTGGACTGGATGAGCTCTTTGTGTCCCTTCCAGCCCCTGACATCTGTGATCCATTGCAGGCATCCACAGATGATAGATTCACAGAATGGGTTGGGTTGAGAGGTACTTCAAAGACCATCAGCCAGTGCCAACCCCTGCCATGGGCAGGGACACCTCCCACCAGCTTGCCCAAGATCTCATCCAGCCTGGCCTTGAACACCTCCAGGGTGGAGGCATCCACAGCCTCCCTGGCGAACCTGCATCCACTTCATCCATCAGTATGTGCCCCACACAGTCTATGAGCTCAAAAGGAGCTCCTCAAGCACTGCTGAAGGTTCTTTTTCCTTGCTGTGAGAAAGGAGGAGGACACAGGAGCTCTTCTGTCCCAGCTGTGTCCCTCAAAGCAGCTGTCTGCAGGCAGCAGCATCAGGCACCCAGAACCCCTGGGCTGATCCAAGGACCATCCACCTCAGCTGGCTGGGGAGCAGCAGTGGCAGGGCACTCGGGCAGCTCTCCCTGGAGGCAGCACTGCTCCAGCTTGCTGTTCCCTGGTGCTCCAGGAGGAAGCCACAGCAGCCAGAGCTCCTCCAGGCACTCAGGGGCTGTTAGAACAACCACGGGAGTTGGCTCCAGCCCATCCTCAGCATCTGCACAGCAAGCTGCTGTTTGCACCTGGGCAAATGCAGCACCTCTGCTCCAGCCTCTGAGTTCACAGAGTGAAGCTTGGGTGCAGATGGAGCTGGGAAAGATTTGTCTCTGAGCTCAGACTTCTCTTTGGCTGTCTCCTTCTGCAGCTTGGTGCCTGGAGTGAAGGGTACGCAGGTGCCAGGCATCCAATCCGCTCTGCCTGCACCACCAGCCACAGATCAGAGGGGCTGGGCCATCTGTTCGCCTGCTTCCCCGAGGGAGGATGTAGGCTGCCCTCCAGCTGCTGCTTCACTCAAAAAGGACTATTTGTCAGGTGCAAGTCAGATAAAGTCCTGTGGTGTTTGGGTGCCAGCTGAGCTTCTGTAGATGGCAATGGCAGGCGGCATGGGAGTGTGCACCCCTCGTGCGTTGTGCCCTGAGCAGGTGTGAGCACCAGGAGAAGCACCCAGGGAGTGGGAGAGGACCAATACTGAGGGCATGTCCCTGCAGAGGGATGCAGGCCCAGGTTCTCTACTACGAAGGGTACTGGAGCACTGCAACAGGCTGCCCTGGGAGGTGGCTGAGGCCCCTAGCCTGGGAGATACTCAAGGTGAGGCTGGACAGGGCTGTGAGCAACCAACGCAGTTGAAAATGCCCCTGCTGACTGCAGGGGGTTTGGACTCTACGAGCTTCGGAGGTCCCTTCCAGCCCCTTCTGTGATCCCTCTGCAGGGCAGAGAGCTGCAGGGAGATGGCTCCCTGGCTTCCAGACCAGAACTGCTCCCATTGAGGCAGCTGAGAGCATGGCAGATGAGCACACTTGTCTGGGCCCATCCATGGAGGCATGCCCAGGCTCACCTCCAGCCTTTCCAAACATCCCTGGAATGAAAAGGAGCTTTTCCAGTCAGTATCTGCTGGGGGATGAGCACACCTGATAAGTGTTTGAAGTGGGGCAAGGCAAGAGGACAGCAGAGCCCCAGATCAGCTGCTGATGAAACAGGTTGCTGAAGCAGGGCTCACTTATCAGGAAACCATGGCAGAGCTCCAGGCCAGGGCTGGGGAGTTCTTCCCAAGAGTGAAGAGGGACAGGAAACAGAGCAGGATCTGGCGGAGTTCAGAGCAGAAGAGTGCAAGAGGAAGCCTAAAGGCAGGAATCCACTTCCTTTATGAGGCTTGCAGCCTGAACCTTGCTCTGGGTGCCTTGGGTGCCACTGGCACTGCTGCTCTCCCTGGCAGCTCCCTGACTTTTGGAGGAGAGGAGATGTGAAGTCCTCATGGTCCTTGGTCACGTTTAGCCACCCGATGACAACTGCGGGTGTGCAGTCTGGCAGCGAGAAGGGCAAGGCCCTTCAGGGGCTGCATTCAGAGTTCCCAGGAGGGAAATTCAGAGTCAGGGACAGGAGTTAGGCCCTGGGGCTGGTGGCTCTCTCCTCCCACTGTCTGTAGCAGATGTAGCTTAATCTGAATCATCTGAAGCCCAGGGAGGTGGTGGAGTGCCCATGGCTGGAGGTGTTGAAGCCAAGCCTGGCTGGGGCACTTAGTGCCATGGTCTGGTTGGTTGGGCAGGGCTGGGTGCTAGGTTGGGCTGGCTGAGCTTGGAGCTCTCTTCCAACCTGCTGGATTCTGTGAAGGCATCACTGTGCCCTGGGGATGCCCTAGGGCTTGCTGTGTGGCTGGTAAAGCCTGGCCATGGACAATCCTGCTCTTCTCCATTGCTGCTCTGCTGAGGTCCTTCACAGTGCCCTCTGAGAGGGCAGCAAACATCCACTCTCCACTGCAGGACTCCCTGCCCCTTCACCCTGCCTCCCAGAGCAGTGGCAGCAGAGAGATAACAGTGTGGCACTGGGAGCACTGCAGAGAGAGTCCACAGTGCTTCACCTGTCACTGACCTGCTATTGGAAGGGAGGAAGAGCTGCCCAGACCTTGCACCTTACCCAGGCAGTCTCCACTCTGCTCTCACATCCATCACACCACAGAGCCAACAGAGAAGGAGGAGCCCGACAGAGGCTGGAGCCCCGCGGGCTTGTGCAAGAGCAGAGGATCAGGTGGATGGGACTTCTCCCTAGCAGCTAACAGAACCACCCACAGCACAGGGCCTGGCACTGAGGAGATTAACTCCCACGCAGGAATGTGCCAGAAGAGAAAAAACAGCAGCACAGAGACAGTCCACAAGAGGCTGGGATGTGCCACGAGGGCTGTTAACGCAGAGGGTGCAGGGAGAGGATCTGCTTCTGAGCGAGACCTGTGCCAGTGTGCCCATGGGAGGACACATCTGGCACTGCCTAGAAAAAGCAGGGAGGAAATCAAGAGAATGGACTTCAGAAAGCAGGCCTCAAAAAAGACCTCAGAGGTCTGCCAGGCAAGATCAGTGCAGGAAACCAGTGGAGGAGAGAGGATGGAGAAGGCCATGGTAAGGTCGAAAGTGAGATCTGTTCTGGTGCCCACAGCTGAGTGCCAGGAGCAAAGCTGCATAAACCATGAGCTTAAAAAGAGCTCAGTCCAGCTGGCAGCTGGCACCAGTGGTGTGCCCAGGGATCAGTGCTGGGCACAGTTCTGTGCAATACCTTTGTTGATGACCTGGACCAGGGGACTGAGTCCAGCATCAGTGAGTTTGCAGATGGCACCAAGCTAGGAGCAGCTGTGGAGGTGTTGGAGGGAAGCAGAGCCCTGCAGAGGGACCTGGCCAGGCTGGATGGGTGGGCAGAGGCCAGTGGGATGAGA
>WAAF01005650.1:202122-249918 GCA_013400475.1 Tricholaema leucomelas
AGAGAAGGGCAGCAAGGCTGGGGAGGGGCCTGGAGCACAGCCCTGTGAGGAGAGGCTGAGGGAGCTGGGGGTGTGCAGCCTGCAGCAGAGGAGGCTCAGGGCAGAGCTCATTGCTGTCTGCAGCTCCCTGCAGGGAGGCTGTAGCCAGCTGGGGTTGGGCTCTGCTGCCAGGCACCCAGGGAGAGGACAAGGGGACACAGCCTCAAGCTGTGCCAGGGGAGGTCTAGGCTGGATGTTATGTTGCCAGAGAGAGTGAATGGTATTGGAAGGGAGTTAGTGGAGTGCCCATGGCTGGAGGTGTTGAAGCCAAGCCTGGCTGGGGCACTTAGTGCCATGGTCTGGTTGCTTGGCCAGGGCTGGGTGCTAGGTTGGGCTGGCTGAGCTTGGAGCTCTCTTCCAGCCTGCTGGATTCTGTGATTCTGTGTCTGTAGGAGAGGTCATCTTTCTGGACCCACTCCATCAGGTCCATGTCTCTCTCATGTTGGGGTCCCAACCCCACCATTGTAACATCATCAGTGGCAGAGACCTGTACCCAGAGATAACTTCACTTCCCAGGACATCCCCCTCACCTTCCAGTCTCTCCCCCCAGCCCCTGGTCCTCTCCTAGCCCAGTGGATCCTTCTCTGCCACCATCACTTCTGTCAGCCTTGAACTCCTCCTTTTTCACTGTCCTCTTTGGTTTTGCCCAGCTCTGTCCCTCTGGAGCCTGTGCTGCTGCTCCTCATTCCCTGCAGCCTGCCACCTGCCCTGATTTATGATCCTGTGTCTGGCCCTCAGTGGGGTCAGGTTTCTAAAGGCCAAAGAACTGGCTCCAGTGACCTCTTCAGTCTTGCCACTTGGCACCCCCCTTGTGCCATGGCTGGTTCCCTTTCTTCACCCCTCTGCAGATCTCCTTTCAGCAGAGCTGCTTTGAGCACACAGCTTTCTAGGGATCTTATTCTTGCTTTACTTTGAGAGCCTTTTAAACCAACCCCTTCAGCTCATTTCTCAGTGCTTACCCATGGCACTTTCTGCTGCCTTATCCTCCCTCTTTAAATTGTTGTCTCTCATTATTTCACACTCAGCTGCTGGCACTGCCTTTGAATTAACTCCTGGGTGCTAGCAGGGATCACAGGATATCGAGGAAGAGTTTCATTTCTGCTGCCAGACAATTACAGAATCACAGGATGGGGTGGGCTGGAGGAGCCCTCAAAGCTCATCCCCTCCCAACCCCCTGCCATGGGCAGGGACAGCTCCCACCAGCACAGGTTGCTCAAGGCCTCATCCAGCCTGGTCCTGAACACCTCCAGGGAAGGGACATCCACAGCCTCCCTGTGCCAGTGTCTCTCCATTCCTTCCTAACCTCCAGCCTGCCTCCTACCCCAAGACTTGCAGGACCCTTGAGATTTCTCCCTCACTGCCAAGTAGGATGGGATGTAGGCAGCATGGTCACACCTATGGACAAGGACTGGGCAGACACAGAGGGACAGCACAGGTGCAGAAATGACCCTACCATGGCAAATCAGTTTGCCAAAGAGCTTCCTCCTAGACACAAAATCAAACAAACCCAAGAGCTTGGTTTCATTTGCAAGAAATTTGCAGTCTGGCATTTGTGGTGTTCTGCTGGGCAGGCTGAGATAAAGGTTTGAATTCCAGTCAGGGGCTAGGCAGAATGGCAGAGTGAACCTCCTGCTCCTGGGGCTGGGGAGAGCAGAGTGGGCAGCACAGCAGCCCTGTGCCAGGAAAGCTCTCAGGGCTGTGCTCAGACAGGGGCACAGAGTGGCTCAGGCTGGCAGGGAGCTCAGGGATCATCTGCTCCAACCTCCTGCCATGCCCAGGGACACCTCTCAGCTACACTCAGCTGCTCAAGGCCTCATCCAGCCTGGCCTGCAACACCCCCAGCAAGGAGGCAGCCACAGCCTCCCTGGGCAGCCTGGGACAGGCTCTCACCACCGTCACACTCAACAACTTCTGCCTCAGCTCCACTCTCAGCCTGCTCTGCCTCAGCTCCAAACCATTCCCCCTTGGCCTGCCTCAGACCCCCTCAGCACAGGTCCCTCTGCAGCCTTCCTGCAGGCTGCCTTCAGCTCTTGGCAGCAGCTCTGAGGTGCCCTGGAGCCTTCTCCTCTGCAGGTTGCACCCCCCCAGCTCCCTCAGCCTGTGCTCACAGCAGAGCTGCTCCAGCCCTTGGATCTCCTCTGCAGTATAGAATCACAGAATCACAGAATCAGTCCCTGCACACCTCCAGGCATGGGCACTCCACCACCTCCCTGGGCAGCCTGTGCCAGTCCCTGACCACTCCTGCAACAAAGACATTTTCCCTCATCTCCAACCTAAACCTCTCCTGTGCAACCTGAGGCCACTTCCTCTGTTCTGCCACTTGATAGCAGTGATGGAGAGGAGATCAGTGCTCACCTCACTGCGGGCTCCTTTCAGGGAGCTGTAGGGCCAGGAGGTCTCCCCTCTGCCTCCTTTCCTCCAGGTATTAGAGAATCACAGAACCACTCAGGGCTGGAAGGGACCACAAGGATCATCCAGTTCCAGCCCCCCAGCCATGGTCAGGAACACCTCAGACTAGATCAGGCTGTCCAGAGCCTCGTCCAGCCTGGCCTTCCATGAGCTGAGGCTCTGCAGGTGCTCTGGAGCCCACTGAGCAGTTCCTACCCTCACTCAAACCTCTCTGGCCCTGAGCACTGCGCCGCCGCTGCCGCTCTGAGCAGGAGCTGGCAGCAGTCATGGAGGACACCCACATCACAGCCTTCCAGAGTGGGGATGGATCAACATGCTTGGGACACCTCTCCTGACCCAGCTAGACCTGCCTTGGCATCATTTAGAGCCTACAGAGCAGCCCCACAGTGCCCGTGAGGGCTTGGCAATGTCACCAGATGGCAGAGCTGAAGACTTCAGGCCAGGGTTTGGTGGTGGTAACCAGAAGTTTGTCTCCCAGGGTGGCTGCCTCATCCCCTCCCCATGGGACATGAGCTGCTGATGTCAGTGCAGTTCCCAGAGAATAAGTGCTCCAACCACCAGAGCTGTCAGCAAGGTCAGCACCACTCAGCTTCCTCGCTGCTTGCTTCAGAAATCAGCCTGAGGCTTGTCTCAGCCTCTTCCCACTTACAACCCCAGTGCCTTAAATCCAAGCCAGGCCCAAACCTGGACAGCCTGGGAGGGCAGATCTGCCTCCACCCTTAGGAAAGAGCTGCTGGAAGAAGCAAGCAACAATGCACCACCGAGGCTGATTTCAGCAGCCCACTCTCAGCCTCGCTCCAGCTGCATCCCAGCAGCCACAGCTCAGTCCCTGTGGGCAGCTCTGGCAGATCAGAGAACCACAGAATGGTTTAGGTTGGAAGGGATCTCAAAAACCACAGGCAGGGACATCTCCTACTAGAACAGGTCACTCAAGGCCTCATCTGACCTGGTCCTGAACATCTCCAGGGAGGTTGTGGAGCACAGAAGCACCCAACGTGATCAAAGATCACGTTGGGTGCTTCTGTGCTCCACAACCTCCCTGGAGAACCTGTGCCAATGTCTCAGCACCCTCAACCTGTGCCAGTGTCTCAGCACCCTCCACCTGTGCCACCCTCACTGTACAGAATTTCTCCCTCATCTCCACTCTCAATCTTCTCTCTCCCAGCTTCAATCCACTCTCTGCTGTCCTGGCCCTCCCAGCCCGTATCTAAAGTCCCTCCCCAGCTCTCCTGTAGCCCTCTTTAGGCGCTTGAAGGCTGCTCTAAGCTCTTCCCAGAGCCTTCTCCCCTCCAAGCTGAACAGCTCCAACTCCATCAGCCTGCGACCTGCTTGGGGCTCAGCGGGGACGGAGCCGCAGGGCTCCGGCGAGTGCCCGCAGCAGCCCCCAGCTGATGTGCTCTGGTGCTGTGAGCTGCACGATGCCCTGCAGGCAGCATGGTGTGCTGGCCTGGCTGCTGCATGAGTCACAAGCCAGGCTTGGGCTCAGCAAAGTGCTGCCAAAACTTCTGACCACACCCAGAAAGAAAGATGAAAATATTCCTCCCAGGAAGGCAGGAAAAACCCCAACAAGCAGCAGAAAACTTATTCGAGTTCACTTTGGGGCTTGGTTGTTTTGCAGTGAGGTGCTGGGCAGCTAACTGGAGCTGACACTGGGAGAGGAAGGATCACACAGAAGGCCAAAACCAAAATGAAGTAGGATGAAAGCAGCATTGTCCTTCCTCCCTCACCCTGGAGCTACAAACCCTTCAGAGGGACTTTTTTTAATCACTGGGCCAAGACCAAAATCATAAATCATAGAATTATAGAATCCAGCAGCTCCAAGCTCAGCCAGCCCAACCCAGCACCCAGCCCTGCCCAACCAACCAGACCATGGCACTAAGTGCCCCAGCCAGGCTTGGCTTCAACACCTCCAGCCATGGGCACTCCACCACCTCCCTGGGCAGCCCATTCCAATGCCAATCACTCTCTCTGACAACAACTTCCTCCTAACATCCAGCCTGAACCTGCCCTGGCACAGCTTGAGGCTGTGTCCCCTTCTTCTGTCCCTGGCTGCCTGGCAGCAGAGCCCAACCCCAGCTGGCTACAGCCTCCCTGCAGGGAGCTGGGGGTGTGCAGCCTGCAGAAGAGGAGGCTCAGGGCAGAGCTCATTGCTGTCTGCAGCTCCCTGCAGGGAGGAGCACTTCCAGGTTCTCCCCACAGAGCTTATTACACAGCCATTAGACTGCAGCAACGTTTGGCCACTGCTGATCTGGGCTGGAGTGATTTAATGACCCAGCAGGGAGGGACTCTGCATCCCATGAGCAGCCTGCCCAGCTCGGCCAGATCCCATCACTCCTGGCTAATTTGTAACCCACCAGGAAGGCCCCAGTGGAAATCCAGATCTGGAGTCGATCCAGAGCAGCTCCAAAAGGCAGCTCTACAACCCCTCTCACACGGCACAGCAGCACCTCCCTCCTTCAACTCAGAGGTGGGGAAATGCTCATTCCCATGGGACTTCCTTCATTGTGCTGTGCTGGAGCCATGATGGGATGGAGGCCACATCCCTGGAGACATCCGAGGCCAGACTCCATAGAGCCCTGAGCACTCTGAGCTGAAGTTGTCCCTGCTGACTGCAGGGTGAGTTGGCCAAGATGGCCTTTGAGGGTCCCTTCCAACCAGCTGCACTCTGACACCTTCGCTAAGTGCCAAATGCAAGCCGACTGCTTCAGCTTCTAGCTCTGCTCAGCTCTGCTTTGCACTTTGCTGCTCCCAGGTGGCAGAGTGGGTCTGGCAGTGGCAGGTCTTGAAGAGGGGTAGGAGTCATTTCTGTCCTCCAGTCTTGTGTGGCTCATGGCCTCCAAGTGGGACACAGTCAAACTGGGCTACGTGTCAAAGGCTGCACACAGCTGTGCACTGCCAGCACAGGCTGCAGAAGGGCTCGCGAGTCACACCCCACAACCTGTGTCTTGCAAACCCTCTCCCTGCTGATCGATTGCAGCTGGTGGGAACCTCCAACTGGCACAGGGCCACCGTGACAGGGCCTTCCCAGGGCATGCTTCAACCCTGCTCCCCATCCTGCCACCCACGCAGCTGCTGGTGCAGGGAGCGAGCAGGGAGCGGTGCAGCAGCGATAACTCCAGATTAGCATCTTAATTCCAGCAACAGAGTGATAAGGGAATACCAGGAATGCAGTGCTGGGAGTGAGCTGTGACTGCTGGGGCCTGTCCTGCTCTTGGCAGCCGATGCCAGTGGTTGCCCAGGTAGGTTCTTCGTGCTGGGCTGCCAGCCCAGCGGCGTGCGGCGCCGCAGCCTTCCCTATCCGCTCCCTGCCGGAGCCTGCGAGTGAGAACGAGAGCAGCAGAGCAGCACAGATCCGCAAACAAAACTCAACGCCCCCCTTCCCTCCTCCTTGCTCCCAGCCCATGCGAAAGGAGGAGGGGGAGAAGCAGGAGCAAACACACCCGCCCAGCCCCCTTCGTGCCCTGCTGGCCAAAGAGCTGCGGCAGGGCAGCGGCGTGGGCAGCTCAGGCTGCAGCCCCGATCCAGTCCGGGCTTTGCGCGGATCCCCGCTGGAAGGAGGCCATTTTTCTGGAGTGTATTTCCAAGAAACAGTTGACAGGCTTGGCACAGCTATTCCTGGAAATGTTCAATAGGTCATCCTCTGGAAGAGAGTGCTGACTGATGGAATCGAGCAGCCCTTGCGCCGCCTCCCGCCCGCACCTCGCCCTTCGCCTTCGCGCCGTGCCCAGCCGCCCGGGCAGCTGCCCAGCCTCTGCCACGCACCCGCCCGCTCTGCCCCAGCCCGGCCTGCAGGGCTCCTGCCTGTGCTGCGAGCTGTGCTCCCTCCCTGGCAGCGGCAGCAGCAGTGTGGTCGTCCTGCCCTGCCAGCACAATCGCTGCGTGCGGGCGAGCAGCCCGACCCGGAGTGCCAGCGCTGCCCCACGGCACTCACACAGCCCCCCCAGCCTACTCACACAGGTGCACATGCAGCCATGGGGGCTCCACCACTGTGCTGCCCCTGCTTGCCTCTGGCTGTCTCCTCTGAGCTGCAGCAAATGCTGCAGACAGGCTGCTAGGTGCTGCTGCTCACCAGCAGTGAAGAAGTAGTGCTGGGGGCAGAGGTGTGCTGGGGGCAGAGATGTGCTGGGGGCAGAGGTGTGCTGGGGGCCCCACCCCTGGAGACATTCAACGGTCAAGCCTGATGTGGCCCTGAGCAACCTGATCTAGTCCCTGCTCACTGCAGGGACGGGGGGTGGGTGTGGGTGGACAAAATGACCTTCTATGGCCCCCTCCAACCCAAGTCACTCTATGATTCTGTGCTTATCAGCCTCAGCGTGCAAAGAGTGCCAGGGGTTGTGCCCTCAGGGCACCAGCCAGGGAGCAAAGCTCACTTCAGAAAAGCACACGAGTTTGCTCTCCACTAAGTGCCACAGCCTGGCTCTGTGGCACCCCCACCTCAGCCTGGCTCTGTGGCACCCCCCACTTCAGCCTGGCTCTGTGGCACCCTCACTTGAGCCTGGCTGCAGAGGAGCACAAGAGTCCCCAGCTGTGCCATGGCTGCAGGGTCAGGCTCACCTCTCTGCCCTCCTCGGGGGCTTTCTGCCCATGTTCAGAGAGCTGTGGCTGTGCTGGCTGGGTCTCATCCTGCCCTGCACAGCAGGATCGTCGCTTCTGCAGCAGCAGAGCCCAGCAGGTGTATTGCTGGAGCCAGCAGCAGCCCCAGCAAGCTCCCAGCCTGTGCCCTGAGAGGAGGATGAGCAGAGCTGGTCCCTGCCCAGCGGCGCCAGGCAGGTGAGGGCCAGCAGGGCCAGCCGAGGTGCTGGGCTGTGTGCTAAAGCCAGCCCTGCCTCTCTGCTTGGGCTGTGGGGATGCTGCAGGTTAAATGTTGTCTCTGCCCTCATCCCCTCTGCAGAGCCTTCCTACCCTCCAGCAGACCAACACTGCTGCCCAGCCTGGTGCCAGCAGCAGTCGTGGCTGTTCAGCCCTCTGCAAACATAGGAAGCAGCTGTGCAGCTCAGCCCCAGAGCAGGACCTGCCCTACAGCTGGGGCCAAGCGAGAGGCTGCAGCTTGGCTTTAGAGAGGCTTTGGAAGGAAGCTGGAAGCCTCCCGAGCAGGGAACACACCTTTGCTCTTTGGGCTTCTCTGCCTCTTCAGAGCACGGGACTGAGGAGCATTCCTCCCACAGACACCCTCTGAGGTGTGGGTGCAGCTGCCTGTTGCAGCATGCTGCAGTCAGAGCCATGCCTGTGGCTCACCTCCCTCCTTCCTCCACTCAGCCTCCCTGGGTCTTCTCAGCAGCTCAGGATCAGCCCAGGCAGGCAGGCAGCACAGACCTGCTGCCCTATTTCCCTCAGTCAAGCCTGCTCTGGGATGCACCTGCTCTGCAGCACTGAAAAAGCTCTGCTTTCCCAAATCTCTGCCTCCCAGGCCTTCTTTTTAGCCCTCAGCGAGCATCTCGAATCACCATTTGTTACTGACCTCATCCTGGCTGTCAGCACTCAGCAAACACTTCAGCCAGCTGACAGTGGGAAGCAGCCTGCCATGTGCAGCAGCAAAGACCTTGAGACAGGATCTCTGCCATGAAAAGGAAGTTCACAGTGACACTTCTTGGGGGGTAGGGGGTGGTCCCTGCCTCCTACTGGGTGCACATAGAGGAAAATGTGCAAAAATCCTCCCTCCTTCCTTCCTCCCTCCCTCCCTCCCTGTTCCAGGGCTGCACCCTCACACCAAAGAAGTTTCTTCCCATGTTGAGTAGGATCTTCCTGGGTTGCCCTTTGTGTCCACTGCCCCTTCTGCTGTCACTGGGCACCATTAAAAACAGCCTGTCCCTTCTTGACCCCCACCCCCTCTGACACTTGCAAACGCTGCTCAGATCCCCTCTCAGCCTTCTCTCCTCCAGGCTAGGCAGCCCCAGGCCTTCCCTCCTCTCACAGAGGTTGCAGTCCCTTCAGCACCCTCGCAGCCTCCACTGGACACTCTCTAACACTTCCCTGTGCTTCTTAGAATCACAGAATCCAGCAGGCTGGAAGAGAGCTCCAAGCTCAGCCAGCCCAGCCTAGCACCCAGCCCTGCCCAACCAACCAGACCATGGCACTAAGTGCCCCAGCCAGGCTTGGCTTCAACACCTCCAGCCATGGGCACTCCACCACCTCCCTGGGCAGCCCATTCCAATGCAAATCACTCTCTGACAACAACTTCCTCCTAACATCCAGCCTAGACTTCTCCTGGCACAACTTGAACTGGGCAGCCCAGAACTGGGCACAGTACTCCAGGTGTGGTCTCACCAGGGCAGAGCAGAGGGGCAGGAGAACCTCCCTTGCCCTGCCCTCACCCTTCTTGGTGTGCCCTAAGGGCACTTTGCTGCCCACCAGGACCTCAAGGTCTTTCTCCAGGGAGCTGCTTTCCAGCAGGCCAATCCCTAACCTGTCCTGGTGCCTGCTGTGGTTCCTGCTCAGGTGCAGCACTCTGCCCTTACCCTTGTTGAACCCCATTTGGGTTCCCCTTTGCCCCCAGCTCTCCAAGCCTGCCCAGATGCATTTGCTTGCCAGTCTGACCAACCTGTGGCTTGGTCATTTTCAGTGACTCACAAATAAAAGCACCCCAAGCCCAATCCAAGGCCCCCCCTCTGCAGTGGTGCAGCAGATGTGTCCTGAGATGTGAGAACAGATGCTAGGAGTTTTGAGGGATACATGCACCTAATGTTAAACAGATGGCCTCAAGTTTCCTGCCCAGCTGGTTCTCTGGTACGTGTCTTGACTCAGTGGCACAGAGGTGAGACTCACAGACATGAGGAAATGTAAAGGCTATTCCAAATTAAAGCTTTTGAAAGTCAAGCAACAAAGAAGGGGGGGAGGGGTGGGGAGAGAATAAAAGCCAAACCACTAAAACCTCTCAGAAGGCAGAGGATGGAACATTTTTGCTCTGATGCCTCATAAAACAGCTCAGGAAAGGTAATGCTCACAAGACACTGCCTGGCAGCTGATCCCTGTTGGGAGCCACCCTTTGTCTGTTGGCTGCCTCTGGTATCACAGAACCACAGACACACAGAATGGGTTGGGTTGGAAGGGACCTCGAACACCATCCAGTGCCAGCCCCACTGCCGTGGGCAAGGACACCTCCCACCAGCCCCAGGTTGCTCAGGGTCTCATCCAGCCTGGCTTTGAACACCTCCAGGGAGGTTGTGGAGCACAGAAGCACCCAATGTGATCAAAGATCTGTGCTTCTGTGCTCCACAGCCTCCCCGGGCAACCTGTGCCAGTGTCTCAGCACCCTCAACCTGTGCCAGTGTCTCAGCACCCTCAACCTGTGCCAGTGTCTCAGCACCCTCAACCTGTGCCAGTGTCTCAGCACCCTCACTGGAAAGATCTCTACTTCCTCTCCACTCTCACTCTGCCCTCTCTCAGCTCAAAACCATTGTCCCTCATCCTGTCCCTCCCAGCCCTTGTCACAAGTCCTGTCCCAGCTATCCTGGAGCCCCTTCAGCTACTGGAAGGCTGCTCTGAGGTCTCCCCTGGAGCTTTCTCTTCTCCAGGTTGAACAGCCCCAGCTCTCCCAGCCTGTGCCCACAGGGGAGATTCTCCAGCCCTCTGATCATCTTCATGGTCCCCTCTGACCTCTCTCCAGCAGCTCAAGGTCCTTCTTGTGCTGGGGGCCTCAGAACTGGAGGCAGTGCTGCAGGTGTCAGCAGAGCAGAGCAGAGGAGCAGGATCCCCTCTCCTGTAGATCCATTCCTGCAGCACAGCTGACTCTGTTTGCACCCACCTAGGGCTGGAGCTGGGTCACAGAGCTCTGTTCTGTCCCAGCCTGCTCCTTGCTGTGTGTGCACTGCTTTTGTGATCCCAGCATCTCTTTTTCCCAGAGCAGCCAGAACCAGCAAGGCCCTGCTGGGTGGAGCAGACTGGCTCAAGGCATCAGGCCTTTGGGGTGGGATTCATTCAATCTGGCATGAGGGAGGGGACTCAGCTCCATTAATGCACACAGCCTACAGCTGAGCTGGGCATCAGCTGTGCTCACTGGGCTGGGAGTTGGTCTCCTCTCAACAGAAACACAGACTGGGAGGGGTTGGAAGGAGCCTCCAGAGAGCATCCAGTCCAGAGCAAGGTCACCCAGAGCAGGTCATGCAGGAATACATCCAGGTGGGTCTGGAAACTCTCTAGAGAAGGAGACTCCACAATGGGGAGGTAGAGGAACTGCACCCAAAAGGTGCCTGCTCCTCTGCCTTGCCTGTCTGAGGATGGGACTGGGACCAGCTGCAGCAGATGTCTGAAGTGAGAGGGATCTCTGCCATGCTCAGTGGTTGGCCAGGTGGAGGCTGGAAGGGATGAAGTCAGGTCTCCACCTCACAGGCTTCCTGTGCCTCAGGATCACACCCTCAGGCAGGCTGGATGAGGCCCTGAGCGAGCTGTTCTAGTGGGAAGTGTCCCTGCCTATGGCAGGGGCTTGGAACTGGCTGAGCTTTGAGCTCCCTTCCAACCTGAACCATTCTATGATTCCGTGAGGCCTCAGCTCCTCTTTTGGCTGGAGTGGTGCACATGCAGCAGTGGTGCACAGGCAGCAGTGCTCCCTCCTGGCCTGTCTAGCTCAAGGTGAAGCAGTTAAAGAGACACAGGGGAGCCTCTGGATGTCAAGCAGCTTCAAGCTGGGCAACCTACAGACCCTTAGAGTCACAGAATCACAGACTCCAGCAGGCTGGAAGGGAACTCCAAGCTCAGCCAGCCCAACCTAGCATCCAGCCCTGGCCAACCAACCAGACCATGAACACCTCCAGGGACAGCAACTCCACCACCTCCCTGGGCAGCCCATTAGGGCTCACTTCTCCCTCCTACCTGCTGCCCTTCCTCCCAAGGGCATCTCCTGTGCCCCCAGATCCCTCTGGCAGCAGCTGTGCCCCTTTGGAGGCTCATTCTAGTGCTGACAGCTGCTCCCTGGTTACCCTCCATGCCTTCTGTGGAGTGGCACAGGCAATTGAGCAGCTACCAGGAGCAGGCTTCCTGGGCTGAAAAGCAATTTCCTCCTCTCCTCTTACTGCAGGAGCCTCAGGAAGGCTTTGATTCCTGTCATCAGTTTTAGATTTAACAACCTTCAGGCTCACCAGGGTACATTCCCTGGAAGTCAGCAGTGCAGGGTGTAGTAAGCCTGGAGTAACTCCTCAGAGATGAGCACTTCTGCTCTGCCATCTGAGCAGCTCTCACCCTGGGGGCTTTGGGCTTTTCCTGCTGCTGCCAGGTGGAGCCCTTCAGCTTCTCCTCTTTTTGCTTTCACAAGTTTATGCCCCAGCAGAGCTCACAGCAGCAAACACAGAACCAGAGACTTGCTTGGGTTGGGAAAGCCCTGAGAGCTCACCCAGTCCAACCACCAGCCCAACACACCACGGCCACCAAACCATGTCCCCAAGTGCCAGCTCTGCAAGGCAGCCCTTGCTGGTGCTTCAGATCACTTCTGCCTTCCCCTGGGCACTGCTCCTGCTCTGTTGCTCTAATGGCCCTGACCAAACCCAATCCTCTGCCAGTGTGCCCAGGGAGAGGCCACCATGGCCCTGACCAAACCCAATCCTCTGCCAGTGTGCCTAGGGAGAGGCCCCCATGGCCCTGGGCAAAACCTATCCTCTGCCAGTGTGCCCAGGCAGAGGAGGCCCCCATGGCCCTGGGCAAAACCTATCCTCTGCCAGTGTGCCCAGGCAGAGGAGGCCCCCATGGCCCTGGGCAAAACCTATCCTCTGCCAGTGTGCCCAGGCAGAGGAGGCCCCCATGGCAGCACTGGAGAAATGCTGGCTTTCAGTGAAGCCTCTGGTGCCAGCTGGTGGGCAGAAGTGTTTGCTGCTGGCCGTGGTTAGGCAGGCTGCTGCTGGTGCTTCTCTCAGGTGCTGACTGCTGGGGCACTGCTGCCTTGCCAGCTGGCCAGGGCACATGCCTGGCAGCATTCACTTTGGAAAGGGCAGCTGGGTGCCCTCTGAGCAATGCCCCTTCTAGGAAAGCACTTCGAGGCTGCAGGCAGCCTGTCAGCTGCTGTCAGGGGACATCCCATGTGTTGGTTGTGTCTGCCTGGGAAGCGGCAGGCAAGCCCTGCCTGCTGTGGCGTCTGCTGGTGCCACAGGACACAGCTCCTGGCGCACAGCCGCGGGGCAGGCGTAGGGAGCCAGCAAGCAGGGACCTGGGGCACTGCCGAGGGTGGAGCAGTGCTGCAAACGAGCCCTCTGGGAGCTCTGGAGCTCATTCCCTCCTCTCCCAATCCCTGCACCCTTGGCCCCTAGCTGCATATGCACACTCGTCCCTCTCTGCCCTGCCTGCTGTGCCCTGCGGTGCCCAGGCCTGCAGCGGCTGCTGAACAGAGCCTGGAGCTGCCATGCCAGGGGAGAAGCCGAGGAGCCCTGGCACAAAGCTCTCTCTGCCAGCTCTCAGCTGCACAGCAGCCTGCTCACCCACGCTCAGGGCTTCACTTCCACTCTGATCACCTCCCTGGCCCTCCTCTGGACCTGCTCCTGCACTTGGATGTCCTTCAGATCCTCACTGCTGCCCCTGCCTGCTCTTGCTCTGGAGAAGTAGTGCCAGGGAGAACTTGGGGGCTTTAGCAGAGGTCTGGGGGAGCCGAGCAGGTGCTGCTGCTGGGAAAACCTCTCTGTGGCACAAGCAGCAAAGCCTCTGCCTGCCTCTTCAATGCTCACTTCCATCCCATGGCTTAGGGCTTGTAGTGACAAGATTGGAGCTTGAGGAGCACAGATTGAGACTGGAGAGGAGGAAGAAATTCTTTGCAGTGAAGGTGGTGAGACACTGGCACAGGTTGCCCAGGGAGGCTGTGGAGAACAGAGAGTGAGGGTGAGGAGACACTGGCACAGGTTGCCCAGGGAGGCTGTGGATGGCCCCTCCCTGGAGGTGTTCAAGGCCAGGCTGGATGAGGTCTTGAGCAGCCTGTGCTGGTGGGAGGTGTCCATGGCAGGGGTTTGGAACTGGGTGATCTTGAACTTGTTTAGCCTGCAGAAGAGGAGGCTCAGGGCAGAGCTCATTGCTCTCTTACAGCTACCTTAAGGGAGGTTGTAGCCAGCTGGGGTTGGGCTCTTCCCCCAGGCACCCAGCAACAGAACAAGGGGACACAGCCTCAAGCTGTATCACAGTATCACAGCACTACCAAGGTTGGAAGAGACCTCATAGATCATCAAGTCCAACCAGGGCAGGCTCAGGCTGGATGTTAGGAGGAAGTTGTTGGCAGAGAGAGTGATTGGCATTGGAATGGGCTGCCCAGGGAGGTGGTGGAGTGCCCCTGGCTGGAGGTGTTGAAGCAAAGCCTGGATGAGCTTGGAGCTCTCTTCCACCCTGCTGGATTCTATGATTTGATGATTCTATGAGTCTATCCTTGTCTACCCTTCCAACCCTGACTGGTTCTCTGATTCTCTGATTCTGTGTTTCTGTGATTCTCTGACTCTGTGATGCTATGACTGGAGGTGAGGTGGGAGCAAAGGGGCAGCCTCCCCTTGAGGCTGGTTCCAGCCCAGCCCCCGGAGCTGGAGGCGCAGAGCTGGGTGCCAGGCCAGCAGGTGCCCTGCAGCAGCTCTGCTCCCTCTCTCCCTGCCCTGCTGGGCTGCTAATCCTGAGCCTGTTCTCAGCAGGCTGCAGTTACCCAGAGCAGGGGAGTGTGCTGCTCATGCTCTGCTTCTTGGAAATGGCTGGGAGGTAATTCCAGATGGGAATCTGCAGACAAGGTGTTGCTCAGGCATTTCTTGAGGGACAACTGAGCACTTGCTCTGCAGTTTGTTTAATAACCTGGGAGAGGGATCCTTAGCAGCAGGCTCCACATGCTGCACTTATTCAATCACTTTCTTCCCCAAAGGAAGCCCAGAAATGTGCCTCCTCAGAGGCAGCATCTGCCTGCTCAGGCAACTGGAGGCTCTGTTTTCCTCTCAGCCTCTCTTCAGAGCCTTATTGTTTTGGTGGGGATTTCTTTTATCCCCAGGGTTGTTGAGTGCCTGTTAAAGGTTTCAAAGGCAGTGGCTGTGCCACGTGGTGCCAGCAGCATGCCTGGTAAGGTGTCATGAAGGCACCTCAGACTCCTCTGCTGCAGACTGCTTCAGCGTGCAGTCTCTACAAGCCCTCTGCAGCTCTCATCCCTCTCTACAGCTCCCTGAGAGGAGGCTGCAGTGAGGTGGAGGTTGGGCTCTGCTCCTAAGATCAAGATGACAGAAGGAAAGCAATGACCTGTGCCAGGGCAAGGTTAGGATGGAGAGGAGGAAAAACTTCTGTGCTGCAAGTGGCAGAGGCTGCCCAGGGAAGTGGTGGAGTCCCCATGCCTGGAGGTGATCCGGAACGGTGTGGCCACGGCACTTGGGGCGGTGGGGTTGGGTTGCTGGTTGGACTGGGTGATCTCAGAACGGTTTAGGATGGAAGGGACCTCAAAGATCAGCCAGTTCCAACCCTGCCACTAGAACAGCTGCTCAAGGCCTCATCCAACCTGGTCCTNACTCCAAGCTCTCCTGGAAGCCTTCTCCTCTCCAGGCTGCAGAGCCCCAACTCTCTCAGCCTGTCCTCAGAGCAGAGCTGCTGCAGCCCTCTCAGCATCTTGGTGGCCTCCTCTGGCCTGGCTCCAACAGCTGGATCCCAGAGGGCTTCTCCAACCCAGTTTGCTGATTCTATGGTTCCATAACTGTGCCTGTGGCTCTTCGGGGCTGTCCTCAGCTGAGTGGGAAGTCTCCCAGCTACTTCCTGGAGTTTTCCATGGTTGTGAGCTGGGAACCATCACCTTCTTGGCAAATGTTCCTTTCTTCTCAAGAACTCAGTTAGCAGTGCCCTGCACTCAGGCCAAAGAAAGCTAAGTCACTGCCTTTCATTTGGAACCTGCTACTGGGTGCTACAAAGGCAGCTTGGAAGTCCAAACTCCTCTCATTTCATGCAAGCTGGACAAAGGTTTGGAACGTTCATTGTAACTGCAGAGAGCTTCCAGGAACTGTCTTCTCAGCTCTGCTTCTACTATACCTTGACAGGAGTCTATGGCCTTGGAGAGCATCAAAGGATCCTAGAATGGCTCAGGTTGGAAGGGCCCTCAGAGGTCATCTGCTGCAACCCCCTTGCCATGGGCCACCATGAAGTGGCCTCTGGCTGCAGGAGATGAGCAGTGGAGGAGGAACCAGTCCCTTGCAGAGAGTTAGCCCTGGCCAGGCTCTGCCATGCACCAGTCCTGAGAACATGGTGGGCAAGGAGGACAGGAGGCCCTGTGCAAGCACCCTCTTGTCTGGTGGCACAAGGCCCCAGTGGACTCAGATGGCTGCTGAGGGCTTTGCTGACAGCCTGTGTGAGCAGCCATAAGGGGATCTGATTAGGTAAGCTGTGAGGGGGAGGTAACAGGATCATGATCTGCTGAAGGGCACAGCTGTGGAGAGAAGATTCGAACCTAACCACCACCAGGCTGCCCTGGCAGCTGCAGGAGCTGATCCTGCCTCTTGCCATGCTTCTGAAAAGCAAAGTGGGCAGGACTGTCCTTAAACCCTCTTTGTCTGCCCTAACTTCCAAGTTCTGGATACAGGAAGAATTAAAACCAAACCAAGCACAAGGAGTCAGTTCAGCCTTGCCCCAGTACAGGCTTCTGCTAAGGCTACTCAGCTGTTCAATCACACAGGGGAGCTGCAGGGCTGGAGGCCACCTGGCAGTGACTGCAGATGAAAGCCTGTCACAAACTGCCTACAAACTGACCTGGAATCCCTGCAGCCAAACTTACTTTTACTCTGCAGCTTTTCAGGGCAAATTAAGATCTATTCTGCCTCTTAGCATCAGGCTCAGAGAGCAGCTGGCCACTTCCATCACCTCTGGATCCAGTGCCCTAAGCAGTGACCCACACCCACCTGGGCAGCCAAAACCTCCCTGGGGTCTTGCAGCAGGAAGACAAATCTCCCTGGCAGGAGAGAAGGAGGAGGAAAGCTCAAGGTCTGCTGCTCTTCTGGGTCGATTCCAATCTCTGAATCACAGAATCATTGGTTGGAAAGGACCTCTGACACCACCGAGCCCAACACTCAACCCCTCACCATGTCTACATGGTTTGGCATGGGCACTCCACCACCTCCCTGGGCAGCCTCTGCCAATCTCTGACCACTCTTGCAGCAAAGACATCTTTCCTAATCCCCAACCCTCCCCTGGCACAATTTCAGGCCAGGCTTCTCTCTTTCTACCCCCTGAGCCTAGGGAGCAGAGCCCAACCCCCACCTCACTGCAGCCTCCTCTCAGGGAGCTGCAGAGAGCAACGAGCTCTGCCCTCAGCCTCCTCCACACCAAACCCCCCCAGCTCCCCCAGCTGCTCCTCCCCAGACCTGTTCTCCAGACCCTTCACCAGCTTGATGGCCCTTCCCTGGACCTGCTCCAGCCCCTCAATGTCCTTCTTGGAGTGAGGGGCCCAGAACTGAAGGCAAGACTCACCAGTGCTGGCTGGAGGAGGACACCCTATGGCTAGACCTGCTGGTCACACTGTTCCAGAAGAGGAAGCAGAGGCAGGAAGTGTCCTCCCTGGAAGAGAGGTCTTGGAGATGCTGAGCAAGGACAGTGCCATGCATGTGTCACAGACTCACAAACCATCCAAGTAAAGCCCCTCAGGGTGGCACTCTGCTGGCTCCTGTGCAGCCAGCTGTAATCCAGCACCCCCAGGTCCTTTTCTGCCAGGTAGCTTTCCCCTGACTCTGCCCCAAGCCTGGAGCACTGCTCAAGGTTCTTGTGAGCCAACTGCAGCCAGAATCTGCACCTGCAAGGACTGCTGCAAAGCTGTGCCATTAGCCACAGTGGGGATGCTCCTCTCTTGCTGGGGTAGCAGGAGCTAGCAGGGAACAGCAGTGGGGAAAAAAGCTCCTGCACAGTCCAGAGAGCAGCTTCAACCAAGTGCTGCTCTGCAGTGAACACAGAAACCTTGCTGGAGGCACTGCAGGAGTCCCAGGGTCAGCCTACAGCCCCCCTGGAAGCAGCCAGCAGCCAAGGCTGATCCAGGTCCTGGACGCCTGCTGCAACAAGAGGAGCTACAGGTCACCAGGTGGCACCGACATCTGGAACGTTTAAGCTTCATCGCATCACAGCTCCGCAGCCCAGGCTGCTCCAGCCTGAGCTGTCAGATCCCCTCCTCCCAACCCCCGCCCCAGTTTCAGCGGATCCTCTCGGCTGGGCTCAGCGCAGCGCTGGGAGGCAGCGGCAGAGCTTCACCGCAGCATGTCCTGGAGCAGCCACGGATCCAGCTCCTCCCGCAGCAGGCTGCCCTGCAGGCTCCGCAGGGTCGCTGCTTTCCCCTGCCGCTGTCTCCACAGCACCAAGGCGGCCAGGACCTGCGACTGCAGGTTGTGAGGGTGCTGGACCTTGCATCGATAGATGTCAGTGTGCGACAGCCCCAGGCACAGGGCGATGTGCTCCCACTCGGCGCCCAGCCGTCGGGCCAGCCTGTTCAGCTGCTGGTCTGTCGGGGAAGCCTCCAGGACGCCTGCAGCAAGCTCAGGGACACCTGTAAAGGAGTAACGGAGAGGATCAGGTCACTGGGCACTGCTGCAAGGATTCAGGGGGCAGCCTGGCACAGCAGGGGAGAAGCAAAGCTGAGCTGAGCTCTGTCCTCAGCCTCCTCCACACTGCACACCCCCAGCTCCCTCAGCTGCTTCCCCCAGCCCTGTTCTCCAGACCCTGCCCCAGCTGTGCTGCCCTTCTCCAGTCCTGCTCCAGCCCCTCAATGTCCTTCTTGGAGTGAGGGGCCCAGAACTGAAGCCAGGATTCGAGATGCAGCCTCAGCAGTGCCCAGCACAGAGGCACCATCACTGCCCTGCTCCTGCTGGCCACAGCACTGCTGATCCAGGCCATGATGCTGGTGGCCTTGGCCACCTGGGCACACTGCTGGCTCCTCTTCAAGTGCTGCCAACCAGCACCTCCAGAGTCTTTTCTGATGGGTGGTTTCCAGCCACTCTCTCCCAGGCCTGCAGCATTGCCTGGGCTTGTTGCAACCCAAGTGCAGGACCTGGCCCTTGGCCTTGATGAACCTCAGCAGTTGGTCTTGGCCATCAACCCAGCCTGGCCACATCCCTCTGCAGAGCCTTTCTCCAGCAGATCAATACTTCCACCCCAGCTTGGTGTGGTCTGCAAACTCACTGGGGGTGATTGATAGAGATATTCCAGAACCCTGGGGAGCACCCCTGGGGCCACCAGCTGCATTGTACTCCATCCCCATCACTCTCTGGGCCTGGCCATCCAGCCAGGTCTTTACCCAGGGAAGCATCCACCCACCCAAGCCAGGAGCAGCTTCTCCAGGAGGAGGCTGTGGGAGACAGGGTCAAAGGCTTTACTAAAGTCCAGGTAAACAACATCATAGAATCACAGAAATGCAGAACCACAGAATCACAGAACCAGTCAGGGCTGGAAGGGACCACAGGGATCAGCCAGTACCAACCCCCCTGCCATGCCCAGGGACACCCTACCCTAGAGCAGGCTGCACACAGCCTCAGCCAGCCTGGCCTTAAACACCTCCAGGGATCAGGCTTCCACCACCTCCCTGGGCAATCCCTGCCAGGCTCTCACCACCCTCATGCTGAACAACTTCTTCCTAACATCCAGGCACACTCTCCCCACCTCCAGCTTTGTTCCATCCCCCCAAGTCCTATCCCTACCTGAGAGCCTAAAAAGTCCCTCCTCAGCTTTCCTGTAGCCCCCTTCAGATCCTGCAAGGCCACAAGAAGGTCCCCTCGGAGCCTTCTCCTCTCCAGCCTGCACAGCCCCAACTGCCTCAGCCTCTCCTCACAGCAGAGGCTCTGTCCCAGCCTGATCTCCTCTGCTGGACTGACAACATGGCTGTGGCTTTAGCCTTGAAGCCCTCAGCCCTCTGTGGGAGCCTGTGCTCCTCTCCAGCCAGACATGCCCTGCCTGCCCTTCATCCTCTGAGTGGCTCATTCTGTCACAGCAGCAGCAGAGGTTCAGCAGGCAGGACCTGCCCTTCAGGAACCCACACTGCCCGAGCTGGTCACCTCCCTGCCCTGCACATGCTGCCCTGAGGCACTCAGCCTCATCTGCTCACGACCTTCCCTGGCAAGAGGGTTAGCATCGAACTGCC
This sequence comes from Tricholaema leucomelas, assembly GCA_013400475.1. Lineage (NCBI taxonomy): Eukaryota > Metazoa > Chordata > Aves > Piciformes > Lybiidae > Tricholaema lacrymosa > Tricholaema leucomelas. The sequence continues at coordinate 221,588 of WAAF01005650.1, forward strand.
CCCTGAGACACAGAGGACAGGACCAATGCAGCTGCCCAAGCAGCTTTCACGGGAGCACAGAGGCAGCTGTGATGATCCCTGAGGGACTGCACCCAGCCTGGCACACACAAGTGATGCCTCTGTGCGTGCCCTACCAAGCCCCACTAACAGGAGCTGCTAATTGCAGAGCGAGAAGCCAGCACTCCTCGCTTGGGATCTGCCCCACCTGACTCCAGACAGCTCCTCCTCGACTAATTATGCTAGGATTAATTACTGCTAGGGAGAGAAATAGGTTCTGGTAGACTGCAACCCATCTCACTGGGAGGCTAAGATAATGCCAGTCCTTGCTGCTCTAACCGTGCAGGCTGCTCACTGCCTGCAGGAGGGGCACTGGCTACGAGCTCAGGTCCTCTGCTCTGCTCTGTCCTGCTGAAACCACGTCCTGAGTACTGTGTCCAGTTCTGGGCTCCCCAGTTCCAGAGGAGCAGGGAACTACTGAAGAGAGTCCAGCAGAGGCTATGAGGATGCTGCGGGGACTGGGAGCTCTGTGTGGTGAGGCAAGGCTGAGAGCCCTGCGGCTGCTGAGCCTGCAGAGGAGAAGGCTGAGAGGGGACCTGAGCAGTGCCTGTAAATATCAGCAGGGTGGGGGGCAAGCAGCAGGGGCCAGGCTGCTCTCAGTGGTGCCCTGCGATAGGACAAGGGCCAAGGGACACAAACTGGACCCCAGGGGGTTCCATCCCAACTCAAGGAGAAAGTTGTTTGGTGTGAGGGTGCTGGAGCCTGGAGCAGGCTGCCCGGGAGGCTGTGGAGTCTGCTTCTCTGCAGACTTTCCAGCCCCACCTGGCTGTGCTCCTGTGTGCCCTGCCCTGGTGCTGCTGCTCTGGCAGGGGCTGGACTGGGTGATCCCCAGAGGTCTGCAACACCCCCAGCAAGGAGGCAGCCACAGCCTCCCTGGGCAGCCTGGGACAGACTCTCACCACCCTCACACTCAACAACTTCTGCCTCAGCTCCACTCTCAGCCTGCTCTGCCTCAGCTCCAAACCATTGCCCCTTGGCCTGCCTCAGACCCCCTCAGCACAGGTCCCTCTGCAGCCTTCCTGCAGGCTGCCTTCAGCTCTTGGCAGCAGCTCTGAGGTGCCCTGGAGCCTTCTCCTCTGCAGGCTGCACCCCCCCAGCTCCCTCAGCCTGTGCTCACAGCAGAGCTGCTGCAGCCCTGGCAGCATCTTTGTGGCCTCCTCTGGGCTCTCTCCACAGCTCTGTGTCCTGCTGAGGAAGGCTGAGCAGCACTGCTGGGGCTGCCTGGTGCTGTCACCCTGCACAGGTGAGCCAGGCTGAGGCAGAGCCTCTCCTGGATGCAAATGCTTGAGAGGAACTAAGCTTGCACTAACCACAGCTGCACTCTGCTGCTGCCACCCAAACGCTGAGATGCTAAACCCCTGCCCTGCCTTGTGGGCAGCTGCTCAGAGCAAGCAGCGTGCCCAGAGGGCTGCCACCTCCAGCCTGGGCTTCCTTCTGCTCTCCCAGTGGGCTTTCTACACCGCACAGTCGCCAGCAGGGTGATTTGATGCCGCTGAAACGTGATCGGGCAGGGAGGACTAACAATAATCCCCACCAGCTTGTCCAGCCAGCCCTTGATGCTGGTTGTTGTTTTGCTGCAACGAGTCTCTTGCCTTTAGCCTGTTGTCAGCCCTTGCATAAAATACGTAAGAGCCAAAAGAACCCATCCAGGAAACCTTTTCATCTCACACTGCCATCTGATGCTAATAGGGACGGGGGAAATTCTGGGACAGAAGCCAAGAGCTAAATGTAATACAAAGGCCCTGTTATTTTAGACCCATTCTGCTTCCTCTGATAGCTCTTTTGCAGCTCTGAGGTGAAGTCAAGGAGGAAAATCTGAGACAAGTGCTCCAGGATGGCAAAACTGTGCAGAGGTAGAGAGAAACACTGAGGGAGATCTCCTGGCCGTGGTGAATGCGAAAGCACAGCAGGGTTGGCTGTGCTCCAGGACTAATGCCACTCCACTCAGGGAGCACAAGGGCAGTGCAGGTACAAGGGGAATTAGTCCTCTGGGCTCAGCACACACCTTGCTGGAATGACAAAGTGCCCAGCAGCCAGCACGGGCAGCCCAGAGCCAGCTGTGTGCTGGCTGCAGCCAGAGCAGGCAGAGCACCAGCACAGGGAGGGGATTCTGCCCCTCTGCTCTGCTCTGCTGAGACCCAACCTGCAGCACTGCCTCGGGTGCTGGGGAACTCAGCACAAGGAGGACCTGGAGCTGCTGGAGAGGGTCCAGAGGAGGTCATGAAGATGATCAGAGGGCTGGAGAACCTCCCCTGTGGGTACAGGCTGCAAGAGTTGAGGCTGTTCAGCCTGCAGAAGAGAAGGCTCCAGGGAGATCTCAGAGCAGCCTTTCGGTACCTGAAGGGGCTCCAGGATAGCTCTGGACAAGGGCTGGGAGCGTCAGGATGAGAGACAATGGCTGTGAGCTGGGAGAGGGCAGAGTGAGAGTGGAGAGGAGGAAGAAATTCTTTGCAGTGAGGGTGGTGAGGCACAGGCTGCCAAGGGAGGCTGTGGATGCTCCCTCCCTGAAGGTGTTCAGGGCCAGGCTGGACAAGGCTTGGAGCAACCTGGGCTAGTGGGAGGTGTCCCTGCCCATGACAGGGCTTTGGAACTGGATGATCTTGAAGGTCTCTTCCAAGCCAACCCATTGCATGGTTCTAGTACTCAGTGCTTTGAACACACTGCAGGGACACTAACGCTCCTCTTTTCAGCTGTGTTTACCACAGACCCTCACTTATGGTCTCCATTGCCTGAGGGAGGTGCCAAGGTCAGAGCAAAGCTTGGAGCTGCATTTGAAAGGTGCCTTTAGGATACCCAGACCTCAGCTCTGCCTTTAGAATGCTGAGACCTCTGTGAAGCTCCTGGTGCTTGAGGCTGCCCCAGCGTGGAGGTGCTTGCGTTACACACAGGCTGCAGCCCAGCCACACCAGGGCAGGGAGCAGGGCTCAGGGCACCACTGGAGGCTGTTGAGGGCTTCCCCAGAGAAGATGACTTCCAGTGCCCTCACCTCCAGTGAAGCCCTGTGCCAGCTGTGGGCACAGCCTGTACCACCAAGTGCTGCAGCGATGGAGAGGCTGCAGCTCACTGCTGGTGCTGAGGCCACTAAGGAACAGGAGTGGGCAGCAAACCAGGCTGGCACAGAGCTGCCCTCCTGGACTGGGAGCCAGCTCCCTGGCATGGAAATCTCCTTTCTCCAGGCTGGACACCCTCCACTATAGTGTTGGAGGTGAAACAGGCCCAGAGAAAAAGACCTGCAGCTCCTTCTGCTTTAGGAACGAGTTCTGCACCAGGAGGGTGCTGGAACACTGGAGCAGGTTGACCAGGGAGGTACTTGAGGCATCATCCCTGGAGATATTCAAGGTCAGGCTCAACAGGGCTCTGGGCAACCTGATCTAGTGGAGGACATCCCTGCCGAGTGCAGAGGGGTTGGACTGGCTGAGCTTTGGGGGTCCCTTCCAGCCCAGAGCACTGTGTGCTGCTGTGATTCCGCTGAGGGCAGTGGCGGCAGCGGCGGCAGCAGCGGCAGCAGCATGCAGTGCACTTCTGCCTGCCCACAGCTCCAGCTGGGCAAGGAAGCTCACACACCCCAAGCCTCTCTCCCAGCTGTCCCAGTGGCTGAAAAGGGGAGATGTGGACACTTTCCAGCCCGGGTGTGCATCTGTGCTTCCAGAGCTCTGCACAGACTGGGAGAGTCTGAAGGCTGTGGACAGGAAACGGAGCTGGCTATAAATAGCATCACAGATAGGGCCCAGACCAGACACAGTAACCCAGATAGCAGAGCTACATATGGGGCAAAGGCAGCTGGCCACCACTGCTGGAGTCCTTTTCGCTTCAGGACCTCTCCAGCTTGGAGTGGGAGACTCCAAGATGCTGCTGCAACAGCCAAGGGGATGGAAAATAAACTCACTCCATCTCTGTCCTGCTTGGCACAAGTAGGGGGATTCCAGATAAAGTCCAGTCAGAAGAGGATCTGAATCAATTCAAGGCATTTTTGGCTCTTGTTTTCTCACCACCACCTCTAGGAAAAAAAGCTGAGATGGTTTCTCAGGGCTGCCTTGTGCCATGGGGAAACTTTCCTGGGCACTGAGGAACTGTAACAGAGGCTATGAGGATGCTGGAGGGACCAGAACTGGAACCTCTGTGTGATGAGGAAAGGCTGAGAGCCTGTCGAGCCTGGAGAGGAGAAGGCTGAGAGGGGACCTGAGCAATGGTTACAAATACCTCAAGGGTGAGGGGCAAGAAGCAGGGCCAGGCTCTTGGCACTGGTGTCCTGGGGTAGGACTGGAACACAAACTGGCACTCAGTGGTAGAACCTCAGCATGAGGAGAAACTTCTTTGGTGTGAGGATGCTGAGCCCTGGAGCAGGCTGCCCAGAGAGGTTGTGGAGCCTCCTTCTCTGTAGCCTTTCAAAACCTCCCTGGATGCATTCCTGTGCCAACTGCCCTGGGTGATGCTGCCTTGGCAGGGAGGTTGCTCTGCCCTGCTGAGGCCATACCTGGATTATTGTGTCCAGTTCTGGACTGCCCAGTTCCAGAGGGGCAGGGAACTACTGGAGAGAGTCCAACAGAGGTTACAAGGATGGTTAAGGGAATAGAAGGGTGGGGGTGAAGAAGGGGCCAGGGCTCTTCTCACTGGGGCCCAATGAGAGGACACAAATGGGAACCCAGGAGGTTCCATCCTAACATGAACAACTTTACTGCAAGGGTGCTGGAGGCCTGAGTGAGGCTGCCCAGAGCGGTTCTGGAGTCTTCTCTGGAGACTTCCCAGCCCCACCTGGATGTCTTCCTGGGTGGCCTGCCCTGGGTGATGCTGCCCTGGCAGGGAGGTTGGACTCAGTGATCTCTGGAGGTCCTTGCCAAGCCCTACCATTCTGTGACTCTTTGCTAACACAAACCCAGTGCCAGGATCTCCTTCCCTTCAGCCCCTTTGGAGGGTGGTGCACTTGCTGGAGCATTCTGAGCCCCAGCCCCAGAGTGGGTACTGCAGAGGCATGGCCATGGCTGCCAGGCTGTGGCTGTGTGTTTTGGCAGCTGTGCATGTTCCAGATGTCCCTTCCATGGCTGGATGTCACAACAGCAGCCACCTGGCACATAAGCAGCTAGATCTGCTCTCAAGTGCAATCCCCTTGGCCTGGGCACAAGCAGAAGTGGGTCAGGAAGCAGAACAACACTTGGCAGATAAGGTCAGGACAAGCTTTCAAGGGCAATGAGGTGGGGTTGCAAAACCTGACCTGGAAGGTAAGTATGCAGCACTGCCAGGCATGGAGAGATCACAGAATCACAGAACCAAGCAGGTTGGAAGAGAGCTCCAAGCTCAGCCAGCCCAACCTAGCACCCAGCCCTGGCCAAGCAACCAGGCCATGGCACTAAGTGCCTCAGATGATGAGATGAGGAGGAACTTCTTTCATTCAGGGGGGACAAAGCACTGGAAACAACTGCCCAGAGAGGTAGAGGAGACTCCACCTCTGGGGACATTCCAGACCCACCTGGATGTGCTCCTGAGTGACCCTCTCTAGGTGGCCCTGCCTTGGCAGGGGGGTTGCAGTCAGTGATCTGCAGAGGTCCCTTCCAAGCCCTGCCATGCTGTGACAGCCTCTGTGTGACAGGCAGCACTGCCAAGCTTCTGCAGCTTGGTGACTGCTGACCTGGATGCAGCCAGCCAGCACCACACAGGCTGTGCAGGAGTAAGCTAACCTCTGTCAATCAGCCATCACAAACCAGCTCCTCCTGAGCCTTCTCCTGCCGAGGTGATCTGCATTTCTGTGCCCCACAATTACTGCTGAAGGGCAAAGTGACAGCAAATATGGAACAGTGCTCAGGACTGGCTGCATTCTCCATGACTGTGACTGCTGTAGAGGATTCCCTCTCCCACCTTCAATCAAACAGACAATTGTTTGGGTTGGAGAGGCCCTCTAAGATCACCCAGTCCAGCCAGCAACCCAGCACCACCATGGCCACTAAACCATGGCCCCAAGGGCCACGGCCACAGGGTTCTGGAACACCTGCAGGCCTGGGCACTCCACCACCCCCTGGGCAGCCTCTGCCAGTCCCTGACCACTCTTGCAGCAAAGACATTTTACTTATCTCCAGCCTAACCCTGCCCTGGCACAATTTCAGGACATCTTCTCTCCTTCTATCCCCTGATCCTAGGGAGCAGAGCCCAACCCCATCTGGCTCCAGCCTCCTCTCAGGGAGCTGCAGAGAGCAATGAGGTCTCCCTCAGTCTCCTCTTCTGCACACTGCACACCCCCAGCTCCCTCAGCTGCTCCTCCCCAGCCCTGTTCTCCAGCTGTGCTGCCCTTCTCTGGGCCTGCTCCAGCCTCTCAGTGTCCTTCTTGCAATGATGGACCCAAAACTGATTCGAGGTGCAGCCTCACCAGGCTCACCTGGGGTACAAGGGTGCCATCACTGCCCTGCTCCTGCTGGCCACACCACTGCTGATCCAGGCCAGGATGCTGGTGGCCTTCTTGGCCACCTGGGCATGCATGAAGAGGTTCAGCATGCAGCACTGCAGTGAGGAAAGAAGAACCCTGGTGTGGGAGGTTCTGGAGAAGACCTGAGCTTTTGGGCATGCTTTGGAAGCACTGCTCAAGGACAAGTACCACACACTGAGCATTTGACTTCCCAAGGGAACAAACCTGGCCTCAAAAGCTGCATGGAAAGAAGGTGCCTGGCCAAGTTTTGGCAGGCAGCTGCCACTAGCTGCTAGGCAGAAGTTCTTGCCAGAGAGAGTGATTGGCACTGGAATGGGCTGCCCAGGGAGGTGGTGGAGTGCCCATGGCTGGAGGTGCTGAAGCATAGCCTGGCTGGGGTACTTAGTGCCATGGTCTGGGTGACTGGGCAGGGCTGGGTGAGTTTGGAGCTCTCTTCCCACCTGGGTGAGTCTGAGATTCTATGATCACATTCTGTCATTCTGTGCTCCACAACCTCCCTGGAGGTGTTCCAGGCCAGACTGCAGGAGACCTTGAGCAACGTGAGGCTGGTGGGAGGTGTCCTTGCTTGGAAGTAGATGATCCCTTCCAACCTAAACCATCCCATGAGTCTATGATGTTCCTTTCAAGCAACAACCACAAAACCCCTGCAGGACTCTTGCATAACACAACCAGCTGAAGATGTTTTCCTCACAGGGCTTGAAGCAGGCAGGACACCAAAGCAGCCTTGATAAAACTCTTCATTCCTAGCTGTTAGTTTTAAGGTTGGGTTTTTTTCCCCTTCAAGTTGGCTCTTCTCCTTTTTTTGTTTCCTTTTGCTTTGGCTCAAGGAGTTTGAAGTCTCAGAAGCAAAGATCTGCACAACAGATGGAGCTGGACTGGGAGGAATGATTTTGGCTGCTGAGGATCTTTGCCTGGCAGGTGTCAAACCAGAATTAAAGCTGCACATATTCTTCTTCAGTGAGCTGCAGATCCTAGCAAAGGGAGGCTGAATTCCTTCCCCACCACAAACAGCTATTAATAGATTGAGCCATGCAGAGCAAGCTGGAGCACTGCTGCCACTAGGCTGGATCCTGCACTTGGCATTTCAGCCCTTACACCCAGAAGCCAAAGAAGGCTCAGCTCAGTGTCCCTCCACAGATGTTCACTTCACACAGCAGCATAGACTTAGACCCCCTCCTGCTCTCCTCTTCCCTCTTTTGTTGTGGTTGTTTTTCCTGCGTGAAAGAGGCTCAAGGAATTCAGGAGAGTTTTCAGCATTTCCTAACCCCCAGAGGGCAAAAAAAGGTAGAGAAGCACAGAAGGGATACACAGAACCCAGCAGGTTGGAAGAGAGCTCCAAGCTCAGCCAGCCCAACCTAGCACCCAGCCCTGCCCAACCAACCAGACCATGGCACTAAGTGCCCCAGCCAGGCTTGGCTTCAACACCTCCAGCCAGGGGCACTCCACCACCTCCCTGGGCAGCCCATTCCAGTGCCAATCACTCTCTCTGACAACAACTTCCTCCTCACATCCAGCCTGAACCTGCCCTGCCACAGCTTGAGGCTGTGTCCCCTTGTTTTGCTGCTGGTTGCCTGGGGAAGAGCCCAACTGCAGCTGGCTACAGCCTCCCTGCAGGGAGCTGCAGGCAGCAGACCTGAAAGAAAGCAGTCTGGAAGGTCACATCCCCCTGGCAGATTGAGAAGTGTCCCTGCCCATGGCAGAGAGGTTGGAGTAGATGAGCTCTGAAGTCCCTTCAAACCTGAGCCACTGTAGGTCCCAGCAGGGCTCTTTCTCCCCAGGAGGAAGCTGCCAGCAGCCCCAGGTCTCAGCCTTGCCTCCTCAGGCAGATGTTCCACTCTATCTTCAGCCTTCTCGTTGCCTCCTCTGGGCACTTCCACAGTTGCAAAGTGCATGGGGATAAGGAAGCTGGGAAGTGTGAGGAGCCTCCCTGCCTGCAGGAAGCTCTGTGGCAGGCAGACTGTGAGAGGCAGGAGAAGAATGCCTGGGGCAGCACACGAAGCCATTAGTCCTTGTAAAACAACTCAGATGCAAAAGCAGTTGGCAAAGAGGCTCCACAGGCCCCTTCTGTGTATCAGGCAAGGAATGCAGAGGCAATTTTTGATGCTGCTCTTGGGGTCAGGCAATTATTTCCACCAGCAAGGAGAGGAACTTGGTCAAGCAGCCTGCACCTGGGAAGTGTGGCAGGGGCACCCCTTTAACAGGCAGCAGAAGGATGTCTGGAACAGCTGAAGAGAAGCTGAGTGGAGCAGTTTCAAATAACAGCTAAAATTGCCTCAAATAACACAACTGTAAGAGATTTGCAGCTCTGCAAGGGCAGGGATTGCTGTCTTCAAACAGCTTCATTAAGGAACACAGCTTGAGGATATCTATCAAAGAAGATCAGAGCTCCACGAGGGGACAGCAGGAGGCAGCTGAAGCAATCTGCAGCAGCTCTGGTGCTCATCAGGCTCTGACCCTCAGCAAAGCCACAACTGCTGCATGGATGCAGAGATTGGACCAACAGAGGAAGATGAGGAAAAGGCAAACTCTGCTAGAAAGCAATGGTACAAACTCCTCAGCTGGGAATGGTAGAAACTCCTGAGGAGTTTTGCAGTGAGCTCCAGCCTGGACAGAATCACAGGCTCATGGAGCTGGTTGGGTTGGAAAAGCCCTCTAGGATCATCCAGGCCAACCAGCAATCCAACCCCACCATGGGCACCAAACTATGGCCCCAAGTGCCATGGCCACAGGTTCCTTGAAGAGCTCTAGGGCTGGGCACTCCACCACCTCCCTGGGCAGCCTGTGCCAGTCCCTGACCACTCTTGGAGCAAAGACATCATCCCTCACCTCCAAACTAAACCTCTCCTGTGCAACCTGAGGCCATTTCCTCTGTTCTGTCACTTGATAGAAGTGATGGAGAAGAGACCAATGCCCACCTCACTGCCATGTCCTTCCAGGGAATTGAGGAGCTCTCTGCCTCCTTTCCTCCAGGCTGGCATCATTGAATCACTGAATCATAGAACCAGTCAGGGCTGGAAGGGACCACAGGGATCAGCCAGTTCCAAGCCCCCTGCCATGCCCAGGGACACCCTACCCTTGAGCAGGCTGCACACAGCCTCAGCCAGCCTGGCCTGAAACACCTCCAGCCATGGGGCCTCAACCACCTCCCTGGGCAACCCCTGCCAGCCTCTCACCACTCTCATGCTCAACAACTTCTTCCTCACCTCCAGCCTGACTCTCCCCACCTCCAGCTTTGCTCCATCCCCCCAGTCCTGTCACTCCCTGACAGCCTGAAAAGTCCCTCCCCAGCTTTCCTGTAGCCCCCTTCAGATCCTGCAAGGCCACAAGAAGGTCCCCTCGGAGCCTTCTCCTCTCCAGCCTGCACAGCCCCAGCTGCCTCAGCCTCTCCTCACAGCAGAGGCTCTGTCCCAGCCTGATCTCTGCTGCACTGAGAACATGGCTGTGGCTTTAGCCTCGAAGCCCACAGCCCTCTGTGGAGCCAGCGAGCACAGCACACTTGTCCTGCTCCACAGCCACACAGCTCTGCCTTTCCTTTTTCTTCCTCTGAAGCCTTAATTCAATTGCACAACATCTGCTTTGGAGACACACTGGAGGATGTTTTAGGTATTACCTCATCTGTCCACCACCCCAGGCTTTCCAGGAACTCTGCAGGAACAGCCTCCAAGCCTCTCTCCTATCTCCACTGCTCTCTTTCACGGTTTCCACACTGCAGTGGCTGGAAAGTCCCTGTGAGACCTGCCAGGAGGTGCTCAACCCAAACACAGGCAGCAGGGATCCAGCAGGGATCCAGCAGGGATCCCTGCCTTGGGTGCAGGCTCTGCTGCCTCAGCTGCACACAGCCTGCCCCGGTGGCCCTTAAGGAACTCCACTTGCTTTAAGTATCCCCAGGGGAGGGTCAGGTTGGAGAGGAGGAAAAATGTCTTTGCTGCAAGAGTGGTCAGGGCCAGGGAGATGGTGGAGTGCCCATGCCTGCAGGTGTTCAAGTGGCCTGTGGCCATGGCACTTGCAGACATGAGACTTTTGGGCCACCTCCCTGGGCAACCTCCTCCCACACCTGCCTGCTGCTTCACATGGAACTGGAGGTGTGGGATCTCACCTGGAAATAACAGGGAAAGAAACACTTCTGAGTCAGATTTGGATGTCTGCATTTACACAAAGTGTAAACCCAGAGAGGAGATTCCTCTGGGCTGCCATTAGCACTGACTTAGTCTATTGCATCTCCTTCTCTTCTCTTCTCTTCTCTTCTCTTCTCTTCTCTTCTCTTCTCTTCTCTTCTCTTCTCTTCTCTTCTCTTCTCTTCTCTTCTCTTCTCTTCTCTTCTCCTCTCCTCTCCTCTCCTCTCCTCTCCTCTCCTCTCCTCTCCTCTCCTCTCCCCTTCCCTTCCCTTCCCTTCCCTTCCCTTCCCTTCCCAGTTGCAGATCCCTGGAGATGAGGCAGGTTGCTTCCACAGATTGCCACCATCACACAGGGGCAGCTCTTGTTGTTGTTGTCATTATCTGGGGGGGTCTTGCTTTGTTTTGGTTTTTCCACCAAGACAGCCTTTGTCTTTCTGTTGGTTCTGGCTCTGGTTTGGTTCTGGGTTTTTTGGGTTTGCTTTGTTTGGGTGTTTTGAGGTTTTTTATTCCATGGTGTTCCAAAGCCATTTTCATTTAAAGCTTCCCAGGCAAGTGTCCAGTTGAATGCTGTGGAAGGTACCAGGGGGCTGGCAGCTCTGTCTCCTTTAGCACAGATCCCAGGCTGTAGTGTGCCATGAAGTCAGCTCGAGTTGTTCTCCTGCCTTGTGTCTTTGCAAACCTCTCTTCAGGGCTTCGGCTGCACGAATCAACCCCCAGAGCCCAGCCTGGGTGCACAGCTTGTGCTGCTTCCCTCCTGCCAGTTGGCTTTGCACACCCCCACTGTTCACCCACACCTTGGGGAAGGATGGGGGAGAGCTCTGGTGAGCAAAAAGAGGACTGGAGTGGCCAAAAGCCAGGGCAGCCTGTCCATGCACTGAGAAGAGAAAAGGCACTGAGCCTGCTTTCAAGGGCACTGGGGTGGGCAGGGGTCTAAGCAGGCTTGGGACATGATGGTCATGATAAGAATGGGATCATGGAATCACAGCACTATGGAATTGTCTGGGTTGGAAAAGCCCTCAAAGATCACCCAGTCCAACCACCAACCCAACCCTGCCACAGCCACTAAACCATGTTCCAAGTGCCATGGCCACAGGGTTCTGGACACCTCCAAAGCACCTCCCACCCTGGGCAGGGTGCTGCAGTGCCAGGCAGACTCCTGGAGTGTGCACACAGCCCCTGCTGGCTCTCTTCTGCTCAAGAGTCATAGAATAGAATCAGGGATACACAGAACCCAGCAGGCTGGAAGAGAGCTCCAAGCTCCCTCTGCCCAACCTAGCACCCAGCCCTGGCCAAGCACCCAGACCATGGCACTAAGTGCCCCAGCCAGGCTTGGCTTCAACACCTCCAGCCATGGGCACTCCACCACCTCCCTGGGCAGCCCATTCCAATGCCAATCACTCTCTCTGCCAACAACTTCCTCCTAACATCCAGCCTGAACCTGCCCTGACACAGCTTGAGGCTGTGTCCCCTTCTTCTGTCCCTGGCTGCCTGGCAGCAGAGCCCAACCCCAGCTGGCTACAGCCTCCCTGCAGGGAGCTGCAGACAGCAATGAGCTCTGCCCTGAGCCTCCTCTGCTGCAGGCTGCACACCCCCAGCTCCCTCAGCCTCTCCTCACAGGGCTGTGCTCCAGGCCCCTCCCCAGCCTTGCTGCCCTTCTCTCAACACCTTCCAGCACCTCAACATCTCTCTGCAATGGAGGAGCCCAGAACTGGACACAGCACTCCAGGGGTGGCCTGAGCAGTGCTGAGCACAGGGGCAGAAGAACCTCCCTTGTCCTGCTGCCCACACTGCTCCTGAGCCAGCCCAGGATGCCATTGGCTCTGCTGCCCACCTGGGCACTGCTGCCTCCTCTTCAGCTCCTCTCTGCCAGCACCCCCAGGGCCCTCTCTGCCTGGCTGCTCTCAGCCACTCTGTCCCCAGCCTGTAGTGCTGCTGGGAGTCACAGGAAGCTTTGTCTGATCAGGTGGCTGCTGGGTGAGGGTTTTGTTGCCAGCCCAGCCCCTGGCTGCTCTCTCTACCAAGGCAAATGCAGTCACCTCTCCAACCCCCTCCTTCCAGCTCTCCTTTCATCTGTTACAGGAGCCCTTACCCAGCCTGGCTGCACAACCAACATTACACAACTTCTAATTAACTACCTACATCAACCTTCCTGCTTTAACTGCTGGTGGTGTTGGAGGCTGTTGGGTTTTTTGAGGCCACCAGGAAAATCTGAATTCCCACCCACCTCAGGCAGAAAAGACAAGGGAAGGTCTTCCTCAGTGCTCCTGGCTCCTCTCAGAAAGATGTCAGTATCTCCTCTGGCAAGGAGATGTGGGGATGGTGAACAGGCCTGTGGCAGGGCTACCCACTGCAAAATCAGGCTTTCAGCCCTCCATGTACACAGCAAACTCACAGCTTCACAGGCTGCACCCAAGGGCATCCTGTCCAACCCCCCTGCAGGCAGCAGGGACACCTCCAGCTGGAGCAGGCTGCCCAGGGACGCAGCCAGGCTGAGCTTGGGTGTCTGCAGGGATGGAGCCTCTCTGGACAACCTGCTCCAGTCTCTCCCCACTCTCACTGTGCAGAACTCCCTCCTGATGTCCAACCTAACTCTGCCCTGCTCCAGTTCCAAACCACTGCCCTCAGCCTATCCCCACAGGCCCCTCTGAACACCCCCCGCCCCCAGCCTGCCTGTAGTCCCTGCAGACACTGAAATGCAGCTCTGAGGTCTGCCTGGAGCCTTCTCTTCTCCAGGCTGAACAGCTCCAACCCTCTCAGCCTGTCCTCATAGCAGAAGTTCTCCAGCCCTCTTCTCATTATCTTTGTGGCCTCCTCTGGACCCTCTCCATCAGGTTCATGTCCCCCTTGTACTGGGGGTCCCATAGCTGGATGCAACACTGCAGGTGAGGTCTCAGCAGAGCAGGAGGACTGAATCCCCTCTCTCCATCTCTGCCCACCCTCTGCTTTCTTCCTCCATCCTGTAGGGGATGAGAGGATGAGGAAATTCTCTCAGCTTCCCTTCCCACATTTGAAAGGTTGACTTCAAAAGAAACCCCAGCAGGCCACTGCCAGCAGGCTGGGCTTCTGCTTCCAAAATGCTTCTTCCTGCATGGAGAGGGCCAGCCATGGAAGAGCCAAGCAAGGCAACCCTGTTATGCAAGAGACAGGAAAGCTGTTGGTGCTGCTACGCTGTGCTTTTCATTCCTCTGAAGGCTGTTTCCCTCCAGGGGATTCCAGTAACTGGACTAACTGAAGTCTGCTTGGACAAGTCCTAACAGCCCAGAAAACCCACCTCTGAAATCACATCCTGGTAGCACCTTCCAAAGTAAACTGAAACCTTGGTTTGTCTGGGAAACTACCACGGCTCAGCCTCCTCTTGTCAGGAGATCACCGCTTGCTGTAGGCACCACATGGAGCTGCACCTCCTGCTGTGGCTTCAGCCTGCCCTGAACCAGGGATGGATCTACTCCCATGGATCACCTCCTGAAACTCCAACTGGAGAAGACTCCAGGGAGACCTCAGAGCTGCCTGCCAAGAGCTGAAAGGATCCTGCAGGAAGGCTGCAGAGGGACCTTTCACAAAGGTGTTCACCCATGGGACAAAGGGGAATGGATATAAATGGGAGGAGAAGCTGGATGTTAGGAGGAAGCTGCTGGCAGAAAGAGTGACTGGCACTGGAATGGGCTGCCCAGGGAGGTGGTGGAGTGCCCCTGGCTGGAGGTGTTGAAGCCAAGCCTGGCTGGGCACTTAGTGCCATGGTCTGGTTGGTTGGGCAGGGCTGGGTGCTAGGTTGGGCTGGCTGAGCTTGGAGCTCTCTTCCTGCCTGCTGGGTTCTGTGATTCTGTGAATAGATTGGATCTTAGGAAGAAATTGTCCAGACAGGTTGTGGATGCTCCCTCCCTAGAGGTGTTCCAGGCCAAGCTGGATGGAGCCTTCAGTAACCTGGGCTAGTTGAGAGGGGTCCCTGCCCATGGCAGGGGGTGGATTAGATGATCTCTAAGGTCTATTCCAGCCTAGGCCATTCTATGATTCGTTTATTCTCATTTCATCTACTTTCTTTCACTTAGATGACTCCATCACAAGTCATCAGCTCACCCCTAAGTTGTCCATTGGTCCCCAACAGAGAAAACAGTCACAGAAAGTCAGAGTGAGCTGTTAGTGGTCCTGTGCCCAGCTCTGGGCTCCCCAGGTCAAGAGAAACAGGGAAATACTGAAGAGAATCCAGTGGAGGCTCTGAGGATGCTGCAGGGACTGGAAGCTCTGTGTGATGAGGAAGGACTGAGAGCCCTGGGGCTGCTGAGCCTGGAGAGGAGAAGGCTGAGAGGGGACCTGAGCAGTGGTTACAGAGATCTGAGGAGTGGGTGCCAAGAAGGGCCCAGGCTCTTCTCACTGGTGTCCTGTGGCAGTGGACACAGACTGGCACCCAGGAAGTGCCACCTCAGGCTGAGCAGAACTCCTGCCGTGGGTGTGCTGGCTCCAGGCTGTGCAGTCTCCTTCTGTGGAGCCTTTCCAGGCCCAGCTGGATGCACTCCTGTGTGCCCTGCCCTGAGTGATCCTGCCTTGGCAGGGGGCTTGGTGATCTCAGGATCCCTTCCAGCCCCTAAGTTCTGTGACTCTGTGATGCTGGCTGTGGTAACTGTGAACTGGTGAATGGAAGTGAGAAGCAGAGCACAATGCAAGCTGCAAAGACACTTGAGAGGAAGTTCCCAGAGAGGTCACCCAGAGAGGCTGTGGAGCCTCCTTCTCTGGAGATGTCCAAACCCACCTGGACGTGTTCCTGTGTGCCCCACCCTGGCTGCTCCTGCTGTGGCAGGGGGCTTGGGCTGGGTGATCTCCAGAGGTCCCTTCCACCCCCTGCCACTCTGTGATTCTCTTGTGAGGACACAACCAGGCACCTAAGCCCAGCAGTGAGCTCACCAGTCTCAAACTGCCTTCTGCTTGCCACCACCACGGGAGGAAGCCATCTGGCTGGGGGGGAAGCTCTTGCAGACAAATCACTGTGAGACAATGCAGACCTTCAAGATCAGCCCTGCTGTGGCCCTGGGCAGCCTGAGCTAGCTGGAGATGCCCCTGCTGAGCGCAGGGGGTTGGACAAGATGCCCTTGGAGGGTCCAGTCTGTGAAGGTGTGCAGGTGTGCTTCAGGATTTAGATGGCAGCAGCTCTGAAATGCCAGGGGTGAGAACATTCCGGAAAGCTGAGCCACAAGAGGCATGGATGGAAGTACTCCAGCCCAGCTCCTGGGCTCAGCAGCTAGCACACCCTGAAGAGATCTAGCAGGAAGGCAAAGGAGAGAGAAGCAGTGAAGAGGAAGGAAATCCCAGGCTCAGATATTTCATTTCTCTGGATCTCTGCTCCCAAACACCCCAAAGCAGGAAGCAGCCAGGTTGGCTTTGCTCAGAAGTGACCAGGATTTATTAAAGGCAGGATACTGATATGAAACATTCAGGACCCTTGGCCTAGCAGTGTTTCTCCTGGATGGAATTCATCACAGATCAGTGCCAAGAAGCTCACAATAAAAGAGGAGATGATGGCTCTCAGATTCATCAACCCGAACCAGAGGCTTCTGAAAGGAAACAGTCCTGCAGGAAGGAGGCTCCAAGTCTCCTCAGGCACTTGGGCTACCAAAGCAGCAGATGAAGAGCAGATTTTGTCCAGCAGCAGGCTACAAAGCAAATCATTTACTTTAACCCCCCTGAAACTTGTGAAGGCATGGGAAGGAGAGCTCTTGGCCTGTTGTCCCAGGTGTGGGGCATGCAGAGGAGACAAACAGCCAGCAGAGACCCTACTGCATTGCCAGCTGGGGATCATAGAATCACAGAACCCAGCAGGCTGGAGGAGAGCTCCAAGCTCAGCCAGTCCAACCTAGCACCCAGCCCTGGCCAAGCAACCAGACCATGGCACTAAGTGCCCCAGCCAGGATTGGCTTCAACACCTCCAGCCATGGGCACTCCACCACCTCCCTGGGCAGCCCATTCCAATGCCAATCACTCTCTCTGACAACAACTTCCTCATCACATCCAGCCTGAGCCTGCCCTGGCACAGCTTGAGGCTGTGTCCCCTTCTTCTGTCCCTGGCTGCCTGGCAGCAGAGCCCAACCCCAGCTGGCTACAGCCTCCCTGCAGGCAGCTGCAGACAGCAATGAGCTCTGCCCTGAGCCTCCTCTGCTGCAGGCTGCACACCCCCAGCTCCCTCAGCCTCTCCTCACAGGGCTGTGCTCCAGGCCCCTCCCCAGCCTTGCTGCCCTTCTCTCAACACCTTCCAGCACCTCAACATCTCTCTGCAATGGAGGAGCCCAGAACTGGACACAGCACTCCAGGCGTGGCCTGAGCAGTGCTGAGCACAGGGGCAGAAGAACCTCCCTTGTCCTGCTGCCCACACTGCTCCTGAGCCAGCCCAGGATGCCATTGGCTCTGCTGCCCACCTGGGCACTGCTGCCTCCTCTTCAGCTCCTCTCTCCCAGCACCCCCAGGGCCCTCTCTGCCTGGCTGCTCTCCAGAAAGAAAGAGAAAAAGAGAGAAAGAAGGAGAGGAAGAGAGAGGAAGGAAGGAAGGAAGGAAGGAAGGAAGGAAGGAAGGAAGGAAGGAAGGAAGGAAGGAAGGAAGGAAGGAAGGAAGGAAGGAAGGAAGGAAGGAAGCAATCACCCCAAAGCCCCAAAGCAAAGAAAATTAAGCAATCCAAGCAAGCAGAACAGGGTGGGAGGGAGGCTGTTTGGGTTTGATGTTTCCCCAGAAGCATCTCTAGTCCAAACATTACAGCACAGGTCAGACCGAGGGGAGCCAGGAAGAGAAGCACTTTATAAATAGCCCTGGAAAAGGAAAGTGAAAGTGGCTCAGGCCAGATCCACCTTTCATAACCGTGCAGTGCAGATTCTGGGATGTAACCCAAAGTCTGACCCCTGGTACCACCACTTCAGGGTCAGCAGGCACTGCAAACCTGCACATGGGAAAGCCACCAGAGAAATGCAAGCCCAGCTCCTGCTGTTCCTCCAGCCAGAGCAACCCAAGCTGCTGCTCCTCAGAAGGGAGCTCCCATTCAAGGCTCTGGGTTTGGAACTGAGGAGTTTAAATGCCACAGACTGTCCTCGCCCCCTGCTGCAGCCCCTCCAGGCTGCCTTCCCTGCAGGCAGAGAGGTCACAGCAAAGCTCTCCCATGGCATCCTGGGGGGCAGCAGGAGGAGTGTGGCCAGCAGCTCTGGGCAGCTTCTCCTCACTCTGCCCTGGCAAGGCCACATCAAAGCAGAGTCACCCAGGAAAAGGACAGAAGAGCAACCCAGAGCAGAAGAAATGGGTAGAAGAGCGACCCAGAGCACAGGAAAAGGATAGAAGATCAAACCTGAGCATAGAAAAAGGACAGAAGAGCAACCCAGAGCACAGGAAAAGGAGGTGATTACAGTGCCAGCAGGTCTGCTGTCACAGCACCTGGTGGCTTTCTTTGCCCTCACTGGTTGTGGCAGTAGCTCTCACCTGAGCTGATAAACACTGCTCAGACTGAAGGAAGCTCCAAGGCTTTCTCACAAGGGCTCTCAGGGATGCAGTTCCTCTCTTTTTGTTGCTGTTGAGGTGGTTATTTTTTAGCTCCGAAAGGGGAAGGGAAGTGCTCATCAGCTGCAAAGTGCTACTTTCATATCACCATGTATCAATTACCTCTGCAGCAGCCTTAATTATGTTAGATTGCATGTTAGCCTTCCTCAGCTCGGCGTGAAGCCTACCTGGGGAACCAGGCAAGGGAAAGGAACTCAACCCTCTGCACAGTGCTGTGCCTCCAGCACGGGGGGGAAGGCTCAAAGCCTCTGCCTGAGCTTGCAAATGCAGCCCAAGTGCAGGCACAGACTCACAGACAGACAGCTTGAGGCTGAGCTTGACCCTGGGCTGGCTCAGGAGCAGTGTGGGCAGCAGGACAAGGGAGGTTCTTCTGCCCCTGTGCTCAGCACTGCTCAGGCCACCCCTGGAGTGCTGTGTCCAGCTCTGGGCTCCTCCATTGCAGAGAGATGTTGAGGTGCTGGAAGGTGTTGAGAGAAGGGCAGCAAGGCTGGGGAGGGGCCTGGAGCACAGCCCTGTGAGGAGAGGCTGAGGGAGCTGGGGGTGTGCAGCCTGCAGCAGAGGAAGCTCAGGGCAGAGCTCATTGCTGTCTGCAGCTCCCTGCAGGGAGGCTGTAGCCAGCTGGGGTTGGGCTCTGCTGCCAGGCAGCCAGCAACAGAAGAAGGGGACACAGCCTCAAGCTGTGCCAGGGCAGGTCTAGGCTGGCTGTTAGGAGGAAGTTGTTGGCAGAGAGAGTGATTGGCATTGGAATGGGCTGCCCAGGGAGGTGGTGGAGTGCCCATGGCTGGAGGTGTTGAAGCCAAGCCTGGCTGGGGCACTTAGTGCCATGGTCTGGGTGCTTGGCCAGGGCTGGGTGCTAGGTTGGGCAGGGGGAGCTTGGAGCTCTCTTCCAGCCTGCTGGATTCTGTGATTCTTCTGTGCTATGACAGTTTGTGTCCTGGATGGCTCAGAGCTGGACCCACCTGCATACTGAAGGTGACACTCTGCACTTGCATGGGGGTCCCTGCTTAGTGCCTCAGCCCATAACAGAGCTTACCTAATAAAACACAACAGCCAAACCACAGCACTCACAGCAATGATTCACAGTCAGACAATAAACCTCACCACAAATACCAAGCTCCCAACAGCCTCTTACATGTTGTCAGCTTCCCAGCCCTGCAGAGAAGGGTCAAGGGCTGGGCCTGTGCTCTGAACAGAAATTCCCAGGAATCAGAATGTGAAAAGCATCCTAAATGCATTTCTTATTGTCAGCTCTTTGAAGAAGTCTTCTTTTGTCTCTTCAGCTACTTCAGGCAAGGACTTCTCCCCTTGCTGCAGGTTCTGTGGGTGGCTCTGAGAGCAGCAGGGCATTTGCTTGGGCATTCATGGAATCCCAGAGGGGCTCAGGTTGGAGGGGGATTTAGAGATCACCCCCTCCACCCTCACCCCACTGTGAGGAGGGACAGCTCATCGACTAGGCTCTGCTGCTCCAGGCCTGGGATGTCTACAGGAGACTAAGAGGAGCTCAGCGGGAGCTGAACCCCACTGTGCTGACACAGAAACACGGAGCTAGAAAAGCACACAGCTGCAGAGCTGCTCTCTTCTCACAGTTAAACAGTGATGGAACAAGGGGGAATGGCCTCAAGCTGCCACTGGGTAGCTTTAGACTGGACATCAGTGACAGAACAAGGGGGAATGGCCTCAAGCTGCCACTGGGTAGCTTTAGACTGGGCATCAATGATAGAACAAGGGAGAATGGCCTCAAGCTGCCACTGGGTAGCTTTAGACTGGACAGTAGGAAACATTTTTTTCCCAGCAAGAGTGGTCAGGCAATGGAATGAGCTGCCCAGGGAGGTGGTGGAGTCCCCAAGCCTGGAGGTGTTTAAAAGTCCTTTGGCTGTGGTGCTTGGAGCTATGGTTTAAGGTGAACCTTGCAGAGCAGGGCTGTCAGTTGGGCTTGGTGATCCTGAGGGGCTCTGCCAACATGAATGTTTCTGTGATTCTCTGTGGTTCAACCAACATCAGGGGTTGGAAGGGATCTCCAGAGATCAATCCCCCTGCCCAAGCAGGACCAGCTAAGGCAGGCTGCACACAGGAACACATCCAGGTGGGTCTGCAAAGTCTCCAGAGAAGAGGACTCCACAGCCCCTCTGGGCAGCCTGTGCCAGGGCTCTGGGACCCTTCCAGGCAAGAAGTTGCCCCTTGTGCTGAGCTGGAACCTCCTGTGCTGCAGCTTCCATCCATTGCTGCTTGTCCTATCCCAGGCAGCAGTGAGCAGAGCCTGTCCCCCCCTCCTGACCCCAAGCCCTCAGAGATTTAGAGACATTGATTCAATCCCCTCTCAGTCTTCTCTTCTTCAGACTAAGCAGCCCCAGGGCCCTCAGCCTCTCCTCACCAGGCAGGGCTCCAGTCCCCTCAGCATCCTCATTGCCCCACCTTGGACCCTCTCCAGCAGTTCCTGTCCCTCTGCAACTGGGGAGCTCAAAACTGAAGGCAGTGCTCAAGATGAGGTCTCAGCAGGGCAGAGCAGAGGAGGAGGAGAACCTCCCTGGATCTGCTGGACACACTCTTCTTGATGCCCCCTTGTTGTGCCTTGTCCTGTCCCTGGGCACCACCACACAGAGCCTGGCACCTTCACCCTGACACCCACCCCTCAGGTATCCACAGACACTGCTCAGGTCCCCTCTCAGCCTTCTCCTCTCCAGGCTAACCAGCCCCAGGGCTCTCAGCCTTTCTTCACAGCAGAGCTGTTCCAGTTCCCTCAGCATCCTCGCAGCCTCTGCTGGATTCTTTCCAGCAGATCCCTCTCTCTCTCAAGCTGGGCAGCCCAAGACTTGCTTTCTGGAAGCCTCAGGCTTGGTTCCCAAGAGTCTGCCAGCTCTGGCTGCCGGGGCTGGGGCCAGGACTCAGCCGCAGTGACTGCAGCCGGAGGATCGAAGCGGCGACAGAGCAGTGACCTAGCTGCAGGAGCCTCAGTGTGCTCTGCTCTCCTCAGGAGACAACTCCCTTCAATTAGAAGGCTTCCTTCACTGCTCCACACCTTACCAATTCCTACCTGAGTCACACTCAAGGCCTTGCACATGCCCAGGGTTAGAGGAAAGCAGGAGCCTGCTGCACGCAGGGATCAAAGGGTGCCCTGTCCGCACAGCTCTGCCCCCTGAGCTGGCCAAAGGTTGTCTCTGTCTCCTCCATGAACTCTGCAGGTGTCACCCAGCTGAACTCCAGGGGACAGTGCTGGAGTGGCACCTTAAAGAGAGCAGACAGAGCTGGGCACAGAGGAGCCAAAGGAGGCTCAACAAGGACAAGTGCAGAGTCCTGCACCTGGGCAGGAGCAATAAACTGCAGCAGTCCAGGCTGGGAGGTGACTGCTGGAGAGCAGCCCTGGGGAGAGGGACCTGGGAGTGCTGGGGGACAACATCCATGGGGCAGCAATGTGCCCTGGGGGCCAAGAGGCCAGTGGGGTCCTGGGGGGCATTAAGCAGAGTGTGTCCAGCAGATCCAGGGAGGTTCTCCTNAGCCCTGGCACAGGCTGCCCAGAGAGGTTGTGGAGTCTCCTTCTGTGGAGCCTTTCCAGGCCTGTCTGGATGTGTTCCTGTGTGCCCAGAGCTAGACTGGGTGGTCCTGTTCTGGCAGGGAGGTTGGACTCGATGGTTCCTTCTAACCGTGACATCTGTGAGCCTCTGATCTTGTGTCCCTACCCATGGCAGGGAGGTTGGAACTGGATGATCTTTAAGGGCCCTTCCATCCCAATCCATTCTGTCAATCTGTTCAACACAGGAATTCCAAAGTGTAGCTCAGGTTCCCTGCCAAATACAAGTCAATGCTCTGAAGAAAGGAGGCTTAAGAAGCCTTCCTCACCTTCCCCAGCAAAGGCAGCAAACAGTCCCAAGGGACCTCCAGTTGCCCTTAGGCTCCAGTAAAAGGAAGCTCCAGTTCAGAGGAGAGAAAGAAACCTTCAGTATTGTGGCCTTGGTACAGATTCTATTACAGCAGGGAAAGAAACCTGAAGGAGAAGAGAAGGAGCAGGAGCAGGGGGGGATGCTCTGAGCACTCCAGCCACCTGCTATCTTCACCTCAAATAATGCATCCCAATTTCAAGGGTTTCTTTGCTGCTGCTGTTGCAGAAAGCTCTGCTTTGCTCCAGATAGAAAGTACTTCAGTCACTTTAAAAGCCTAGCAGAGGAATCCAATTAAAGAGCAGAGCAGCAGCTACAGCTGCCAGTCCCTGGTCTCTGCCAGCCCTTCTGCTGTTCATATCACAGCACCAAGCAAAGCTCTCACCAGATGCGTCCCCTGGCACAGGTCTGAGATGCCACCAAGGCAGAAGCAGAATGAATTGGGCTTCTCAAGGCTGGAAAAGTCTCAGCAAGCACAAAAAACCTTCTAATGTCTTCTAATGAGGGCCTCCTAATGAGGGAACTGACACCTGGGTACATCCTGTACACCACTGCTCTCCTCTGCAGGGAATCGGTGCCTCTCCTCCATGCTGTCTACCTGGACGGGGCTGGGGGCATCACCTAGAGCAAGGAGATCCTGCTGCAGCCAGCACAGCCCCCACTGCTCTCCTCTCCAGGGAATCAGTGCCTCTCCTCCGTGCTGTCTACCTGGACGGGGCTGGGAGCATCACCAAGGGCAAGGAGATCCTGCTGCAGCCAGCACAGCCCTCACTGCTCTCCTCTCCAGGGAATCAGTGCCTCTCCTCCGTGCTGTCTACCTGGACGGGGCTGGGAGCATCACCAAGGGCAAGGAGATCCTGCTGCAGCCAGCACAGCCCTCACTGCCCAGCAGAAAGCACCAGAGCCCTGGAGGCAGATTTACCATTCTGCCAAATCAGTGCCATTTACACTGCACAGTAAACGTTTGTTTCAGGGGGAAGCTGCATCTGCAGTCCCTGCTTGTGGGAGAGGGTTTCTTTTGTTCCACAAAGGGCAATTAAATGACACGAAAGTGGTTCAGGAGCTAGCAGTGAGAGTAACAAAGGAGCAAGCCTCCGTTCCACTGCTCCCCCAAACTTCAAAACAAGCTCAGTGCTGCACTGAAGGCTTCGAGTTTGCAAATTCTAAGTAGAACATTTCTGAGTTCCAGAATTCCTGGAAAACAGTAAGAGTAACTGAGAAGAAGGGGGGGAAAAACCACCCACAACACCCAACCAACAGCCCACCCAAAACAGCTTAGGAACAGCAGGAGCTCGACAAACAGCAGCTCTGACTGCATTAGAACTGCTTTCCTTTGGTACGCTCGGACGCAGGAAACACCTGCAGTGCAGACAGAGGTTTGGTCTCTGGTTCAGCTGTCAGGCTGAACCCCTCTGTCAGCCTTCCCTGCTTTGCCTGAGCACAGCTCCTGCTGCACAGAGAGACAGGATCGGGCACTCATTTTTCCAAAGCTTAAAACTGTTCTAAATGGAGGGGGGAGGGGGAACCCCAGAACCACCCAACCCAGAGCAATTTCTCGGTCTTGAGAATGCATCCAAATGTAACACTCTTGCCTGGGACTCCCCCAACCCCCAGGATCACAGATCACAGCATCACAGACGTCAGGGGTTGGAAGGGCCCCAAGGAGAGCATCCAGTCCACCCCCCCTGCCACAGCAGGACCATCCAACCTAGCTCAGGGCACACAGGAACACATCCAGACAGGCCTGGAAAGGCTCCACAGAAGGAGACTCCACAGCCTCTCTGGGCAGCCTGTGCCAGGGCTCTGGGACCCTTCCAGTCAAGAAGTTCCCCTTGTGTTGAGCTGGAACCTCCTGTGCTGCAGCTTCCATCCATTGCTGCTTGTCCTATGCCAGGCAGCAGTGAGCAGAGCCTGTCCCCCCCTCCTGACCCCCATCCCTCAGAGATGTAGAGACATTCATCAACCCCCAGACTTTAATCACTTCCCAGTGACTCTACAGGACTTGCATGCCTGTCAGAAATGACTCTGGCTGCTGCCTGCGCTGTTTTCAGGCTCAGACAATGCAATGGGAATGTGTCTTATGAGGAGCAGAGATATGCTGCTTTGCTCTGTTACTTTGACTTTTTGACAGCTTCAGACAGAACTAAAAAAAAAAGGGGGGTGAGGAGGGAAGTGAATTTTTCAGGCAGAGAAACCACTCTTTGCAAGCTGCAGCTTGAGAGGCTCTCTGAAAGCACTCCGGCGGCGCTGCGCGGCGCTGCTGCTGTCCCGGGCCGGGGCTGCGCTCTCTAATCAGATGTTTCCTCCCATACCACAGCAGGCAACATGACATTCATCAGCTCGATGCAACTGCTCAGTGCAAGGCTGGCTCTGCAGCCACTCCCCCGGTGATTAGGGGATGTATTTTCTAGAGAAAGAAGCCAGGAACCCTGGAGCAGATCCAGCGGCCTTGCAGCCAGCAGCAGAGAGCAAGAATGAGGGCAGGCTTGTTCGGGAGCTGGGGAGGGGAAGGGTTTTCTCACGGGGTTGTTGTTACCAGCTCAGGGCAAGGATGAGAAAACAATGCTGGTGGCTGGGACAGCAGTGGGGCAGACCCAGATAATGGCAGAGGCAACAGAGATGAGTGGCTATGGAAAAGGAGGTGCCCTGTGTCCTTGATGGGTACTGGACAGGTGATTTCTTACACAGCGCAGCTCAGTGCTGCTGCAGGGACGTGGCACAGGTTTGACAAGGCTAAAGTAATGTCCCTTGGGTAAGAGTCACAGGATCACAGAATCAGAGGGTCACAGGATCACAGAATCAGAGGATCACAGAACCACTGAACCACTGAACCACAGAACCATTGAACCACAGAACCACTGAACCACAGAACCAGAGAATCACAGAACCACAGAACCACAGAACCAGAGAATCACAGAACCACTGAACCACAGAACCACTGAACCACAGAACCAGAGAATCACACAAACACAGAACCACAGAATCACAGAACCATTGAACCACAGAACCAGAGAATCACAAACCACTGAACCACAGAACCACTGAACCACAGAACCACTGAACCACAGACTCACAGACTCAGAGAACCACAGAATCAGAGAACCACAGAAGTGTTTTGGTTAGAAAAGACCTCCTTGAGTCCATCCATCAGCCTAACACCACCATGGCCATTTGCACACAACACAGGCAGGGGGTGAAGTCAGACATGATGGGAAACTGTCGTTAACAAGAGCTGAAAACCTGTCCTTATCTACAAATAAAAAGGAGTATCAGGTGGATACAGGTGGCAGAGCCAGGTCTAGAGATTATTAGAGCCTGGTGTCTAAGAGATATGGCCATGGGCAAAGGAATGCCAGTGAGTGAAAAGTGAGAAAGAAAGCAGAGTCAGCAGCGCAGAGTGCAGGAACGGAGAGGAGCTACTGTGCCTGACTCGCTGAGGTAGAGATGTGGAGAGGGAGGAACAAGTCAGATCTTTGGCTACTGACAACCTCCAGGGAAGAGAAAGTGGAACTAGAGCTGCTGGTGCAAAAGGTGTGGCAGGAAGAACAGGAGCAGAACAGGGCTGTGTTCAGGAAAGGTAACAGCGGCGGTGAGGATGGTGGAGAGGAGCCCAACGGGAATGGTGTCAGTGGCAAAGTGCTAAGAAGGAATATCATCAGTAACACAAAATCCACTCTGCAGCAGGCTCTCAGCTCCCTTGCAGCAGATTTCTTCTCCCCAAAGATATTTTCACCTGACACTCAAAAGCCACAGTTCCTGGGAGAAAACAAGATCTGAAGTGACGAGACAGAGGCAGCAGAAGGACTGGGTCTCAGGCCAGCAGGACCCAGTCCCTTCTGGATGTGAGAGCCTATCGATCTCTGAGCCAAATCCTGGCTAACAAGAGGCTTGTGGGAGCCTGAGGGCTGCCTTGGGGAGTAGCAAAGGTATCTGGAACACAGCAAGATAAAGCAAACACTCACGAGGTGCAAGACTATTGCTGCTTTGCTTTAAACAGAGAGATAAGCAAAGTGCCTGTAATAAAAGTTCAGGACTTCAAAGGGTCAGGTTTGATAAAGCCAGAAGAAATCAGGTTATTAAATAGTCACCTGGCCTGAGGAGATAGCAAAGAGGAAGAACTGTCAGAGCCTGTGGAGCACTGCCATGGACATGCAGCTGGAAGAGCAGAACAAAAGGACTGAAAGGAAAACTTCTGCTGTGAACTGGAAACTTAGCAGCTGGGAAGGTCAAGGACCAAACCCCTAAAACCACACAGAGAGGCAGCTTGATACAGGCATGGAAAGACAAAGACACTGCTGAGGTGTACGACAGAACCATCGCAGAGTGGCTCAGGCTGGCAGGGAGCTCAGAGCTCAGCTGCTCCAACCTCCTGCCGTGCCCAGGGACACCTCCCAGCTACATTCAGCTGCTCAGGGTCTCATCCAGCCTGGCCTGCAACACCCCCAGCAAGGAGGCAGCCACAGCCTCCCTGGGCAGCCTGGGACAGACTCTCACCACCCTCACACTCAACAACTTCTGCCTCAGCTCCACTCTCAGCCTGCTCTGCCTCAGCTCCAAACCATTGCCCCTTGGCCTGCCTCAGACCCCCTCAGCACAGGTCCCTCTGCAGCCTTCCTGCAGGCTGCCTTCAGCTCTTGGCAGCAGCTCTGAGGTGCCCTGGAGCCTTCTCCTCTGCAGGCTGCACCCCCCCAGCTCCCTCAGCCTGTGCTCACAGCAGAGCTGCTCCAGCCCTGGCAGCATCTTCGTGCTTCTGCTAGCTACAGACCACTGCAGTGCTATTGCTCTACAAAGAGCTCACCTGGAGTGCTGAGCAAAGGTTTTCACTGCCCATGTTGAAGGCAAATGGTCTGAAGCAGGGTTACTGTGTGGGCCAAGAGAACAGAGAAGCTCTCCTAGAGGAGAAGAGGACCTGAAGAGCCTGACTTGGTTATCCTTGTTGGGGGGGGGCTGTGGATGCCTCCTCCATAAGGGTGTTAAAGCCCAGGTTGGATGAGGTCTCGAGCAGCTGAGTCTAGTTGAGAGGTGTCCCTGGGCATGGCAGGGAGGTTGGAATAGATGATCTCTGAGGTCCCTCCCAACTTGAGCCATTCTGTGATCTTCAGAAGACACAGAGTGAAAGGGCTGCAACTGATAGGACCTGGGGGGGATAATGGAGCAAAGCCAGAAATGGGTAGATTCAGCCTGGAGGTTAGCAAGAAGTTGTTCAGCATGAGGGTGGTGAGAGCCTGGCAGGGGTTGCCCAGGGAGGTGGTGGAAGCCTGATCCCTGGAGGTGCTTAAGGCCAGGCTGGATGAGGCTGTGTGCAGCCTGCTCTAGGGTAGGGTGTCCCTGGGCATGGCAGGGGGGTTGGTACTGGCTGATCCTTGTGGTCCCTTCCAGCCCTGACTGGTTCTGTGATTCTGTGGTTCTGCATTTCTGTGATTCTATGATGTTGTTTACCTGGACTTTAGTAAAGCCTTTGACCCTGTCTCCCACAGCCTCCTCCTGGAGAAGCTGCTCCTGGCTTGGGTGGTTCCTGACTGGTTCTATGGTTCTGTGAGTCTATGATTCTGAGATCTGTTTCTAGAAATGTACTGCAGAGGAAGCAGAAGAGCTGCTCAAGCAGAATGATAAAGCTGCCTCAAGAACAAGTGGATGGAAAAGAGGCCACAATGGAATCCAGGCTGGAGTGAGAAGAAGGCTTCTAGCCTGACCGCACTGAGGTTTTGGAACAGATGTTTAATGACAGTAGTGAAGACAAAGAACTTAACAGGGGTTTAGATCACTTTACAAATGGCTTAGCAGGAGGAGGCTGCCTGGAACAGCAAGAGAACAAGTGCCAGGTTCAGGAAATCTTTGCCATTCCCAACTGAAATAAGAATTGGTTCACCAAAGCTTGGCATCGGTTATCCGGCGCTGTCTGGCTGTGGCTGCCTTTGTTACCTCATGAACTGCACTTCAAAGGCTCGTGAGCAGCCAAACCTTCCTGGTGCAAGACAGCCTGATGCTTTTATGATGTCCAAACAAGAAGGATGCTGGAGTCCCAGCCAGTGCACTGAAAGCCCTTCAGACAACTCACAGCAAATTGATTAGGAGCAATGAAAGTATAAACCAAGGAGGAATTAGAGAAGCAGCTTGAAGCTCAGGCAGGCTGCAGTTAAGTGTTTTGGTAACACTCCCCACATCCAGTCCTGGATTCTGAGTGAAAATTGAGTGCAAATACTCTGATAGCTTTTCTTTGTGCCCACTGATGTGCAGCTGTGCTGCAGAATTTCTCTGCTTCTCACACACTGAACCCAGTCCTGTTCAATACCTTTACTGATGATCTGGAGCAGGGGATTGAGTCCAGCATCAGTAAGTCTGCAGATGACACCA
>WAAF01005651.1:0-51151 GCA_013400475.1 Tricholaema leucomelas
AACTGTTCTGAGCTTTTGAATCACCTACACTGAGATAGCCAGAATGAAGTGTGAACTTGTAATATCATTAGTGTAAATATTGTTTTAGATTAGATTAGATAGTTCTCAGGAATACTCTGAGTGGACAGGGGTGGAGTGTGCTAGTTTGAAGCTAGCTAGAATGTTTTGGTGAGAAGGACTAGATCATAGGCTGTAATGAAAACAATGGTGATGTCTACTTCCCTCACAGCCTTGCTGAGATGTGTGGAAAAGCAAAACCAAAACATAGACAAAAGTCACTTTGCTTGGCACTTTGCTCTGGGCATTGCTCTTGGCTCTTCACCTGCTGGGGAGCTCGGGCTGCTAGCTGAACTCCATCTTGCTTTCTGACCTCACCCTCCATTTGCTTTTGGCTGATTCACCTTTGCTTCTTAACCCCCTGGCCGAACCTCCATTCTTCCCTGGGACTGGGTAAGGTTGAGAGGGGTAGGGGGAAGGTGAGGGGGTGGAGAGAGCCCCTCCTGGGGACTCAGGTTTCTGGGAGGGGAGTTGTGTTTCTGTATTACCTTTTTACCTTGTATATGTCTGTATATATCTGTATATACTGTAAATACCTTCTTGTATATTGTGCCAGCTGTAAATATAAGCTTCATTCATATTTCCAGAGCTGGCTGAGTCTAGTCTGTGTGATTTCTAAAGTGTGTGGGAGCAGGGGACACCCAAACTACCACATATGTGTATCATATAAGAAGTCACATGACTTGAGTATCTATATTTAATAGACAGTTTTGTGAGTCTTCAGGTGTTAACAGAGAAATCTTTATGGGAATGAGACCTCACTGCTGTCTCAAATTACCTAAAAGGATGCTGTGAAGAGGTTGGTACTGGTCTCTTCTCAGAGGTAATTAGTGATAGAACATGAAGGAATGGCCTCAAGCTGCAAGGGTAGATTTAGACCGGATGCCAGGAAAAAAAATTTTCACTGAAAGATTGTTCAGGCATTGGAATGAGCTGCCCAGGGAGGTGGTTGAGTCACCAATCCTGAGTGTGTTTAAAAGTTGTTTGGATGTGGTGCTTGGGGATATGGTTTTGGTATTTCTTAAGAGTTTTAATTTCAAAAGGATCCATACAGAAATACATCCCTGCAATTTGCAGAAACATTTTCTACTTTAAGTAGAAGTTGAAGTTCTCATTAATGAGCAGCAAAGTTTCTGAAGTAGAGACTGATTTAAATTCTTTTCTGAATTGGTGAATAGACACTAATACTTCTCCCACATGCACTGCTTTTGTTGCTTTGCAAGACTCTGTTTTAAACCCCAAATCATTGCTGTTTCCTGTTGAAACCAAGATGGTTCAAAATACAGGGTTTGTGCAGCAACAGCTTTGTTCTCAGGGTGTGTGTCTCTGAAGAGGTGCCAGTGGCCTGCCATGGAGCTGCACTTGCAAAAGCACCAGCTCACCTTTTCCCTAGCAAATGGTCTGATACTATGTTCACAGTCCTGGTTGCTTTGCTCTATCTGGTAACAGAATAGGCTGTAAGGGATCCAGCTCACATCTGAACATGTTAAATGAAATTTTGTCTGTGAGCAGTCACACCAGCAAGCCTGAACTCTACACAGAGACCTGAGTGTCTCAATCTGCAATGTGAAGTCCACCTAGCTATCAGAGAATCTGGGTGGTACAGCAGCTGTGCACAGTAGTACTGTGCAGTTTGGACTCATTTAGTCTCCAAACAAGAAAGACCTGTGAAAATCACAGATTGAAATGACTGCTTTGGAGCCTACTGCAGCAGGTCCAGAGCAGAAGATATGCCAGAAGCTTTGGTATGTGCTGATGGCAATCACCTTCATTGCAGGCTACAACAAGCTGTCACTACCCATTTGCAGATCAGAGATATCTGTAGAGATGGACAGACCTAGAATTTCTCTGCCTGTAACTAATAATGAAGACAATTCCTTCCTAAGGCAGGCCATTTCCACATTCTGCCTGAAGAAGCCCCATGCAAAGCTGCCATCTTCACAGCAGAAACCTTGACCACCACTTTCTGTGTTTATTTACATACTGTAGTCTGCAGCCTAGCACAAAGACAGTCACTGTGCCTAAGTGTAGCATAGTTCTCAGAAACAATGGAAACATCTGTGGCACTGTGGCTAGATGGCACTGAGAACCTGAACTGGCTTGATTAGAAGTGGTTTGGGAATCTGTACACTATAACTGAATGCTGCAACTGACCCATTTAACATTTAGAAATCGAAGATGCCTATAGTTGTGGTTAATCCCTAGCATTTACAGCTTCAAGCCCTACATGTGATACACTTCAGATTGGGGTCTACCAACTGTGAAATAGGAAGCACTGAGTGAAGTAGGAGCACTGTGTGAAAACATAACTCAAGGAATTTCAATAGAAGAGAGGAAGATGATTTCTTTTTCCAAAATCTTTGCCTGGTACTTATGTATGAGTTTGTACTCTGGGAGGTGTCTGTCTGAACCTCTGCAGGAAGCAGTGAACTAGGGTTTTGTATAACCTGGAATACCCTAGTTTACAATCCTCTCCTGCTGTGAAACTAAAGAGAACAGCAACACCAGCTGCTCAAACCTAAGTTCAGGAATAACAGTCTTCAAAACTGATAGGGGTTCTCAAGGCAAGACATTGAGAATATAGATAAGAATGTTCAAGAGTTGTACAGATTAACAGACCTGAGGCTGACTGACTAAAGGTAGCCTCATCATTGCTAACTCTAATGCCTCTCTGAAGTTTCACCTGCATTGCTAGTTCTCTTCGGGTGACTGCCTACTAATCCACATTCACAGACACATTTTAAAGTGCTCAGTTGTGCCCTGCAAGCATTTATCGTAGGCACTGTTCACAATTTATCCCAGATTCAGCAATTTAAGGTGAACGCCATGGTGAATCAAGATGAAAAGTGATCCCCCACAGGATTCTGTTTGACTCACTGATTTACAATTTTCAGTTTGTTGTGACCGCTGAGTGAAATTTCATGCAATGAAACGACTTCATTATTGAAAAGAACGAGCACCTGGGGAATTAGACTGTAAAATGACACTTGAATGTGTCCTTAATGATGACAGAAAAATTAAAAAAAAAGGCAAAACTTCCCTTTGCATTGAATATGAAAGAAGCTACCTGGTTAGGAGTGATGGCTGACACAGCAGATGCCAGTTGCCACTTTGGATGTCCTCAGAGTTAACAAAGCAGGCTGCAAGAATCTTTCCTGCAGGTACTTAAACTTCAGCAAAGAAGGGAAAGAGTAACAAGTTAGATACAGAAGGTAGGATTATGGTCCAAATGACCACTACAATTTAGATTAAGACCTCTGTCACTTCCCATGTATCTCATGTGAAAGCCATCAGTACTGTTTTAAAGGATGTTTGTTCAGGAATTTTACAGATCTGGAAATTCCCCCATAAGTGGTCTGGTTTGGAGATCTCTAAACATCACAAAACCATGGAAGCTGCATAACAAAATGCTCAAATAAAAAATAGTAGTCAACAGCATGATTTTTAAGACCACTTATCACAATAAAGTAATCATGGGCTGATGGACAGAGCCCTTGAATGTGGAGTCAGTGGGCATATGCTAGACCGCAAAGTGAATATATGCATAAGTACTGTTCTCTTCTAAACATGGTCCAAGTACTGTTCTCTTCTAAACATGGTCCAGCCCTTAGGTGATATCCCAGCACTATGAAGAGTTTTTATGACATAAATGAACACTTGGCACTATCTTCTTTCTTCTGTGCTGACAGAAACATGCAATAATGTGACAAGTCCAAGTAGAAGAGCAGCATTTTGCCAAGGGATGCTCAGACTACTCCAAATCCACTACCCAGCCTCAGGAGTTTGTCTGCATCTTTAGCTCTTGTCATATTAGCAATAGTTCTACTCCTAACTTTTTGCCTCCATTTTCTGCTCTTTCCTTCTCTTCCCCTCAGCATGCACAAACTCAACATACAGTTGAGGATCCAAATCATGTCACTATACACATACTTACACAGACATACGCAGAGCTGTTCAGGTGATCTCTACAGTAGTTCTCTGCCATAACACATGGGTGGGCCCTAATTAAGGACATTTCCTGCAGAACTTAAGGGATTTAAACTTTCACCTGCAAGGCATATTATCACCTCAGAAATAAAAATCTACAGCATCAAGAATAAAGTAATGTTCTTCAATTAAGTATAATAGATCATAGGCTACAAAAGTATGGATGCTTCTTTAGGGTTGTCAAATTATTTTAGAAGCAGAGGCAAGAGGCACTAAAACTCATCAAAGTGATGCCATCTGCATTTCCAAAGCTTTTGAAAAAACACATTTGTAAATTAAAAGCACACAACACCTAATATGTGGGAGAATTTTCTCCCTAGCAGGGCATGAGCTGGTAAACATCAGAGCTCACGCTGAGAAGTGTTCTTGGGCTGTTTCGGCTCAGGAAACCAGGCTGCAAACAATGAGCACCCTACACACGGCTGCAGGGATGGACATCGGGGATTGTTTTGATACAGAGTGACCTTTCAGTACCTTACACATAACTCTGAGCCAATCTGTACCTTCCACTTGTGCCAACCTCAACTAGCCATGCACACCTCTTCCAAATAGCATATAAGCCACTGTACTTCCTTAATAAAGCGTACTGTACTGCTAGCAGCTAAGTGAGTCAACTCGTCAGTACCCCGATCTCGCCTCCACCAGCTTCCCGCACTAATACACCAGGCATTTCACACCAGCAGACTAAGATGTAGATAACACAACAGCTTCTTTTCCCTTAGTCATAAATTCCAGGATGATCAGATTCTGAATAGCATTCCCAGATACAAAAGAAAAATGGGGCAGAAGATATTTTATCACTGCCATACATAATGATATTATTTTATTATCTCAGGCTGTGCAGACAAAAAAACACTGGAAATGAGGCTACATTTGCGAATGATAATAAAATGTCAAGCTGTTTGATACAAGGATGAAAACGCAGCAAACATGCTTTTAAAAGTTGAGATGGGACGACTGTAGTAGACCCATGAAATGAGAGAACATGGAAGTGACTTAAAGGTATTAAAGGAATGTTAAAGAGGCTGTGATAGAATAATTGATACAGTAAGAAAACCAAAATAAAGTACAAGAAACACTAGCGAGAATTGTATTCATTACACACAAGGTAACCATTTTGAAAGTCCTGGCAATGAAAGATGAATAAACACCCTTTCATTATGCTAGTCAAGTTTCACCTTGGTTTAGAAAATGCTATTTCTTTAGTACACTTCAATTTGATTATTCATGGATCACAGAATCACAGAATGTCAGGGGCTGGAAGGGACCTCGAAAGATCATCCAGTCCAACCCTCCTGCCAGAGCAGGATTACCTATGCCCAATTACACAGGAATACATCCAGGCAGGTTTTAAATATCTACAGAGAAGGAAACTCCACAACCTCCCCGTGCAGCCTGTTCCAGTGTTCTGTCATCCTCACAGAGAAAAAAATCATCCTCATGTTTACATGAAACTTCCTATGCCTCAGCTTCCACCCACTGCCCCTTGTCCTGTCACTGGGCATCACCTAGCAGAGCCTGGCTCTATCTTCCTGGCACTCACCTTTACATATTTATAAACATTGGTGAGGTCACCTCTCTGTCTCCTCCTTTCCCCCTGCAATTGCTTGAAAAGGCTGAAGTTGGCCTCCTGAAATCCAGGGTTGTAGTCCTGCTTGATATCCTGTTCTTACCAGACAGAATTTTGAACTCCATCATCTCATGATCACTAAGGCCAAGGCTGCCCTCAACCTTCACTGCTTCAGGCAGACCCTCCTTGTTGGAGAGGATAAGAAGTGCTTCCCTTCTAGTTGGCTCCTCCACCATCTGCATCAAGAAGTTATCATCAGTGCACTGAAGGAACCCCCTGGACTGTGGCTGACTGCTGAGTAGCCCTTCCAGCAAATATCTAGATAGTTAAAATCCTCCTTGAGAACCAGAGTCTGTGGCTACAAGGCTGCTGTTAGCTGCCTGTAGAAGACCTCATCAACTTCCTAATCCTGATCAGGTGGCCTGTAGTAGACACCCACAGCTGTATCACCCATGCTAGCCTATCCCTTCATTCACACTTACAAGCTCTCAGCTTGCCCCTCATCCATTCTTGGGCAGAACTCAAGGCATTCTAGTTGCGCCCTCACCTAAAGAGCAACTCCACTACCTTGCCTTGCTGACCTGTCTTCCCTAAAAAGGACACAGCTATCCATGACCACATTCCAGTCATGTGAGCTGTCCCACTGTGTCTCTGTGATTGCCACCATTGACTGCACATGGGTTTCTAACTCCTCCTGTTTATTCCCCATGCTGCATGCATTGGTGTATAAACATTTCAGGGATGAAGTGGAGTAGAGAGCTTTCAGCCTTGAAGAGAGGTAGAACCTCTGGTTACCTAGGATGCCAACACCCTGCTCCCCAAGTGCTGGTCTATTACACCCAGGATTCTCACTAACAAGGCCAGCTACATCCCCATCCCCTGTCATAGCTAGTTTAAAGCCTTGTCAATGAGCCCAGTCAACTCCTGTACAAGGATTCTTTTCCCTTATGGGACAGATGAACTTCATCTGCTGCCATTAGACCTGGTGCCAAGAAAGCTTCCCCGTGGTCAAAACCCCAAAGTTCTGTTGGTGACATGAACCTCTAAGCCATATGTTAATCACATGGATTTTTTTCCTTCATACCTCTTCCTGTCATTAGAGGGATTGAGGAGAACACCACTTGTGCTCCTGAGCCCTTAAGTAACCTCCCCAAAGCTCTGAAGTCTTTTAAAATTGTTTTTGTACTCATATCCATTGCCTCTGCTTGCCCACTCTGTACAACCAACAGCAGGTAATAGTTTGATGGCCGCACCAGGCTGGGAAGTCTCTTAGAGATGTCCGTAAGCCGTACCCCAGGCAGGCAGCAGACCTCCCTGTGGGATGGATCCAGTCTGCAAATTTGGCCCTCAGTTTCCCTGAGAAGGAAATCCCCTGCTACTTTCACCTTTCTTTTTTTCTTGTTTACATTAGTCCTAAGTCTGGACTGGCTGACAAGTGCTGGGTGCTGTGTGCATGGGCATTAATCTCCATCTTCATTCATCCAGCCCTCTGTCTCAAGGGTCCCGTACCTGTTGTGTGGGGGCAACTGGGAAGACTGGGAAGACTGGAGAGATTTAGATGGGACTTGCCTGCCTCTCCTGACTCGCTGGAGAGGGCCCTGCTTGTCATTCCCCCCCATCTCTTTTGTCCCTTTCATTTTCTGGGTGACAAGAGGGCATGGGATCTGCTGCTTCCTGTGCCACCCACACCTGCTGCCCCTCCCTCAGGGATGGGTGTCCCTGACTCTTCATCAAGGCAGGCAAAGCCTGACTCCACAAGTCAATCTCATTTTCTTATTTCCTGATATTTCTAAGCCTTTTGACTTCATCTTGTGACTTTCTGACCTCACCTTGAAGCTGTGCTGCCACATTGAGCAGAAAATTTACCAGACCACACCTTGTACAATCCTCTGCTGCAAGGGAGAGGCTGAGGTGTTCCCTGCAGCTTGTGGTTTATGTCACAGCCCGCTTCTGTGGGAGCTCTGTCTGAGTTCCCACCTCCATTTTCATTGGCCTCAGGAGTATGGTCTGCTTCTGCCGGGTGGAGACCATTATCTTTTGACCTTTGACTTCTCTCTACCCACTTTTCTTTTTTCCTTTGGATGGGGAATACCTTCTGCTAACAGTATGCAGAAACATATATTCTAATCCACTTTTCAACGGTGTTTTTTAGAGTTCCTGTTTCTTTCTCATTTACCACATGAAATGACATGTTCCAGTGCATTCAATCTCAATTCAGCACTGTCAACAAGCTGGTGATTGGCTGTGTTTTCACGCCTAGGAAATGGTAAATCGACACTTTGTCTAAAGAAGGTATAAATATAGGGAGTTCTTCCCGCCTTGGTGTGCTTCCCATCTTGATAGTTCCTGCAGAGAGTCCCCTGGCACTGCAAAGGACAAGCTCCTGTCATGACTGGACTGTCCCTGCTTTGGACAGCTGCCCCACTTAGCACTCCTGTGCAAGCCAACTGGCTCAATGAACCTTGGATATCCTTTTGAAACAGAGCTGACAAGCACCTGGACCACCCTCTCTCTGAGACTCTATTCAGTAACTAATTGCTAACTGCCTGCCAGATGGGGGGACCCTAGCAATTTTGGCTCTGCCTCTCCCGTTGTGGGAGCAGCCTCCTCCCGTGACCATCCCACTTGGGAAGAGGTGCTCGAGACACTTCTGAGTTTGGCGGATCTGTGACTCATCTCGGACTTCTGTGGCATGAATCTCTATTGGATCTCGCCGATAATGTAAATTAATGAACAATATTAATTTTGGAAAAAAATATAATCTTGCATTAATTAATTTCCCCTTCATAACAGTATCATATTAACTTCGGCCTGACATTTCATTTTAGGTGTAGTAGTTCCACTCCTAAGTACTCTATCTCTGTATATCAGAGAAATACTTTTAAAACATAACTGTAAAGGGTTAACCCTCCTGGGGGGTGGTCTTGACCCTGACCACAGGTCCTCCAGACTCCTCCCCAGGGGTGGGTCTGAACCTTACTTCAGGGAGTGGTTAGCCCACTCCCACTTCCTGTCTAGCCCACTATAGAAACAGAAGAAATGTCTGTTTCCAGCTCTTGCCCTGCCTGCCTGCTTGCTATCCCCTTGTTTCTGCTGATCTTTGTTTTACCACGTGGCCATCCTTCCATGAGGTGGACAAACCCATTGCTGTCAATCTGGTTATATATATGGGGGGTTTTTGTAGCTTGTTTTTTCCTTCCCTATACCTCTTTGTAACTCCCCTACCTCAAATACCTTTTATTTATTGTTAAAGTTTTCTCTTTTAACTTCCATATTGAACTAAGACTATTTATTTGGGTGTGTTTTAACTGCTGCTCTCTACATGTAATTCCTTTCTGTCAAAAAGGGGGGAGAGGGGAAGGCATCCTATAATTGTATTGGTTCTGATAGATATATTGTGAGTCTCTGGGAAATTTAAACTAGTACCAAGACAATAACAAAGCAAAACCCCAGAACATCTGAAAGAAAATAAAATTGGATGATATAGCTTGGAGGCCATTGACTGAGAATTTCAATGCTGTTGGTTTTATTTTTTTTGTGAAACTGGTTATTCTCATTCCTGACTTATCTTTGAAAAATTTAAGCCTCACCAGACTGTAAGTCTCCACAGTTCACCAGAGATTACCAAAAACATCAACAATGGTCTAAACATGACTTTTGAAACATCTAATTATTTGGTTTCTAGTTGAAAACCTAATAAAAACAAATGTAAATATTTACCAATGTACAATCACTTAGCCTGTTTGTGTGACACTGGTCACTAATGGGAACCGGTATCATGTGCCTGGGGATGCAGTTGTAAACTTTGACAATTTTAGGTAGGTTCATTCATATCAAGACCCGACACCACATCCAGACTGAGAAACCAGACTGGATAAATTCATTGTTTAGAACTCAAGTAGAAAAAGGTTCAAGTAGGCCGTTCTTCTGATCTAGTGAAAAAAGCCACTGAAAGCAGGGGGAGCCTCAAATATCTGAAAGTTTCTAATTAATCAGCCTCTGAAAACTCCTGAAAAAGATGCCAAAGATAGAGTTACACTCAAGGTTCCCACATAACTTTCCCTGCTTATTTAAAAAAAAAAATAAAAGCAGAATTGAGATCTAAAACACATTTCAGGTATTTTTATCCACTGTGCAATCTCAATTACCTGCAGAAAAGCCACTCAGAAATCAAAGCGTGCCCAGGTCAGCTTAAATTAAGTTTTCTCCTTTTCTTGCAGGTGACACCGGAGCTTCTTAGGATAGAAGGGTTTTTATGCCCTTTGATCCTGAATTTGAGTGCTGCACTTCAAAGTATTTTTGGTTTAAAAAAAACCCTGGCAACAGAGGACAGAATGCCAATGTTTCCCTGTTGGTTTTACTTCACTAACTGGACATGCATCATACCAATTTCTGTTTCTGACATCACGCATGGCCAGCATGTGCATTTATCAGTCCACATTCAGACTCTCACAGCGGCACTCAGAGCATGCACACACGTGCAGTACTACAGGACAGTGAAAGGTCAGCAATTCATGTCATGGGAGATGCAAGACACTGTGTGCTGAATGACTTTTTTGATCATTTCCTCTTTTCATGTCCAGCCTCTCCCGAAGACTATTGTGTAATACGAAGTGATAATCTCAAGCATTTCCTTTGTGCAGATGTATTGGGTATGAGTCAGGAAGGAATACCCTCTTACTGCATTTATGTAAGCAGAGACACCAAGCACCACTACAAGAGATATTTCAATGTGTTAAAGAACCGGAGGAGCTTATCCATTGCCCTGCATTTCCTCATGTACGTTAAGTCGGGCCTCCTTTAGTTGTCCTCTGTTTTCTGTAAGAGAGCTTTGCAGCCTCTCCAGAACCTCAGTCAGGGAATAACAGCACTACAAATATCTGCCTAGGGTTATTTATCTTACTGCACATATTATTCTTATAAAACTTATCGTGAGAGGAAAGTCTGCCACCTTTCCAGTGAACCACATGGACCTTACTTTCCTATTTCACTGAGTGTCAACAACCTTGGGTACCAACTTTTCAGAAGGAATAGGCAATGAAGAAGAGGTAGTGGAGTGGCCGTCTATGTTAGGGACACATATGAAACCATACAAATTAATGAAGGTGATAACAGGATTGAGTCCTTATGGGTAAGAATCAGGAGTAAGCCCAGCAGGAGTGATATCCTGGTGGGAATCTGCTGTAGACCAGGATGAAGAGGTAGATGAACAGTTTTATAAGTGGTTGAGAGAGGTTTCACAATCACTCCCTCTTGTTCTCATGGGAGACTTCAATTTCCTGGATATCTGCTGGAAATGCAATACAGCAGGGAGACAACAGTCATGGAGCTTCCTGCAGTGTGTGGAAGATACCTTCCTGACACAACTGGTGAGGGAGCCAAGCAGGGAAGGGGCCCTCCTGGACCTGCTTTTTGTGAACAGGGAAGAATTTGGTGGGGAAGTAAATGCTGGTGACCATCTGGGGCTCAGCAGTTATGAGATGATTGAGTTCTCTACCCTTGGGAAAACAAGGAGAGGGGTTCATAAAACTGCCCCTTGGATTTCTGGAGCACAAACTTTGGCCTGTTCAGAAGACAGATTGACAAAGTCCCTTGGGAAGCTACCTTGAAAGCTGTAAGAGTCCAAAAAGGCAGGACATATTTCAAGAGAGAAGTCTTAAAGGCACAGGAGTGCCTGCTCACTCAGGAGGTGCTGATGGACTGGAGGGTAGCAAATGTGACACCTGTCTACAAGAAAGGAAGAAAGGAGGATCCAGGAAACTACAGACCTGTCAGTCTGACCTCAGTACCAGGGAAGGTCATGGAGCAGGGCATCTCAAGCACCACTACACACCATACAGAGAACAAGCAGGGGATCAGGCCCAGTCAGCATGGATTTATGAAGGCCAGGTCCCGCCTGACAAACCTGATCTCCATTTATGACAAGATGATTGCTGAAGGAGGAAAAAGGCTGTGGGTATTGTCTACCTAGACTTTCAAAAAGTCTTTGACACTGTTAACCACAGAATTCTTGTAGACAAACTAACTGCTTATGGCTTGGACATCACAGCACTGCTGGATAAAGCACTGCTGGATGAAAGGGGCCCCAGGGTAGTGGTCAATGGAGTTAAATCCAGATGGTGGCCATCACAAGTGGTGTCCCCCAGGACTCAGTGTTGGGACCACTTCTGTTTAACATCTTTATTAATGCCCTTGATAAGGATCAAAAGTGTGTTGTCAGTAAGTTCGCAGATGACACCAGGTAGCAGTGCTGATCTGCAGGAGGGTAGGGAGGCTCTACAGAGGGACTTGGATAGATTGGATGGATAGGCCAACATTAATGGGATGAGCTTCAATGAGGTCAAGTGCTAGATGCAGCACTTGGGTCACAACAGCCCTATGCAATACTACAGGCTTGGGGAAGTGTGGCTGGAGAGCTGCCTAGCAGAAAAGGCCCTGGGGGTTTAATTGACAAGCAACTGAATACGAGCCAGCAGTGTGCACAGGTGGCAAAGAAAGCCAATGGCAACCTGGCTGGGATTAGAAATGCTGTGTCCAGCAGGAGCAGGGAGGTGATTGTCCCCTTGTACTCAGCTCTGGTGAGGCCACAGCTCGAGTACTGTGTTCAGTTTTAGGTACGTCATTACAAGAGGGATGTGGGAGTGCTGGAGCAGGTCCAGAGGAGGGCAACAAAGCTGGGGAAGGGCCCAGGGAATAAATCTTATGGGAAGTGACTGAGGAAAAGGAGGCTGAGGGGAGACCTCATTGCTGTCTACAACTACCTGAAAGGATGTTGTGGAGAAACTGCTGGTAGTCTCTTCTCACAGATAAACAGTGATAGAACAAGAATGTCCTCAAGCTATGACTGGGTAGGCTTAGACTAGATACTAGGAAATATGTTTTCACGGTAAGAGTGTTCAGGCATTGGAGTAAGCTGCCCAGGGAGGTGGCTGAGTCACCAATCCTGGATGTGTTTAAAAGTCATGTGGATGTGGTGCTTGGGCATATGGTTTAGGATGAACTTTGTACGGTAGGGTTATAGGTTGGACTTGGTGATCCTGAGAGGCTTTTCCACCCTGAATGTTTCTGTGATATTGTGAACCTTGGCCTGGCTAGGCCTATGATAAGTATAGAATTTGAAAAACAAATCAAGGTTCCACTGAAGTACCTTAAATATAAATTAGTAAATGCATGGACTGACCTTTATGTCACTGAACGAGCTCTTATATTTTCATTAGTTGGACAAATTAGATCAGGGAAGGAAGGAAATGTGATGGATTATGCCAAATTAATAATCTGCACTAATTTTGATATCCAGGCGAAGATTGTTAATAACTATGAAAACTGTTTATTAACGTTAGAACTCACCAGAAAACTTATTCACAAGGTTAAAAACCACACAGTTTGGAAATTTATATATGCAGGGAACAGGCAAAACTAGAGCATTTATTTTCTTAAAGTGGCAAACGCAAACATTACATTGGAAGAGAAGATTCTTGCAGTTAATTATACCACTTATCCACTAGAGGACACAGGACACTCCTTTCTGCTTATGGCAGAAGGCAATTAGTGAATTAGAAGAGGTTTTAAGTATTTAGTATTAAGTATCACAAAATATCAGACAGTACCCAAAGCACATGGAGGGGTTGCTGTCAGTGGTCTCAAAGCCATTAGAGGCTTTGGAGTTTCCCAGGCTCTTTTCTCAGGAAGCTGGGAGTCTCTGACCTGGTTCCTCCTAGTTCCTGATTCAGTAGAAGCCTTGCAGAGAGGCAGGCAGGATGTGATGAGAAGTGCAGTCTTGGCACAATGTCATGCTGGCTGTGCTGGCCGAGTGCAGGCATTTAGAGCCTTTTCCTGGTAAACTCAAGGCAGTGGAGTTTCCAGGCAGTTTCAGGATGCAGTGAGGCATCATCATCAGCAGCACACTGTGCTACCAGCTCATCCCTTTTTATCAATACCAGCCCGAGATTAATGGGCATTTGGACATAGATTAGCCAGTCAGAATGCCACTTTTCAAGCTCAGCCATATTAGATTAAGACAGAGCTTTTGTTTTCCTTTCCTGCAGTTGCTTCCCCCAGAACTGAAGGAGGGGGAGCAGGGGAACATGTCTGGGCAAGCCAGAGTCCTTAGACTCAATGGCTCCAGGTCCTTTGTCCTCTTTCCCATGGTTGCGTCTCCTCACAGCAGAAGAGGCGAGAGCAGAAAAACCATGCCAGGGCAACCCAGGGCACGGATAAGCCCATTTTTGGCCTATCAGGCCTACCACAACAGGTAAATATATCAGATGATGCTCTTTAAACAGGAAAAAAGAATGCTACGAAAAAAAAGAGTAGATGTGAAATACCTATTGCCGGGGTTTGAGCAGAACTGAATAGTCTGAGAAGTGAGGATAACAGGCAGGGTAAGGCTAAGGTCACTCTGATAAGAAGCACAGCTGCAGGGAAGCGGCCTTGGGCAGAAGCTGAGAAAGTTTAGCTGCTATCTGTAGCTGAGCTGTGTGAGGGGGCCTTGATGGGGGGGGCAGGCTCGTCAGCCCTGGTAACAAGTGAAACTGTTGTGGTTAGTGAAGCCTATCAGAATTATGCACATATGTATTGAATCCACTATATGAGTATTATGTTTAGCTTCGATGAATGGATTGACTTTCTATGTATCATATTGGTATAAGCTCATGTCTTTCCGGTCTCCTGCATGGCCTTTGAGTGACTCAGCATCTGGTGATCCACAGCATGCCTTCTCAGGATTTGAGGAACTCGGCAGCCGGTGACACATGGCGTGGCTTCTCAGACTTTGGGGAGGGGCCAAAACACAGATCGCTTGGAGTATGCAGGAGGACTCACCCACTGGCAAAGGTAGCCAGGCCCATCTGAGAGAGGTGGGGAGTTTTCAATTTTTTTGTGTGGATCCACATATAATTTACAGGCAAGCAATGGGTGTAGCTGCATCAGTCATTGAAAGAGATGCTATAAAAATATTAACACAGCTTGTGGAAAAGAGGGGCGTTTCCCTGAAGGAGTGGGACTTAGTTAAGTTGCTGTTATGGAGTCGAAAAAAGGGCTATTTAAAGGATTTAAGCCAATTATTTTCTGACGAGGTCTGGAGGAAGACAGGGGAGGATTTATGGACTACTGTGACTGCCAGCAGTAAGGAGGCTAGAGAGCTTGCTCCGGTCATTGGCTACTGGAATGGGCTGCCCAGGGAGGTGGTGGAGTCGCCGTCCCTGGAGCTGTTCAAGGCAGGATTGGACGTGGCACTTGGTGCCATGGTCTAGCCTTGAGCTCTGTGGTAAAAGGTTGGACTTGATGATCTGTGAGGTCTCTTCCAACCCTGATGATACTGTGTGGTTTGGAAAACTGCCAAAACTATGCTGGAGGAGGAGCTGGGAGAGGCAAAGGACTATTCTGCTGTACACGACGCTTTTAAGAATCAAAGCCCTGCGCCTACAGCTTCAGAAGGTTTAAAAGCAGAAGGCTTAAAAGCAGACCTGGTATTGAAGTCTGAGAACGTCACAAAATCAGAGGGTTTAAAAGCCTACCCAGTATCACAGTCTGACAGGGAGTTTTTCGGGGGTGATTATCATCTGCAGCCGGGGAAATGGACCTCTCTGTCCCCCCACGGCATCTCTGCCTCTGATCCGTACTGCAGAACACTCTGTGAAGCCCATGGAAGTGGACAGAGCCGGCATGCAGCCATCGGTGCCATTAAGCCCCGCCCCTACCTCCACGGAGTTACTGGAGGTGCTGTGTCAGCAGGATGCACAGATGCAGGCACTGCTGGATCAAATGGAGAGGTTGGACAAGGACTCCCCCAAGCGGGCAGTTAAGGAAGCATACAAAAAGGCCCACCAGTCAATCACTGAAGGCCTGTGTCATGTAGAACAGCAGATCTTCAGACCTGCTGATACCGGTCTCTCTCCCTCTCAAAATAAAGCTCCTGCTCCTGCGGCAGAAGATTTAGAGGAGAAGGA
This sequence comes from Tricholaema leucomelas, assembly GCA_013400475.1. Lineage (NCBI taxonomy): Eukaryota > Metazoa > Chordata > Aves > Piciformes > Lybiidae > Tricholaema lacrymosa > Tricholaema leucomelas. The sequence goes on from WAAF01005651.1 coordinate 15,562, forward strand.
GAGACACCAGAGGGTCTTGACAAGACAGTGCCTGAGCTCAGGAGAAATGGCTCTGGCACAAGCCGATCAGTATCTACAAACAATATTTGGTTCAGATATCCTGGAGGAAGATCGCAAAGCATGGGATGAGTGGAAAGCTTTGCAACAACCAGCAGCTTCGGCAGACTCCACAGTGTCATGGTTTTCCCTCTGGCCAAAGAGAAGGGATGATACAAGTGTCTCCAAAGATGAGCCATCAAGATTGCCTCAACAAGACTCTGAGGCTGATGGGGCTGATCTTTCAAGGGATCTGAACTTCGATATGGGCCAACGGCAGAAAGGGATAATACACAATGCAGTTACTGAAGGACAGATGCTGCCTGCAAGTCTCACTGCTCTTCCAGTCATCATTCAAGAGGATCAGCAAACATGGGCTCCCGTGGACTGGAAAGCTGTTTATAGCATCCAGAAATCAGTGATGGCCTATGGCTATGAGAACAAACACATTTTATCATTGATGACATCCTTTTTCAAGAGCCAGACTCTCCTGCCCATCGATATCAGGACCATAATGGAGCTGATTCTAACACCATCAGCTTTCTTGTTTTTTAAGGACAAGTGTGAGATAGCCATAATGAACAATTTAAACAACTCTGCAGATGATCTCTTGCGATATGCCTCCCTTGATCAGTTAATGGGGACTGGACAGTTCAAAGACAGGGCGACACAGGCTGCAATGCACCCTTGAATTATCCAACAGGCTCAGGCACTGGCCTTGGCAACTTTCAAAGAAGTTCCACAAATGGGAAGACCAGCATATTCCTATGCCCATGTTAGGCAAGCAGAAAATGAGCCATATGCCAGATCTGTTGATCGCTTACGAGAAGCACTTGATACCACACCAAATTTGGACCCTGACACAAAATCAGCAGTGGAAAAGGACTTGGCTTCTCAGAACACCAACAAAAGGTGTCAACAAGTCCTTGCTTCTATTCCCAGAGGAGCGACCACGTCCCAGATGATTAAGGCATGTTCCAGAGTGCCATGGCTGCAGGAGGAGAAAGAAAAGGCCAGATTACATGCAAAGGCTATGGCAGCAGCATTGAAATCACCAAGAGCGTGCAGAAAAGCTGACACGGGTCCCAAGCATGCTGTCTGTTTCCAGTGTGGTCAGGGCAGACACTTGAGATGACACTATCCCCTCATCAAAAAGAAGACTCCTTTCTCAGAACCTGTTGAAGGTGTAATAAGTATGGTCATCGAGCTGCGGAACGTCATTCAAGATTCAAGAGAGATGGAACCCCGCTCCAGGAAAACTTGCTGAACAGTGCCCATGTTGGGGGCACGAAGACAGCTAAGTACCCAACTGTGGTGGCTGCCTCGATGAACTCATGGAAGGCACAAGAGGAAGTGCTGGACTTGACTTGGCCATGGGAGAGGATGTCACAATAACAGACAAGCAAGTCCATGTTGTTCCTTCAACAGCCACAGGGCCATTAGGGCATGGCCTAAGTGCGTTGCTGCTAGGGAGATCTTCTGCAACAAGACAAGACACACTGGTATTACCTGGAGTTGTTGACGCAGATTACACTGGACCAATGGGCATAATGGTTCAAGTTCTGTCCCCTCCACTAACCCTCAAACAAGGAAGCAAAATTGCCCAGCTAGTTCCTTTTAAGTCCTCAGTGCCAGGAAAAGAGGCACAGGGCTCACAAGGGTTCAGTTCCTCTGGGCAGTCATTAGTTGCTTTCACACAAGAACTTTCAGACAAGAAACCAATGCGTAAAGTCACTACTACTGGAAAAGATGGAAGGCAACTGAAAAACAGCAAAATGGTACTGGACTCAGGTGCAGATGTCACCATCATCCCTCTGGCTGCATGGCCCACGGAGTGGATTTTGGACAATGTGACCAATGTTGTGATGGGGATTGGCAGAGCCTCTCCAACAAAGGTCAGCCGAGACTTTGTCACGATCCGAGATAAGCAAGAAGGCCTTGTAGCACAGGTAAAACTCTACGTGCTGAATAATACCATTTGGATCTTAGGATGTGATGTCCTGAGTCAATGGGGCTGTGTGATACAGATGCCTTTTCACTAGTGGCCATTGCAAAGAGCGACACTCGCCCAACCATAAAACTCACATGAAAGACTAAGACCCCGGTCTGTGTAGAGCAATGGCCGCTAAACACTGAGAAGCTCACTCATTTAGAAACCTTGGCTCAAGAACAGCTGGAAGCAGGTCACTTGGTACCACCGACTAGTCCCTGGAACTCTCCGGTGTTCACTATTCAGAAGAAGACTGGGAAATGGAGGCTGCTACAGGACCTGAGAGCAATAAATGCAGGCATGCAGGACATAGGAACCTTGCAGCCACGACTGCCTCCACCAACCATGCTGACGGAAAGATGGGATGTAGTCATGACAGATCTTAAAGATTATTTTTTTACAATCCCATTGCATCCCAATGACCATGAGAAATTTACATTTACATTGCCATCTATTAATCGAGCCACACCAGCAGAGCGCTACCAATGGACTGTGTTGCCGCAGGGTATGAAGAATTCACCAACCATCTGCCAGTAGTATGTGGACCTCACTATCAAAGAGTTTAACCAGTTTAATCAACAGAACCCAGAGATCATAACATACCACTACATGGATGATATATTAGTGTGCTCTGAGGACTCTATCCGCAGAATACCTACACCTGTTTGTTACAAATTCTGAAGAAATGGGGGTGCGGGAAAATTTTCTCCCTAGCGGGCATGAGCTGGTAAACATCAGAGCTCATGCTGGGAAACTGTCCTTGGGCCTACAACCCCGAGAAATTTGGCAAACAGATGTGACTGAATATGTCCCCTTTGGTCAATTGGATATATTTATCCACATCTCTGCGGACACCTGTTCACATATGATGTGGGCTACAGCACACACATCTGCTTTGGTGAAAGCAGCATGACAACACATGCTACAGGTGCTGGCTGTGATGGGAGTCCCCAAAGAAATAAAACTGGATAACGGCCCAGCCTATAGATCCAAGTTGATATGATTGTATATGCACTTGCTGTTTTCTTGATGATCATTGTATTTTTGCCATGTGTAGCACAACATGTACGAGGTATGATCAGCAGTGTAATATCTACAATATTTAAAATAAAGGGGGAGATGCTGGGGTTTGAGCAGAACTGAGTAGTCTGAGAAGTGAGCAGAACAGGAAGGGTAAGGCTAAGGTCAATCTGATAAGAAGCACAGCTGAAGGGATGCAGCCTTGAGCAGAAGCTGAGAAAGTTTAGCTGCTATCTGTAGCTGAGCTGTGTGAGGGGGCCTTGATGGGGGGACAGGCTGGTCAGCCCTGTTAACAAGTGAAATTGTTGTGGTTAGTGAAGCCTATCAGAATTATGCACCTATGTATCGAATCCACTATATAAGTATCATGCTTAGCTTCAATAAATGGATTGACTTTCTATGTATCATATTGGTATAAGCTCATGTCTTTCCGGTCTCTCACACAGCCTTTGAGTGACTCAGCAACTGATCCAACCACAGGAAGCAGCCTAGGTGTCAGTGCAGTGCACACTCCAATCTTAAGACATTTGTCTGATGCAAACAGCATCAGCAACTCCCCCCCATTCTGTTAAACAAGGCTTACCTTTCTGCTATAGATTTCTTTGGGAAATAAAAATCCTCTCCTGCAAGGTAAGCAGCAGCAGTTCCACCTCCAAAATATGTTTTTCTCAAGAAGGGGGCAATCCGGTTGTTTACCAATAATGCTCCTAAACCAGTCGGGAATCCAAAGATTTTATAGAACGAGATGGGGATAAAGTCAGCTTGGTGAACTCCCAAGTCTAACGGAGAACTGCTCACATACGAAGCTGCATCTAACAGAACAAACCACTTCCCTGATATTTTGATGGGGCAGAGTTTTCCAGATTTTATGTCTTGTATCCATGAAAGGGGATATTTGGTACCAGAAAAATTGCTCTGAGCTGGGTAAGAGAAAAGATGAGGTGTTGCGCAGTTTTGGACTTCTGCTGGCAACTTGTTTTCTTCTGATAGCAAGATTTCCTTTGGTTTTACTGGAACGGACAAGACGTTCATTGAGTTAGTTATTCCCCTCATGCCCACCACAGATGTGTGGCTGTCAGTTAGGTAACAGAATCGACTGCTGGGTTGGTTTGTGCCTTCAGGTATCCAAGGGAATGCTTCTGCTACCAGTTTAAGAGCAGCTGTGCATCCAGATGTGAAAATGATGGTGTAATCTTCAGCAGTAGTGTGAAAATGTTGCAATATTCTGAAAAAATGAAAAAAAAAAAGTTATTTTCTGAGTTTTCTATTTTATTGCTATATGAGTTTTTGCTTGTTTTTTTCCTTAGCACATTTTTTTCAACTCTGACAATAGATATGAATACAGGCTTTTCCAAACAGCACAATCAATGTCAACAACTGTAACCTGTGTAATTTTGTCCACAAATTACTCTTTCCAATACTGCAGCTAATGTGGCTGTTTGTTTTAAGGATAGAAGACAATTCAGCCTGGCTCTGAATAGAGTGGTCAGTCTGGGACCTCAGTGGGAGCAGAGTCAAGTCTGCATGTGATTAAAATTACACTGTCCTTGAGAAAGCCCAGTTTTATTTAATCCTAAAGTATTAGGAGGGTTAGTTTATGAAGTATTTGGAACAGACAGAATATCTTCAGTTTTATTTTTTAAAAATCTGATTAAAAACTGGGCATCCTAATTAAGGTTCATAGGACTCAACAGGGAGGTTCCAGCATACAGTTTTGCACCTTGCTTGTATTATTAACAACAGAAACAGAAGACGCACCATGAAGCAATCTAACATGTTCCACGTGCCTTATCCACACAAGACTGCAATTGTAGTCTGCACAGAAAGCTAAAACCAGAGGCAAGCTCATGTCTTCCAATGAGCCAGACTATGAAAATTTAAGTTGGTGTCTTAAACTACATTTATACTACACATTCATTGATGTATGGCTCTACACTACCTTTTCCGAATAGCACTTAATTCACATTTTGGTACCCATGCTAGTTTGTGCACCTATCACAGCTTTGCAGTGTGGAAGATGGGTCTTTGCAAATGCTGAGGAACACCTTCAGTTCAGTCACCTTTCTTACCTTTTTTCACTCAACAAATGTTCTCTGAATGGACTTTACTCTGTTCTTGTCAGACCTCACCTGGAGTACTGTGTACAGTTCTGGAGTCCCAACACAAGAAGGACATCAAACTGCTAGAGTCCAGAGGAGGCCATGAAGATGCTCAGAGGGCTGCATCAGCTCTGCTATGAGGACAGGCTATGAGAGTTGGGGCTCTTCAGCCTGAAGAAAAGACTTCGAGGAGACCTTGTAGTGGCCTTCCAATATCTGAAGAGGGCCTACAGGAGGGCTGAGGAGGGACTATTTACAAGGTCTTGTAATGACAGGAAGAGGGGTAATGGGTTTAAACTGGAAGAGAAGAGATTCAAATGTTGATGTAGATGTTGGGAAAGGGTTCTTTACAGTGAGGGTGGTGAGACACTGGCCCTGATTGCCCAGGGAGGTTATGGATGCTCCCTCCCTGGAGATGTTCATGGCCAGGCTGGATGAGGTCTTGAATGACCTGTTCTAGTGGGAGGTGTCCCTGCCTATGGGAGAGGGTTGGAACTGGATGAGCTTTGATGTGCCTTCCAACCTAAGCCATTCTATTCTATGACTTGTATAAAACTCCTACTAACATTAACAGGATATGTAATACCTAAGAGACATACAAGGTACATGCTAGCATTTAAAGGATCCATGAACTATGGTTCCCAATGTGTATCATGTTTTATGTAACAGGAGATTTCCTTACTAGATTTCCTGACTAGAACAGGAAAAAAATGAAGACACCACTGTATTTAAATGTAAGTTGTACAAAAGGTTATGAGGCAAATTCATGCTCCAATTTCCTGAACTATGGGACAAGAGAGAGAAATGTCTTAAAACTTTTGTGAGTGAAGGCTGAGACACAAATGCTCTAGGCAAAGGCTGGTAGAGGTGGGTGCGTAGTGTGCACTAGTCAAAGATTAAGCACTGGAAAAGAAACAATTGCAATGAGTTTGATGATTAGGACTAAAAACCACCCTGCAAAAGCACTCTGAAATGATACTACTTTTCTCAGTTGGAAGAAATTCTTACTGTGCTGGAAGTACAGGATGTAAGAGACAGGTTCACAGGCCCAAATGAAACTTACGCTTCTTCAGAATACAGATTTTTGAAATCTGATGGTAGGCATTTTATGTCTTCTGGAAATGAAGACAGCGTTTCTGCTTTTATGAAGGACAAGGATTTAAGCTTTAAACTATCTGAAAGAACTCATAAGGATCTTTCTGAAACAGATGTCAGAGGATAGCTGCTGCAAGTGTTCACAATTTCAGACACGATCTGAATCAGAGAAACCAAACTTCACCATTTGATTTTAGAAACCATGTCAGGGATGAAGACAGCAACAATCACGTAAATTTTTGTGTTGGGTACTAAACTGCCAGCCTGCCTTACTCATCACTGTGATCTGCTCTCACTGGTCACTGAATCACACTCCCTTCCCCTGCAGTTAGCTTTACAGTCTTTCCCACCATCACCTATATTACAGCTTGAAGAGCGTGTTTTGTACAGGACACCTACCAAAGGACTCCAAAATCTTCAACTCAGACAGCAACCTCTGCTGGAGTTAAGCTAGCTGTAAAGTTACCATTCAAAGCCACATCCTATATTTCTGTCCTGATACCATTCTGCTTTTATTCTCATTTCCTTGCTTTCATCTGGAAAAAAGTGGAAAGCAGCTCAATCAAGAGTTCTAACTTCTTGAGGGAAAGAGCAGGAGAGCATTAGACTTTTGTTTCTAGGATAAACAAACTGCAGAAACTGAATTAGCAAGGAGGCTCTGTCTTTGTTATTAAAGACATAATTTTGTGCGTATTATCTGACGTGGCTTGGTTTTGTATGCACTACAGACATACTTGGTTGATCTTGGAATCATTACACAGATATAAACACAAATTACCAAAATGTTGTGCAATTCCAAGAAAAATCAAAGATCAATTATCCAGCTTCTTATGTGGGCACTAGGGCAAGCTATGTATTCAAAGGTATGTGTACACACAGAACAACTTCCAAGTTAAAAACTAGGTGACATGGACAAATTCTTACTATGTAACATCTATTCATAAGTGCAAAATGAGAAAAGCAGCAATAAAAAGCACAATGAGGACTTAACAAGCCTGCTCTGCTTCAACTTTGTGCATTCTCTGCACTCCTCCCAGTCAGCATTTGTGTCGTGGAGGTTGAGTGGGAGATGAGACACAGCTAGGCAAAATGCTGAACTTGGCTCAGGAATAACAACCTGCACTTCCCCTAAGAACTGCAGTTATTTACCACAGCATTTGACCAAAAGGCACTGTAAAATTACGGTAACTACAGTTCAGTAACAGTGGATTGGGATTTAAATACTGTTGCTCAACTGGAAGTCCATGGGGATCCACCAAGGGCACTAGCAGATGAAGATGTCAAACCACTGTCTATCATATTCAGAAAGTCATGGCAATCTGGAGAAGTTTTTGCTAACTGGAAAAGGGGAAATACAAACCTTATCTTCAAAAAGGGAAGAAAGGAAGACACCAGAAACTATAGGCCAGTCAAAGTCACCTCTGTGCCTGGCAAGATCATGGAGCAGATACTCCTGAAGATCTTGCTAAGGCATATGGAAAACGAAGAAGATGTGATTGGTGGTAACCAACATGGCTTTACCAAGGGCAAATCCTACCTGAAAAATCTGGTGGTTTCCTATGATAGAAGTACAGAGCCAGTTGATTAAGGGAAGAGCAACTGATATCAACTACCTGGACTTGCGTAAAATGTTTGACACTGTCCTTCATGACATCCTGGTCACCAAATTGGAAAAGCATGGACTTCAGGGGTGGATCACTCACTGGATAAGCAATTGGCTGGATGGTCACACTCAGAGAGCTGCAATCAACAGCTCAATGTCCAAATGGAAACCAGTGACAAGTGGCATTGCTCAGGGGGTGATATTGGGACAGATAATGTTTAACATATTTGTCAGCAATATGGGTAGTGGCATTGAGTGCACCCTCAACTGTTGGATATAGTAATACTAAATGTAGTGATTTTATAGAATTGTCTGACTGTGGTACAGTCAGAAATGGAAATTGAAATACTGGAACATAAGCCATGGACAGGCGAGAGTGTGTGAGCTCAGTAAGTGCTGAATTGAGATAACGTGGAAGGCTGGAATGACCTCAGAGAATGGTGTAACAAATTGTGATGGTTTGGGNTGCCTTTCTTCTTTTGTATACATCTCAGCAAGACTGTGAGGGAAGTAGACACCATTGTTTTCATTTTACAGCCTATCATCTAGTTCTTCTCACCAAAACATGCTAGCTAGGCTCAAACTAGCACACAAATGTAAACAAGTGTAAGGCTGGAGTCTGTGGTTTTCACCTATCTCTGCTGACAGACTTCTTATACACAATGTACGTGTTGCTGAGAGAATATGAAGAGTGTCTATGCCAATTATGTGATTTCTGATGTAAATACATCTAACCAATGGAATGGGTTGCCCAGGGAGGTTGTGGATGCTTCCTCCCTGGAGGTGTTTAAGGTCAGGCTGGATGAGGCCTTGGGCGAGCTGCTCTAGTGGGAGGTGTCCCTGCCTGTGGCAGGGGGTTGGAGCTGGATGATCCTTGAGGTCCCTTCCAACCTAAACCATTCTATGATTCTATAACCAACTGCAGTTCAATACAATTTGTAGCCTTCTGATGAAAGGTATAAAAACACATGTTTGGAATGTAATAAACAGATTGGAATTTGCTTATGTTAAGCCTTCTCCTCGTCTCTTTTGTACCCATGGTACTCGGCCTGTGGCAAATGGTGTACCCCAACGTGATGGGGAAATTAATCACCGCGTAGGTGACCGGCCACAGGGACCCTCCAGAGCATGAGCTGCTGAAAGGATGCAGTTTTGAGCCCAAATCAAATCGAATCAACACCTGGACCGCTGGATATTTCAGGTGAACTGAAGGGGAATTTAAAGTGGAAATTATGAGGATTCAGGTTTCCTCTGCTGAAAGAGAGGTATTACTTATGAAAAGAGTTCTTTAAGAAGCATGGCAAGTTGCTTTTAAAGGACTTAAGCCAGCTGTTTTAACAACAGAGGTCTGCAAAAAAGCAGGCTAAGATTTATGACAGTGATAAACATTGGGAAGATGAAAGTTGTAAATCTGCTGAGGTTCGAGAAAGAAGAGACAGGAAAGAAAAGCGGGGCTCAGAATTCTTTGTGAGAGAAGCTTTAAAAGTTATTTTTGCAATGCAAAAAGTCTGATTTTTTTAATTCACCTGAGATGTGGTGAGAAAAGCTCTGAAAAAAGCTTCAAAAGGCTCATAAATCTGCCCATAAGGGAAGACGCGAAAAGAAAACAGAGGAAAGTAACAGAGTTAGCAGAGCAGAGGTATGAGCTGAATGCCGTAAAAGTCCTTACGTGATTAACTGTCAACTCCTTTAAGCGTCTGCAAAAAAGCGTCTGCTTAAGAGCTTTTCTTTCGAGTTGCAAAATGGAACTCCGGGACAAAGTAAAGGAGGAAAGCAGAAGCGATGGCACGCAGGAAGCTGGACGCCATTCCTACTCATCTCCTTCCTCCGGCCACACCACCTTCAAGAAGGAAGCAGTCTCAGATCTACGCTTATCATTCCCCACACTTCGCAGCTAATCGCCCGGGACTCAAAAATGCACAGCTAAATATCTTCCTGACAGACCCCCCCACAAGGCTGAAGATGGACGAGGTCTGGAAACTCCGTGTGTACAGGCACCTATGGCTGCTGCCATAGCGCGCAGCAGCCCCCCCCCGCCTGCCGAAGCCGCGGGGCTTACCCCGCCTTCTCCTAATTTTTTTTTTCTCCTTACAGCTGCTCCGAAGAATCGCCTTTGTTTATTAAAGGGACCAGACTGCATTTCTGATAGCTACTTTGTAAATTAAAATCCTGATAATGTTTCTAATTTTGATTGTAATAGATCTTAGAGTTTTAGGAGTTTACTGGGTAAGTTGTTAATTGCAATATGGTAAGTTTATGAACAATTTAGTAGAATAACTGTAATAAGGCTTAAGTTCCCAAACAGAACATGTATGGATGTACTAAAAATGTTGCAAAAGGAGTTTCAAATTAGATTTAAAGACCTTCATCTCCATGAAAGGACATACAGCTTTTCTGGAACTCATTTTCTGTTGACATTGAAACTGTTGATCCAGTTTACCAAATGGAATTGTCTGAACTACAGACTTGTGACTGTGGTGGTTTGTGTGTCCTCTGCCCCCCCACACTTTAGAAATCACCCAGACTAGACTCAGACGGCTCTGGAAATATGAATGAAGCTTATATTTACAGCTAGCACAATATACAAGCAGATATTTAGAATACATACAGACATATACCAGTTAAAAAGTAATACAGAAACACAACTCCCCTCCCAGAAAACCTGAGTCCCCAGGAGGGGCTCTCAATCACCCCCTCACCTTCCCCCTACCCCTCTCAACCTTACCCCAGTCCCAAGGAAGAACAGAGGTTCATCCAGGAGGATTAAGAATCGAAGGTGAATCAGCCAAAAAGCAAATGGAGGGTGAGGTTAGAGAGTAAGATGGAGTTCAGCCAGCAGCCCCAGCTCCCCAGCAGGCAAAGAGCCCAGAGCAAAAACGAGAGCAAAGTGAAGATCGAAGTGACTTTATCTATGTTTTCCTTTCCTTTTTTACACATCTCAGCAAGACCATGAGTGAAGTAGACATCACCATTGTTTTCATTTCATAGCCTATGATCTAGTTCTTCTGACCAAAACATTCTAGCTAGGCTCAAACTAGCACAGACTTGGTGAAAGATGCATTCAAATCAAGCAGCCTTACTAATTTCTATGCATCTCTCCCCTCAGAGATATATCATAATATCAGGAACCATGCACTCAAAATTGCAGCCATTTTTGGCAGCATCTGTGTCTTTGAGAAGCCTTTTTCCTGAATGAAACATCTGAAATCTCCAATCAGATCCAGACTAACTGATGAACACTTGCATCACGTTCTATGACTAGCAGTGAGAAATATGGAGCCTAACATTGACCATCTCATTGGCCAAAAGCAGCCCGATCCTCCCGCCTCCACTGGCTTCCCGTGACCGCACTTACTAACAGTGTTTCTGGGGCATTTTCTTCCTGAATTTTTATGACTACATCTTTTTGATGACAATGCTTTAATTTTTTTTTTATTGCAGAATGTGGTAGTTTGGGGGATCTCAGGTACCCCTTAAACAAAACCATAGGGATAGAGGCCCATCCCAGGGGGATGGACCTGCTCGTTCCAGGATATTGTAATATCGTTATTCTATTCCCTTTCCAGTATCACAGCTTAAAAGACAGTGCCTGACTGCACTTCTCCTTTTCATCCCTGCCTTTCTCCCCTTCACTTATGGTTTGTGGGGGAACTGGCAGGCAGGGAGTTGAGCCACTGGGGCCTTGCAGGCCCGTCTGGAGAGGGGCAGTTCTCGCCTACCTTACAGGCCAACTGAGGGTGGAAGAGTTGGAATATTCTAGAAGGCCAGTTTGGACCTAGTGGATTTTATACCTATTCTACATGATTGCTTCATATATAAATATGCTCTTATAAATAGAATTTCTCTCTAAACTTCCAATCAGTGTACAGTGTCCTCATTCTTACTCCTGAGTTGATTCTGTTCTCCAGAACTGCATGAGCCCGTGGCCCAAACTGGAGCAGGAATAATGGTTGACTTTCTACAGGATTAGATGACAAATTCTGCAAGGTGTAGTACTGAAAATGTTCATTTGAATATAGAGGGCCTTTTTCTCTTTTTCTTGTCTTTTGTTTTTATTTTTTTTCCCAAAATAAAACAAACAAAACAAATAATCCACAATGCAAACAGTGCTATGGCTTTTGTCATCTCCTATGCTGCTCTTACAAAAGTATTTTTAAAAGCAGAATCCAGAATAAAGCAAGTGGAAGCTCTTTTAAAGTAATCTATATAAGTTACATGGTGAAAGTCTATTTCCTTACTCCTTAATGAAGAACACAGAGTACAACAGTAGTTATTCTAGAAACAATAACTTTCTATTGTGCCTTCGTAAGAATAATGATGAAATGGCAGCATTGAATTGTCACTGAGAGTAAATGGAAACAAGAATGCTAACACTGCATGTTAGCATGCAGGTGTACTCAAGGCTCTGTGAGTATTGCTATACCTGGCTGTAAGTGTTTGCTTTTGAATACAGCTATTCCTTATTGATAGTCTCTGTCATTTCCTTTTGCTTTACATTATTAGGTTGTCATCCTGCACAACATAACAGAGGGTTGTGGAATAATCACAAATAAACACTTTCTCTAGAAAGTTAGGGAGTGAGAGAGAGAACAGGTTATAGCCACCAGAATCTTCCAGCTAGAAATCTTGGGTTTATTACACCCTCATAAAAATACAGTCAGAGAAACGTAGCAGAAAGGTCTAAAGCAGATTTTCCTCATTACAAGTACAAACATTACAGTGTGATAGTACCATTGCTATTGATCTGAATTCTATGATGTGTTTTGGAGAAATTTGGTTTTAAGCAAAGTGATACAACAAAGATGAATCCACAACACTTCTCACACAAAGTGCTATTAAAAGCAGGCAAATAAACTCAAAGCATACATATTCTTCAATAAAGAATATGTCTTTTATAAAATAGCAAGAGTTACTTAAACCAAATCCCTAAAACCAATAAGCAAGTGCATACACACTGTTTATTTCTTCATGGTATAAATTGTCAAGAAGTGTACTTTCAGCACACTTTATCCTAAACCTTTTTTTTTTCTTTCTCTGAAAAACTGAGCTACAACTACTTTAAAGGGTTTTTTATTAGACCAGCAGAAGTATCTATTGTAAAACAAGGTACACATCCCGACAAGCTTTTTATAAATTCTCAGAAACCATCATGCCCTGTTTAAGTTCATTTGAATTTTAACCATGTCCTTGCACTTAGTTCCACTTTACTATCTGACCATACCATCTTAATAATAGTTGCTTTTGAGATTCCAACTTCTATGTCTTAATTAAAACTGTGGACTTACATTACAGCACTAATTTAACTACAGGGCTTTGTGAATTGGGGCATCTGGAAGAAAAAGAACTCTCTGTCTGACACTTGACTGTCCAAGTATCTTGTCTTTTAAAAGTGTGGTGTTTTCTTTAGATGTGACATGACCCTCAGAAAATGATAACACATCAAAATTATCAAAACAACACATGACTAATTAAAATTAAACCTGTGAAATGCACCACACATTTGACAGGAAGGTATTTCTACCTGTAGCGGACATGCTCAATTGTGTCGTATGTCAGCTTGCTGCTGATATTCTGACTATGAGGGTTACCTAGGAGAGAACAGAGATACAGAACTTAATCATTAATCACAGTTGTGATATTATCTTTTATGACAGTATTATGCCAATGCAGACTGAAAAGATTGTGAAATCACCCTGATGAATGCTGTTGAGTGAAAGTGTTGAAAAGAATAAGAAATTTAGAGCTCAAAGTCAAAACTAATACTTAAGACTTTTCCTGTCTGATGTTGCATTTCTGTAGTTACCAATTTAAATATTCTCAATTTAAAAGTGAGAATCTCTCTTACTTACATTACTTTCCCTCATTTACACATGCAGCAGCTAAACTACAGTTCTTTGGGCCTGTGGATTATCACATAGAAAGTAAAAAAAGGTGGAAATAAAACTCTCCCTTCACTCACGTCTGTGTCTGTTAAATGAATTCTTTCTATACAACAGTTACTGGCCTCAGGGTATGAGATGTAACTGGAAAAAAAGAAAGATTTGACCATGCTAGATATCACAGAATCACAGAAACATGCAGGTTGAAAAAGCCCCTCAGGATCACCAAGACCAACCTATAACTCCACTCCACAAGATTCACCTTAAACCATATCCTAAGCATCACATCCAAACGACCTTTAAACACATCCAGGGTCAGTGACTCCACCACCTCCCTGGACAGGTCATTCCAATGCTTAACCTCTCTCTCCATGAAAAACTTTTTCCTGATGTCCAGTTTACAACCTACTCAGTCTCAGCTTGATGCCATTCCCACTTGTTCTGTCTCCAATTACCTGTGAGAAGAGACCAGCAGCAGCCTCTCCACAATGTCCCTTCAGGTAGCTGTAGACAGCAATGAGGTCTCCCCTCAGCCTCCTCTTACTCAAACTAACCATCTCCATCTCCTTCAGTCAATCGTCATAAGATTTATTCTCCAGGCCCTTTCCCAGCTTTGTTGCCCTCCTCTGAACATGCTCCAGCACCTCCACAGCTCTCTTGTATTTTCATACCTAAAACTGAACATAATACTCGAGATGTGGCCTCATTAAAGCCAAGTACAAGAGGACAATCACCTCCCTGCTCCTGCTGGCCACAGCATTTTTAATACTAGCCAGGATGCCGTTTGCCTTCTTTTCAGCCTGGGCACACTGCTGGCTCATGTTCAGCTGCCTATCTATTACAACCCCCAGATCCCTTTCTGCCAGGCAGCTGTCCAGCCACACTGCCCCAAGCCTGTAGCGTTGCTTGGGGTTGTTGTGACCCAAGTGAAGGACCTGGCATTTGGCTTTGTTGAAACTCATCCCATTAATGTTGGCCCCCTGATCCAGCCTATCCAAGTCCCTCTGAAGAGCCTCTCTACCCTCATTCAAATCAACACTGCCACCTAACTTGGTGTCATCTGCAGATTTACTGCTGACACTCTCTATACCTGAATCAAGGTTGTCAATAAAGATGTTAAAAAGTGGTCCCAACAGAAATCCTTGAACACCACTAGTGATGAAAGTAGTATTAAAAAAGATACAATTTATTTTGTCATAGCATTATAGGTACTGTGCAAGTCTGCTCCAAACTGGCATGACTACTATTTCTATTCACAAAGACTCAATTGAATATATATGGTACTTACTATAAGGGTTGAACTAAATGTTGTTTGAAATAATTAAGATCAGAGTGTATACATTTCAGTTCACAACAGCTGCAGTAACAGAACATTAATATCACAGGCATGAAATTCAGCAGGAGATTTTAGATATATTCAAATCAGCATATCTTGTTATAATAGCAAAAAGGCCATATCCCTATCGAGGACCTATGTTTTGTAGAGTAACTTAAATCTGTGCTCTGGATCCTGGCCTTATCAGCCTTCAGGAAACAAAACAGGAAGAAATGACACATTCAATAGCACACTGAAAATGAGAATTACCCAGAAGTCTCAAGTAGCTCATCCAGGTGATAAGCACAAGTATGCTAGTGCTTGAGCAAACAGCTTTCTTCTAAAACTGTCCAGAAGGAGCTGGACAAGCTGAAGAAGTGGGCCCAAGTGAGTTATCTTGAGCTTCATCAAGGCCAAGTGCAAGGCCCTGCACCTGGGTTGAGGCAATCCAAGCCTCAGTACAGGCTGGCAGACAATGAGACTGAGAGCAGCCCTGCAGAAAAGCTCTTGGGAGTAAAGGTGGAGAAAAAGCTGGACATGAGCCAGCAATGTGCACTTGTAGCTCAGAAGGCAAATCAGCCAACTACAACCTGAGCTGCATCAAAAGAAGTATAGTGAGCAGATTACCAGAAGTACCTTACCTACATTGGTGAGACCTCACCAAGAGTACTGTGTCCAGCTCTGAGGCCTTCAACACAGGAAGGACATGGACCTGATAGAGAGGTTCTGAGGGAGGGCCACAAAAATTATCAGAGGCCTGGAGCACCTTTCCTATGAAAACAGGCTGAGAGTTGGGGTTCTTCAGCCTGCAGAGAAGGCTTCCAGGTATTGCACAATTCTGTAGATATTCACAGTCCTATGTGCAAGATTGCTTCAACAATTAACATCCTCATTTCTGTCTATGTACCAAAGTTGTTTTTGTTTTTTTTTTACCTAAAGTAGGAACAGAATATCAAGCAGGACTACAACCCTGGATTTCAGGAGGGCCAAATTCCACCTTTTCAAGCAGTTGCTGGGGGAAATCTCATGGGATGGGGTACTAGAAAGCAGAGAGACCCATGATAGTTGGTTAACATTTAAAGACCTTTTCTTCCAAACTCAAGATCAGAGCATCCTAGGAAGTAAGAAATGGAGAAAGGGAGCCAGGAGACCTGCATGGTTAAGTAAGGAACTGATAAGCAAACTTAAGTTGAAGAACAGAGTCTATAGATCATGGAAGGAGGGACTGGCTACCTGGAAGGAGCATAAAACTGTCATCAGAAGATGTAGAGAGGCAACAAGGAAGGCTAAGGCCTCATTGTAACGCAACCTTGCAAGGGAGAGCAAGAATAATAGAAAGGGCTTCTTCAAATCCATTCCAGGAAGAGCTAACGTTAGAGGTAACAGAAGCCCTCTGCTGAATGAGGAGGGTGCCCTGGTGACAGAGGACACAAAGAAGGCAGAGTTACTAAATGCCTTCTTTGTCTATATTGCTGGAGACTGTACTCACGAACCCCTGACACCTGAGGCACCAGAGGAAAGCATGACAAAGGAGTCTTCTCTGGTTGATGAGGACTGGGTTAAGGAACAGTTGAGTAATCTGCACATCTCTAAGTCCATGGGTCCTGATAGCATGCACCTGGGTGCTGAGGGAGCTGGCATGGATCATTGCCAGATCACTCTCTACCATCTTCAGTAAGTCGTGGCAGACAAGAGAGGTGCCTGGGGACTGGAAGAGGACAAACATCACTGCAGTCTTCAAAAAGAGTTAAGAAAGAAGACCCAGGTAACTATAGACCTGCCAGCCTCACCTCCATCCCTGGAAACACATTGGAGCAACTTATCCTTGGCACTGTCTTTTGGCATATCAAGCACAGGAGGGTCATTAGGAGCAGTCAACATGGTTTTACCAAGGAGAAGTCATGTTTGGCCAACTAGATAGCCTTTTATGAGGACATAATCAGGTGGATTGATGATGGTAGAGCAGTAGATATGGTTTATTTTGACTTCAGTAAAGCATCTGACACTGTCTCCCACAGCATCCTTCTGGCTAAACTGAGGGAGTGTGGTCTGGATGATCAGGTAGTGAGTTGGGTTGGAAACTGGTTGAAGGGAAGAAGCCAGAGAGTTGTGGTCAATGGGATGGAATCTATTTGGAGGCCTGTGACTATTGGAGTCCTACAGGGGACCAGTTCTGTTCAATATATTCATCAATGACCTGGATGAGAGCAGAGAGTGCACTGTCAGCAAGTTTGCTGGCAACACCAAACTAGGTGGAGTGATTCTTACACCAGAAGGCTGTGCTGCCATTCAGCCAGACTTGGACAGGTTGGAGGAGGGTTGGGCAGGGAGAAATGGAATGAAATTCAACAGGAGCAAGTGTAGAGTCTTGCATCTGGTAAAGAACAACCCCAGGGATCAGTATAGGTTGGGGACTGACCTATTGGAAGTCAGCTAAGGGGTAAAAGATCTGGGGCTCCTAGTGGATGGGAGGTTGACCATGAGCCAGCAATGTGCTCTGGTGGCCAGGACGGCCAATGCCATTCTGGAGTGTATTAAAAAGGTTGTGGTTAGTAGGTCGAGAGAGGTTCTCCTGCCCCTCTACTCTGCCCTGGTGAGGCCACATCTTGATTACTGTGTCCAGTTCTGGGGCCCCCAGTTCGAAAGGCACATAGAACTGCTTGAGAGAGTCCAGCACAGAGGCACAAAGATGATTAAGGGAATGGAACGTCTCTCTTATGAGGAGAGCCTGAGGGAGCTGGGGCTATGCTGCTTGGAGAGGAGACTGGGAGGTGACCTCACCAATGTTTACAAATATGTAAAGGTGAGTGTCAGGAGGCTGGAGCCAGGCTCTGCTGGGTGATGCCTGATGACAGGACAAGGGGCAGTGGGTGAAAGCTGAGGCACAGGAAGTTTCATGTAAACATGAGGAGAATTTTTTTCCCTGTGAGGGTGACAGAACACTGGAACAGGCTGCCCAGGGCAGGTTGTAGAGTTCTCCCTCTCTGGAGATATTCAGGACTTGCCTGAATAAAATCTTGTGTGATCTGGCATAGGTGATTCTGCTCTGGCATGGGGGGCTTGGACTGGATGGTCTTTTGAGGTCCCTTCCAGCCGCTGACATTCTGTGATTCTGTGAAAGCTTTACAGTCTGGGAGAGGTATGGCACCTATTTCCCTCTTAAATTCACTTTGAGCTAAACTGTCTTCCAAATAAAATGCTTAGACTTAGCTGCAGTGATGACTCTCACTGAGAAGGGAGATGGTTCTGGATTCTAGTCTTTGTGTAATAAACTGTTTTTTCTTTGGGTTTTTTTTTTTTTGTTGTTCTTTTTTTTATTATTATTTTGTGCAGGGAAAAAGACAGAAAAGAAAAAAAATAAAAGAGAGAGACAAAAAAAAACAATGCTCAGAGCTACACTGTATGTTTTTTGTTTTTGTCCTCAGCATGGTCTCCTAATCCCTGAGCAGGAATCATGGACCCTTTGATTTTAATTCTTCACTAATACATATATGTCATTTGCCACCAAAGAATAAAGATAAAAGTGGCACAAGGGGACAATGACTCCTTTGTAAAATCACTGATCTTCCAACTAGTCTATAGCAGTGTAAAAATCCCACAGAGATACTCATCTGGCAATTCAAGATGTATGGTTTCAATCCATTTAGATGGAGATTTGAGAAGACTAATGGGAACACTGCTTGGCACTTACCATAAACATTGTTTCTGAGGTCATCAGTAAAAGCTTTAAGTAGACTCTCTGGGAAAAGTGCTGAGCCAGCATGGTCAAGGTAAGTAATCCCTAAAATAAAAATAAAATCACTAGATTAAATTTTTACAACATTTAATCTCATTTTCTCCCATGGGCTACATTGTGAAGCGCACCATTGAAACATCCCTAGTGCAGTACATCATACAAAATAAGGTCAATTTCCCTAAAATTCCTGATGTCTGGTAATTCTCTGTTTGACATAGAGTTTCCCACAGCTCTTAAAAAAGATTTCTCAAACATGTTTCAGTAGGCAATATTCAGAACAAGACAAAGCAAAATACAATAGAATGATTGCTGCTTTGTAATTTTTAATTCAAAATAAATATTTTAAGAGGTCCTTCCTTTCATGCTCATTTCTTGGAAGAGAAAAATCTTTTTGTTCTGCCTGTACAAGACTGAGCAAGCTAGTGTCTTCAGCCATAGTATCTTTTTACACCTAGGCACTACTTATTATGGAAACTACTATGGCCACAATTATAATAATTATTATTAATAGCAACAGCAGTGGTAGTGTTGCCTCCCTGCTAACAGTCCTTTGGCAGAGGCCAAAGGGATGAGATTTAACAAGGCCAACTGCAGGGTTCTGCACTTTGGCCACAACAACCGCAAGCAGCGCTACAGGCTGGGGACAGAGTGGCTGGAGAGCAGCCAGGAAGAAAGGGACCTGAGGGTACTGGTGGATAGTAGGCTGAAGATGAGCCAGCAGTGTGCCCAGGTGGCCAAGAGAACCAATGGCATCCTGGCCTGTATTAGGAACAGTGTGGCCAGTAGGACAAGAGAGGTTATTCTTCCCCTGTACTCAACACTGGTCAGGCCACTCCTTGAGTACTGTGTCCAGTTCTGGGCTCCTCAATTCAAGAGAGATGTTGAGGTGCTGGAACATGTCCAGAGAAGGGCAACAAAGCTGGTGAAAGGCCTGGAACACAAACCCTAGGAGGAGAGGCTGAGGGAGCTGGGGGTGTTTAGCCTGGAGAAGAGGAGGCTCAGGGGAGACCTCATTGCTGTCTACAACTACCTGAAGGGTGGTTGTAGCCAGGTGAGGGTTGGTCTCTTCTCCCAGGCAACCAGCAATAGAATAAGGGGACACAGTCTCACGTTGTGCCAGGGGAAGTATAAGCTGGATGTTAGGAGGAAGTTCTTCACAGAGAGAGTGACTTGCCATTGGAATGGGCTGCCCAGGGAGGTGGTAGAGTCACCGTCCCCGGGAGTGTTCAGGAAAAGCCTGGATGAGGCACTTAGTGCCATGGTCTAGTTGACTGGCTAGGGCTGGGTGATAGGTTGGGCTGGATAATCTTGGAGGTCTCTTCCAACCTAGTTGATTGTATGATTCTATGAACCAAAGAGATTTATGAGTATATACAGAACAATATGGTTTCCCCTGTTTAACTGTGGTATTTAGCATATACGCTGTGAGCAGTAGGAAATTACGCTGTTTATGCGAAGTAGCATCAAAAAGAAAATATAATGTTGTCAACCTAAAGAAAATTAAAATGCAGTATCCATCAGGGCATAGCTTCAATGCTCAGGGAAAAGGTAAAATTAACTTTGACCTAATAATAAACCAACTATTTGATAAAATCTCATTTCAGAAGTAGATTTTTAATAGGAATATAAAAAATATTCAATGTGTCAGAATAATTATGGGAACTTAGCAAGAGTATCAGTCCATAAATTGTAATATTAATATGCTAATATACTTGCAGATTAATTTTACATGGGGAACTATTTGGCAACCAAGATCAGCGAGTCTGTGCTGCAGCAGAAAGTCCTAGCCCAGCGCTCTGTTTGACTCTGAACCTCTGTAGCTATGACCCCATAAACCAAGTGGATGACCATGTGTCTCATTTGGAGCTCTCTGCCAAAGACACCAAAATGGACCATTGTCGCTTGCAGCCATCTACAGAATGTTTTTAATGTCTGGACCAGATCGCACAGGTCCCATGCCCACTGCATAGACTACTTCTTGCTTGATCTGATCAAAGCCTGCTTGTTGTTCAGGTCCTCACTCAAAATTGTGGAAACTTTGTTTATCACATTGTATAGGGTTAACACTCCAGGGGGAGTGATATCAGCTGTAGAAACCCTTACCCAGGAGATGGATGTGCTGAAAGCCTCTGTCTTTGGACTGCAGAAGGCAGAGGATGATTACTCTTCACCTTCTGAATAGGTACAGGTCTCGGCTGTTAGGAACACACACTGCCGTACTCCCCCTCCTCCTCCTCCCTGTAGGAGACCAGCCCAAAGCAGACAAGGGACACCTAGGGGCTCAGTTTGGAGAACACTGTGTGAACACAGGGAAAACATGGACAAATGGCATGGCCAGCCCACCTCAGCTCTATGGGCCAGAGTGAGGGAACTGCAGGGTGCACAGAGAGAGAATAACTTCTCCAGAAGAGGGTTTGCCCCAGTGTCCTGCAGGCAGCCCTCTCACCCAAGGGGTGGTCAGGCCAGTAATTCTGGTCTATGTGCCTCCTGTGGTCACACTGCTCAGCATTAGAGATGCCCTGTCTCCAGCCAGGCGGAGACCAGGGATAAGACAGTATATTGGGATGTGTTTGTGAAATGGCCTGGCACTTCTGAAGCCAAGAAGTATCGAGATTTGGTAGACACTGGTGCCCAATGCACTCTGATACCCTCCAGCCATAGGGGGACAGAAACCATTACAATTTCAGGAGTCACAGCGGGGATAGCAGGAATTGACTATGTTGCAGGCTGAGATAAGCCTCACCAGGAATGTGTGGGAGAAGCACACCATAGTAACTGGCCCTGATGCACCCTGCATCCTGGGGATCGACTTTCTGCGGGAAGGGTATTTTAAAGACCCAAAAGGGAACAAGTGGGCATTTGGCATAGCAGCTGTAGAGAGTGCTGATAAAGAGCAGCTGTCTATCATGCCTGTACATAGGAGGTACACAGGTAAACAAAGTGCTTGCTTGCTCACTCTCATTATCTTGCTTCACTGCTTGCTGGTATTTGCCTGTATTGCCTGCCTTTCTATACGGAGCCCAGTCTCCTGTGCAGCCGTGCACCCTATTGCACGTCCACTGCCTTATCACTGCCTGGTAAACTCCACTGCTGTGAGTTACCAGGAGCAGACCCTGGATTGTCTTCACGTGATTGGCCTGTGTGGTCAGAGTGACTTCATGCTGAGACTGCACGACATCCTGCCTCTGCACCTGAAGGTCCTGCTTAGGATCCCTGGATATATATATGGATCGTCCAGAAAAAGCCAGGAGAACAAGGTCAGAGACTGTCTGCATTTTCCCCTGAAGCCAGGAGATACCAACCAGAGCATCAACAAGACAGAATCCTCTGAAAGCATTTGGGCACTGTCTGGACTGTGGCTAGCCCCCACGAGTGAGTAATAATAATATGTGACTAGATGCTTAAATGCCTCAGTAATTCTCTACTGCCTTCTGCCATAGCAGAAAGAGCTTGGATCCATCTACTGGGCAAACAGCATACTGACCCCAGTCAGCATACTGACCATGGGGATTCTCTCCCTCTGTTTATTGTTTGAATGTTTGCTAGATAATAATAGTTCTGTTTGGTGTTATTCCTAGAATGTCTTCCATAACCGTGTTAATGAACAAATATTAATATTAAAATTCAGTGGTTGGGGGTGGCGAGAGTTCAGAATATTAAAATAAATAAATTCTATATTTTTATAAAATATCATCTCACATTAATTTCCCCCTCCACAACACAGACAAATACATAAAGCCAAATAACCGTGTTACCAAAAAGAACAGTCTGTAAATTTAAAGACTATGAAATGAAGAATGTGAAAACTGTTGGCCAGAACTGCACTCTCCCAGGAGAAAAGGCCCCAAAAATTTATTTTTTCCCCACAGTGGGCAGTCCTTTGCTACAGCAGGTAATTACACTCATTAACCAAGTTACATCTATCTGAAAAACAGGTAAGTTGTTAACTCACTTTGCTCAAATCAGAAGAGTGTTTCAGAATTACATTCTCCTAGTAAGAAACTAACTCTTTAGACTCTGTTTTTTCAGTCAGTGTATTCCCATATCTCCCATGTCAGCATCATATTGCTTTAATGCCTACCTTCAACCACTCAACTTCAATCTTGACAAACCAGCAGCACTCCTCTGCCTAAAAATGCCACCTTCCTTTATTTCTAATGCATCATAAATCTGACAGCCCATTCCAGTCCCAGTGGTACCTCTTTCAGCTGGAAGCCCTTTCTCTAGGAGTGACAGGGGGGTGGAGAGAGTAGGGTGTGAGAGAAGAACACATATTCCAGAAGATCTCAGATTTTTGTAAATTTTCTTGTAAGTTTTCCTAACTTTACTGGAAATGTAACTTCTCATATCAATACATCCATATCTCCTGGTTACACTCCTAACCACTTCTCCTTACTTGATTTGCACTCCTGATTGGTCTAGTAGTCTGAAACAAAACCCAGCATTATTAAACCAGGAAGAGATTTAATTCTTGAAAAGTCATGTATAATGCTTGATCAAGATCTCCTATACCACCTTTTCACCAGTAAGCAGTCACAAATATAAAGTGAAAAAAGAAACAGAAGACAACTTTTCAGTGTGCTTTCCCTAGTGTGAAATAATGTTATGTATAGGAATTTCAGTAGCACTTCTGAATAACTGAAAAAGATTTAATATAATGTGATGAGAATTTCATTATAATAATGAAGATAGAAAAATACAAAGATTTTACTAGGGAGATAGGAAGTGTATATGTCTGAAGAAAAAAACATGTCTAAGCTTTTGTAGTACATATACATTTGGTTAATCTAAACTTTTTTTTTTATCATAAAACCCTTTGGCAGTGATTCCTCACAGACCAAGATAGTTCAGCTTTTACATTATAGTAATTTGATCCGAGCTGCTACCTCAAGTTAAAGTTATTCAACTATAAACTGAAAATTCTAAATGATAAAATCATGTTCAACTGATTTACCTTTACTAAAATTGACAGGCTGCATTAAATACACAGGTGACAATAATACAACACATAGAATACATTTATTTCTTATTTGGGAAGCTTTTTTAAAAAATAAGTATTATTTTGTAAATGTTTTCAGGACTATGATTTTCTAGTATCTCCACAAAACAATGTAATCCCTCAGTGCAAAAAGCACCACCTAATTGGAACACACAAAAAAAAATCACTCAAAAATAAATATTTACCAGAAAAAAACAGATTTCTGTCAATAATTTAATAGAGATATATACATATATACATATGTAAGAATAGATACTCTGTAATACTTTATTATATTTGGCCTAAAGTAGTTTCTAGAGCTTATTTTCCATTTATTAGGGAACTTCCCAAGCATATATTCAGTCATCAACAACCATTTCCAGGAATGTGCTAGGAATGAAAACGTACATTTATAAGGAAATAGTGTTACAGTAAACTACAGCTGTTAATTCTGAAACAGTATGACTGCAGAGATTTATTAACCAGTTCTGACAAAAGTAACAAATTACCAGCTTCCTAATAATCAGGCCTGAACACAATAGTGAGATAAATTCTACCTAACAAAGGCCTCTTTTTAACAGGACTAACAGCATGCAGCTTCCAGGTATTCTATCTCTTTTAGTTTCACTAATGTCTGGCATGTTGCAGTGTGCTGAAGGAAAACTAAAAATCACTGGAGCTGTTGACACAAGCACATAGTTCACCACCCTAAGGACTGTTAGCATGTGATACAATTTTGAAAGTTTGGTCATCACTTTAAATCTGACTTTGGATAGCAAAAATCTACTGTTAGATACCACCACTCAACTGTTTGGAAACACGAATTTGCAGATCTTCCAGAGACATTACCCTGAACTGGATACAGATACTAAAATTTCAAAGATCAGGTTATCTGACCTCTGAAGAGCTGAAATAGGCTAAATTTGATTGAGTTTCCAGCTTTAGTAAAATGATTAACTAGAGCAAACCTTTGCCTCTAGGTCGCAGAGACCTCACCTCTGCAAAGAAAAGCAAGCACAATTCAGACATGAGAACATGTATCAAAGTTTGATTTAGAGACTTTGAAGGAATTAGGAGGCTCTGCTGAACTCTGCATGAGTTAAACCATTAACAAATATGTTATAACCAGCACTTCCTAAACATACTGCACTGATTACCTCTTCAGTTCCAGGCCAAGTTAAGGAGCTGCACAGAAGATTAAATAATCTCTGCAATAAGTAAAATTTTCCTTTCTTAAATAAGAGACTGCTGCTCATAATTGCTGTCACTTCATACAGCAACTCCAGGACATCTTCAGTCTCTGGGGTATGCACACACTCTCTATAAGTCCAGTTTTAAAAGTACAACATTTTTAATAATCCATTGACAAAAGAGGCTGGAGGACTGTAACAGAGACAAAAGCAACATAATCTCAAGATGACATAAATCAGCTTACTAGAGTCAGTTATGTTAAACAAAAAACTGTTCCATAAGTACAGAAGTATATTCAAAGCATTCAGGTGACTGAGGCTTTTTTTCAAGAACATAATATACATCTTTATTTACAAATACACACAAATATGCCTGTGTATGCAATACTGAGATGGGTATATGAATATATGTACCTAAGTATCCTCTTAAGACAGTAATTAATGTTTTGATATTGATTCTTGTAGTAGAACATCAGGAAAAGCAGATGTAAGTCTGGAGACTCTCTTCCCTTACAGCTCTTTTTCATCTTCTCTACATGGAATATTTTGATAGTTTTGGTAGACTGGTATCTTAGAAGCCACCACATCTGCTTTCAGTCTCAGTCAAAATTAATGTCTACAAACCCAATACCAGTCCTTTCACTGTCCCCCAAACAAGGCAAACTAAAACAAAGGTAACTGACATATCTTAATTAACCATAGTTACTGGTGAATATCTTCCAACTGGAATAAATTTGCCTTCACTGGACAATTCCAGCACAGAAGTCTGAATTCTAGTGCTGTTCAGCTAGATGCAAGCCCATTCAGTCAACTAGTTTTTCTCCTCTGTAATTTACATTTGTCTATCAGGGTGGTCTATGCATAAATGAAAGCAGAATTTGGAGCACCTGTGATGTTAATCCCATTTAAACTAGTACTAAAAGAATAGTAGTAGTAATCATGAGCACCGTGAGCCAAATTATAGACTGACATTACTGACAAAAATATACAGAATTTCACATTTGATGCCAACCCTCTACTGGAAACTTCTGCCTACAAAAAAAGGTTTGTAGTTGACCCTACCAAGAAAACAGAATTACAACTTTATCACAATTTTATGATCATGTACCCAAAGAATACCAAATCACAATATAAGTCCTCTCAACTAAAGGGCTTGTTTCAATATTAACAACATTAGAAATAGAAGAGTTCCAGCACAAATTGTTAAAAATACTAAACACAAATGCAATTATATATTGCATCTGACCACAAAAAGCACGACTTGCTTCTGAGATGAAGTTACTGTGATTCATTGGTTGTCTAAAGCCCATAGACAATAACTTCATCCCTCATTATGAAACTGGTTTTTAAATGGCATGATGAGACTTGTGCACTAAGTTGCTCAAAGAACCTAACTTTTCCTGAACACAAAGTCACCTCAAGAAAATTTTAAAAAGACATTAAAAAGGATGTATTCATACATAGCTTCAAAATATTAACAATTAAGAAATCAAGGCAAAGTAACATAAACTCAAGCACAACACAGCTACCAGATCAAACAGAAAGGTCTTTAAAAAAACAAACAAACAAAAAACCCCCACAAAACCAAACAACAACAAACAAACAAAAAAACTCTGTAGATGTTTAAAAAGAAAAAAAACTAAAAGGAAAAAATCTCTCAGACACAAGTCTGGTAGAATGTCTGGTTTGGCAGGAAGCAAACTAACATACGAGTAGAGAAACTGAGGTCATGCCTACATTTGCAATTAAGAGATGAGCACAATTCCTTAGGCTCACAGTACACACATCTTCACAAGTTTCATGAAATGGCAGCATCAGCTACCTATCAGCAAATTTTTTCTGAGATGACACTTAAGAATGCATTTCCTACCTCTGAAATTCTGCCAATGTAACAAAACAGATAGGCTTTTCTGCTGTCAGAGGGCAGAGCTGACCTTTTCTAATCAAGCCACTGAGAACTAACCGAAGCTTTTGAAGATGACATGCCTTGTCCATTGTAGTTTCAGGAAAAGTCTCAATGCAAATAATTACCAGCATTATGAGTAAAAAGTCTTATTTTTATGTAAGATCAGATCCAGTCCCCAATTATTCCTTAACTGAAAAATAGAGTATGCTCTTGTACAGGTGAACAGTTCATGAGATATCATTTGAGCTTCAAAGAAAGAAAGGCCTGTTCTGGTACTCAAAGCTTAGTTTACTTTTCCTTCTTGTTTAATAGGCAAGCAACATTATTATTGCTGTTAGTAATCACAGGTATCACAAATACTCTTACTACTAAGGTAGTAGCATGATTTGCTACATGACTGTTGTTAAGTACAAGACAGTGACCAATTTGACATTAAATGTTATAGCACATCTTGTCTCAAAATCAGCAGCCTTTGAAGAACACATGATTCTAATACATGCTGATTTTGTCTGGCAGATGGGTATCCAGTATTTACCACTCCTGGAGAGCTTCCACTGAAACACACAGAGCTATTTTAGAGGAGAATACTGACACAACTGGAACTGGAATGGTACCTTGGGATTAAATGGTGAACTACAAATCACAAATCAGCCTTTTACCTTTTAAGCTATGACACAATCTGAAGCTGGTATTTTCTTTGCTATGATATCATCAAATGAGTATATTCACCCTTAGTATTTAACAACAGAACCTACAAACTCCTGATGATGTTTTTATCCATTTCTAAAGCACTATTTACAGTCCTACACTGCTAAGGGTGCACTGCTCACAAGATTAAACTCAAGGTCACATACTGCACATACACTGCTGCCTGTGAAAGAGGGATCTGTTTCACAGACTTCACATGTATTTTTAAAAAGGAGCTGCCCTAGTCATCAGCAAACAGACCTTGAATTACAAAAGTGAAGATAAACTTTGGCTTAAAAGGTAAAATTTAAGGCTTCCACCCCAAAACAGATAGACTCCTGCTGATTCAAGAAGTAGTTCCTTTTATCTCTTCACAAAAACTGAAGGAGAACCCCCCAACACATTTAGTACCGGCCTCACTTGCCTTCTCATGGAGGGAAGAGTGAAACTGCCAGAAACTCTGACAGGAACAGAAGTAGATCACCTTTGAAAATTCCTGGGTTTACAGTATGTCTCATAGCCAATGCTCCCTAGAAGCATCTGCTCTACCTTTTTCTCAGTAAGCACTTGTGCAGTTATACACATTAGAGTTACAAGAGATGCACTAGTTCCATGCAAGTGAAGGTTTGTAACACAGAAAAGGTCTGAGTTCCTCAGAGAACACTATTTGCATCCTTAGGCGATGCCACCAAATATCAGCAATTAGAAGGAGCTGAATATATTGACATGCCATAATTATTAATATCACATTCTTCTCATAAAATGGCACTTCCAAAATGGAGCATTATGCTTGATTAATGCATATGTAGATAGGGGTTCCAAAAATTCAGTCTGCATAAATAGTGAGCAGCAGTATCTGGATATTTCTCCAACTTCAGTGCTGGAAAGATCTTTAATACATGTACCACGTAAACACACAGAGAAAGAAATTACTGTTAACTACCTAAAAACAGAGCTCATTCTCTTTTGCCCAGTGGAACTAGTTAAGACCTCTCTTTATTAGAAGAGATTAAATTGCAGCACCTTTGTGCAGCAGGCAGACATCCAGCAGAGGTCAATTTGTAGTATGTGCAAGCAATGCTTAATGGAGAGGGGAAAACTACGTGACTTGCAAAAGTATTTTAAAACAACTCTACTAAACACAAACCCTTTAGCAGACAAAGGCTGTTTTATCATTTAAATTTGTTTGTCCCACCCCTTTCTAATATCTCACTTTGCATCATGTTGCTGTGCCAACAGCACCTCCGCGGCACTTGTGCCGAAGGCGAGGGAGAAGTGCACGGACCTAAGGCAAGGCGAGGCGAGGCGAGGCGAGGCGAGGCGAGGCGAGGCGAGGCGAGGCAGCCCTACTGCCCCACCGACTAGTGGGCTACGGCAACTTGAGAGCGGTGCTTTCGGCTACTACCCCTTGCCTTTCCCCGCCTCCCTCTCGCACCAGAAACTTCCCGCCGGACGACAAAGCGAGCTGGGACTGGCCTGGAACACCTTCGCCCCCGTCCCGCTCCCGCCCCGCCGCCTCTCCCTCCCTCACCCGTCCCTCTGGTGCACCGAGCCACGGTACCTCGGAGCTGGGGGAACTCGCGATCTCGGAGGTTGCGTAGGTCGCCGCTGTACCCGTACTCGTAGCCTGCGGGGCAGGTCTCCTGGAAGGCACGGAAGGAAAGCAGCTCTCCCCGCGGTGCCCCGGCCATGCTGCGGGCTGCAGGCGAGCACAAAGGAGAAAAAGCCTGACAAGAACACCAGCCCGACTCCGCCTGGGCAGCTGAGCCGCCCCACCGGCAACGCTGCCAGTCTCTGCCAGCAGCCCAGCACGGGTCGGCGTAGTACGACCCGGCCCCGGCCCGGCCCCGCCGTGCCTTGCTCCTCCCGCCGCCCGCCTGCCCTGCCTGCTCGAGGAGCAGCGGCGGCGGGGCAAGGGTTGGACTAGAGCAGTATCCGCAGCAGTGTGGTTGAGTCCGAGTCGGTGACAGGGGCCAGAACAGGAAGGCGGTGATCGCCATGTGCGGGTTGGCCGGGAGCCGGACCTGGCCTGGCGTCAGCAGCAGTCGGGGTTGGCGAGTCCCACGCCCCACTGGTGTAGTCGTCGGAAGGGGCCCTGTGCTGGCACTCGCCACACTCCGACAGGCACCCATCCAGCAATGGAGTTAACTGCCCACACTGGCAGTCTGGCCTTTGACACAAGTGCAGGCAAAGCCCCAAGTGCACCGACCCCAGCAGAGCCAGTCCACCGTGAGGTTTCTTGATGCACAAGGACTTGGAAGTTTGGGTTCACAGCAACAAGGTTCTGTGCAGAGCTCTCCTACTCAAGCATACTACTGAAAATGGGGGTAGTTAATGGAAATTTTCCTAAAACTTTTTGATTCAATACTTGAACTTTCTTCATTTCCTCTAAATTATTAGGTTTATTATTTCCACCACTGCTAACTAGTGTAAACAGTGACTAGTAGCAGTTGCTTTCTCGCACCTTAAAGTTGGTGAGTGAGGCTTGGTTTGGGCTGGTCATTAGTTGCAGAGGAAACAGCAGTGGTTTCATGTATAGAACTTTGCTTTGTAGGATAAGCTGTATCAATACACATACACAAAAGGCATATCCAAAGGAATGTGTTGGGATTACTTTTCCTGGTTTTGCGGGGTTTGTGTTTGGTTTGGGTTTTGGGGTTTTTTTTTGGTAGGTTGGTTGGGTTTTGGTTTGGGTTTTTTAGAGGGACTGATTTGGAATTTTGCTGAAGGGCAGGATTTTGTTGTTTTTACAATTTTTCTTTGAACAGTATTTGCAGTGATTTTTTTTCTGCTTACAGCTCTGCATTCTGTGCAGCATTAAATAACTTCCCAGTCTGCAGGTGTTAGGATGGATATGCATCCAAATTCTGGTA
This sequence comes from Tricholaema leucomelas, assembly GCA_013400475.1. Taxonomy (NCBI): domain Eukaryota; kingdom Metazoa; phylum Chordata; class Aves; order Piciformes; family Lybiidae; genus Tricholaema lacrymosa; species Tricholaema leucomelas. Next base: position 45,969 of record WAAF01005651.1, read on the forward strand.
AGACAAAGTCTTTAGTGAGATTGTCATACTGTCAGTTTGTCATCAGTGAAATATAAAACTATCAAGAACAAATTTCAGCCCAATTTGATCAGTAAAGATTTTATATTTCTTTTCAGATGAACGAAACACCTGTTGCAAGAAAAGCAATTGCCATCAAGTGGAGGGATGCTTTCACATTAAGAAGAAACACAGCAACAGCAAAAAAAGAGACTCCTCCATGGATTTTCCTTTGTATTTCTAGCTTCTTGGCATCGATTTTCAGAGCAATTTATTTATATTAATTGCCATATGTATTCCCATCATCATTTTCATGTCAAATGCTTGCTTTAACTTTGATATTTGAGCACAGCTAGTTTTACCCACCAAAATACACCATCTTTGATGCCCTCCTCTGCATTTGTTCCAGCACCTCAATATTTTTATTGTATTGAGGTGCCCAAAACTGGACACAGTACTCAAAGTGTGGCCTCATCAGTGTACAGGGGGACAATCAACTTCCTGTTGCTGCTGGACACAGTATTTCTAATATAAGCCAGAAAGCCATTGGCTACTTGGGCACACAGCCGCTTGCCAATTAGAACCCCCAGGTCCCTTTCAGCTAGATAAATTTCCAGCCACACTTCCTCAAACCTGTAGTGTTGCTTGGCGTTGTGACTGACATGCAGGACCTGGCACTTGGCCTTGTTGAAGCTATACCGTTAACACTGGTACAAAGATTCCATCTATCAAAGTCCCTCTTTAGAGCCTCCCTACCCTTATGATAATCAGCACTGCCACCTAACTTGGTGTCACCTGTGAACTTACTGATGGCTCTTGATCTTCATCAAGATGTGTGATGGCGACAAGATTGTAGTTTTCCTCTTGTACCAAGGCTTCCAGCTCCTCTTGATTGTTACCCATACTGCATGCATTGGTGTACATACACTTCAGCTGGGCTGCTGGTTTTACCCCTATCTCTGCCCTACCACTCTCAGCCTCCTTCGGTTTGTGTCTAGTATTGTCATGTTTAATCTCCTCCCACTTCCGGTCTAGTTTAAAGCCCTTTCAACAAGCCCAGCCAGCTCATGTGGCAGGATCTTTCTCCCCCTCTGAGTCAATTGTACCCCAACTGTTGCTAGCAGACCTGGGGCTATATAAAGTTCCCCAAGATCAAGGAATCCAAAATTTTGTTGGTGGCACCAGCCTCTGAGACACTTGTTAATCAAGTACAATTTCCCAGTTTCTTACATATCAGGTACCCAGCATGATGATCTCTTGCACCTACAGGTGCAAGATATATCATGAGGTTTTCCTGTGACTACTGACACTCAGATGTATATGTCTACAGCTGCAATAGAGAAAAGTTTATATTTATCTTTGTTTTTCCTTTACCAGAGACAACAGTAAAACCCTCTGCCTAGCCATGTCTTTGAAACTTTCCATACTAAATCTTTGATACAACTATCTGCCAGTAAGTTTGACTCAAACAGGCCACTAAGCTTAATGTTTTTTGTGGATAAAGACTTATGTAGTCTCTTCAGGCAGATAAGGGGTTGGCTGGCAAAAGGAAAAGTCTCTGCTATTGCTAGAGTTTGTCATCATCTCCCTTGAAGACAGTTTCTGAGAAGGTGAAACCATGATGCAGTTCGACTGGCTTGCTTGTTCTGGCTGAAAGTAATTCACTACTATACAAGCCTGTCTCCAGGGATTACTGCGCTGTGTCCTCTCTTCGTCACTTCCATGTCAATACAGTGTATTGCTGTGCTAAATCAAGCACTGTATGTTTGAAGGCCATTGACAGAAGAAATCTCAGGGTATGCTTGTTAAGTATTCTGACTATGAAATTTGAGATAGTCTACAGTCTGTTGTATAAGATACACAAACTGCTTGGTCAAGACTGTATTTATACCTACCAAGCTGTAAGCCAAATGGGAAATTCAGCCTCCCTGCAAAGAGTTTACCTCTTCTCTTGGTACCTCAGGTACTGAACAGCTTCTCCTCTCCTCCTTCACTGTGCTTTCATCACTGATAACAACAATTGCCAGGCAAGAGAGAAAAACCTGGGTAAGATAATGTCTCAGTTCTAATTTAAATTCCCAGAGATTCAAATACAGTTGATAGAACCAATAACAATTTATAGAACGCCCTTCCCTCGTCCCTCTTCATTCTCAAAAGAAAAGTAATTAGATGGAGAGACAGAGGAAGGTAAAGCAGACCCAAATAAATAATCTCACTGTGATTTGGAAGTTTAAGGAAGAAAAGTTTAATAATAAATAAAAAGGTATATGAGGTAGGGAAGTTACAAAGGTACAGGGAAGGGAAAACAAGGTACAAAATGTGTAAATATACAACCAGGTTTGTGATGGCAGTGAGTTTTGTCCACCTCGTGGTGATGATGGCCACATGGTGAAACAAAGAGCAGCAGGAAACAGAAATGGTGATAGAAGCAGGCAGGGAGGATGGGCAGAGAACAATCAGGAAATCCCCCTTGCTTTTTATAGATCTTTAGACAGGAAGGGGGAGTGGACTAACCATGAATCACCTGGTGGTGTTAAGACCCATCCCTGGGGAGGGGTCAAGATCACCTGGAATCAGGTTCAAAGTCACTCTCCCAGAAATGTTAACCCCATACAGATAACTACCTCATGAAGCACTGGTGTATGTTCTCAGGTGGGGTAAGCAGGCATATCTCTGTGTGGTCTGTTAGAGCTACATTCATTTTAATAATCTGCAGATCTGTCTGCAGCCTTCAGTGAAAACTGGAAAGTAAAGGCCATGGCCAGTGAACTGAGCCTCCTTCTCTGCTGATGTCTGGGTGGAATTTGTCTCCTCCTGGGCAGGAATTGCCTTGCAGGAGGTGGGCGTCTGTTCCTGATGGCAGAAACATGCACCCATTCAGATGATGCAGGCATGGTGTCCTTTACCAGATTGGAAATGGAGGTTTTAAGATCCTCCTTCAGTTCTTTCATGCTATCTTTGATACCTTCCTTGATGCTATCTTTTATCCCCTTTATCTCTGTAGTCATAGTGTTTATGGCAGAGACTAGGGCAGAATGTGACAAGCTATCCTCAGTCTGCCTGAGCTGGTCAGTGAATTCACCAACAGTGAAAGACTTTCCATTATCACTCCTTAATAGAAACTTGCTAGCCAAGATGTTAGCATAGGATGAAGGAGCAAGCTTAATAAGCTTCTTCATGAGACCTGTTCCAAGAGGAATTGTCATCAGGCTCATGAGTGCCATGATCTCCGTAGAGCACTGCCTTCACAGCCAACTCCTTCAGAAGCTTAATTCCCTGCTCAATGGTGTTCCACTTCTTGGCCGCCCATGGCAGATCATCTCGGGAAGGATATCTCATAGCCACAGCCAACAGAAGGCGTGTCCACAAGCTAACCTTACCAAGAGGACTTGCTAGGTATTTGTCCACTCCACTCTCCTTGGTGAGTGGTCCTAGCTGCTTGGCAGACTTGTCTCCCACCTGCAGGGCATTGGCACCAATAGTATGGCATCTCATCAGCCAGCTTAGGATTGGCTCTCATGATTCCTTTGAGTACTCCTTTCTAACTTCCCTGACCTCTCTGAGAGGATCACTGGAATCCTGGATGTCATCCTTCTCCTCTTCCTCTTGTTCCGGTTGTCCCTGGCCTAGAAACAGAACTTTCCTAAGAGCACTTTTAGACCCATCAGAAGCATCCTCTTTCTTGGCAGTCAACCTCACAGCGCTCTTCTCATCAGAGTACTGAACTCTAAGCAAGTTCGCCAAGTCTCAAAGACTATAGGTCTCCTCTTCCTCCCCTTGCTCACCAGAGGTCCCCTGTCCTGTGTCCTCTTTTGAATCACTCCTTGTCAAATGATGTGTCTTAGATTTCATCTTAGCAGGTGCCAAAAAGGCTGTCGCAGGAGACAAAAGAGCCTGCACAGCAACAGACTTTGATGAGTCCGCTGGTGGGTTTGAATTATTTGGGGTCTGGCCTGATGACTGTGAATTCAGATCTGCCTTAGTGCTAGAGCCTTTGCCTGCTGACTGGGGATTCGAACTGGCTGAGCTAGGAACATGTTGACCCTGAGCAGTCACCTGTGTTCCTGGGAGTCCTGCCATGTTTACATTCCCGATTGGAACATTGGCAGCATTCCCAGAATCTTGGGAAGGTGGTGTCCCTTGCTGTGCCTCTGAGTTACCATTGTTTTGGGTTGGAGAGCCTTGTTTATCTTTTACACTGGTACATTGTTTATCTTTTCTTTTGGACACAGAAGCTCTCCTATTTTTCACAGGCACCATGTTCGAATCTTTCACACAGACTGTCAAAATTATTATAAAAATCACTATTACAAGACATAAAGTCAGACATGCCAGAAATGCCACAGACTGATGTGAATAGAATTCTGAACAAGGGTCTTCATTTTTTATCTCAGATTTAGGGAGAATAACTCACATGAGGGCTGTAGATAAAGCAGTAGAAGTCTCCCTTCCATTTGCTGAAAAGTTATTGGTGAATACCCCTGTAATGTTACTAGTGACAGACTCAGTGATATTGAAACCAGCATAGCCAAGAATCAAGTCCCCGGACCGGAGGGCGCTGCTAAACAGAGGGGGCAGTAGCTGGAAGCTCAGAGTTGCGGCTCGGCACTCTGTGTGGGCAGGTCAGGCTGCGAGAGGGACGCAGCACTGCATTTTGGTGAGCTTATTCTCTGTGAGAAGGCTTATGCCAGGACCAAGCTCCATGAGCTGATCAAATAGGAAGTTAGAGGGACTTTGTGTACCGGATCCCTATGATGTCTAGCCCAGAGTGCTGGAGGGAAGTGGGAGACACAGTGTGGGACTGAGTTGCTGCTGACAGTAAAGATTTTAAAATCATTCAACTGGTGAGATGTAAATAATTGCCTTAGCGGACATGAAAAGCCTGCCGAAAAGTCGCAATGGCTGCTGTGCGTGACCAGGAACTGCCCTGACCAGAATTCGTAATGGCAGCTGCCAATAGGAACTCAGCAGCAGAAGCTGTGAAAGTTTCAGTTTGAGAAGTTTTCAGAACTGCCGTAAAGCAGCTCAGCACTGCAGCCGTGCATGCTGCAACGAATTTACCAAGTGCTGTGGCACCTCTTAACCCATGATTGCCAGGGTCCGTATGCCATCTGAAATGCAGCCCCCCCCCCCCCCCCCCGCCAACAGCGTGCAGTACAGGACAGAGATTTTTCGCTCTTAAAAGG
>WAAF01005652.1:0-35524 GCA_013400475.1 Tricholaema leucomelas
CCCATCCCTGGAGACATTCAGGATCAGACTCTCTCAGCATTTAAAGATTTTATCCTTATTGAACTCACAAAAGGAGAAAAAGAAGGTGTTTTTTTTTTTAAAGGTCATCTTTATTATACATTGTAACCCTCATTAAAATTTGGCTTGTTCTTTCTTGTAATAATAACTACTATAATCATATTTAGGGGATCTTACAGTTGCCTTCCAATACCTGAAGGGATTGTACAGGAAGGCCGAAGAGGGACTTTTTGTAAGGGTGTCTAGCAATAGGACAAGTGGGAATGGTTTGATGCTGAGGGAGAGTAGGTTTAGCCTGGATCTTAGGAAGAAGTTCTTCAGTATGAGGGTGATAAGACTCTGGAATAGGCTAACCAGGGAGGCTGTAGCTGCTTCCTGCCTCGAAGTGTTCAAGAGCAGGTTGGATAAAGCCTTGAGCAGCTGTTTCTGGTTGAGAGATGTTCCTGCCCATGGTGGGGAGGTTAGAATAGATGAATTTTAAGGTCCCTTCCAACCTAAGCCATTCCATGATTCTATGAAGACAACATTATGCTTAGGACATAACCAGAAGGGTTAAACAGTAGTGCAGGAAAAAACAATTTACTAACAAATGTTCCAACTGTATCCATAAAACTGAGAATAAATGTGGTTTTGACACATCTTTTGATACACATTTGTTTCCAAATTTTAATGAGCAATGACCACCTATATCAAAGAAAATATTTCTCTCTTACAGGTATAGAAGTCAAACACTGTGCAAACACCCAGGAACAAACACAGAGCTTGGGATTCAACCCAGACAATTTTCATTAGCTCTCAGCTGCTAGATATAACTATGATACATAGTGCAGATTTTTCAAAATAAAGCAAGCAGTTAATGTGAAATGAAATATGAATAAAGTTATGTTTCCTGTTAGGTATATTAGATTTATCTTTCCCTTCCTTCATCACAAAAAATCAAGAGACTCTCTCTTCCATCTATAACGTCCACAGAATATTGTATTCTCAGTACTCTGACATTAAGTGTGAAATCAGCCATTTTTTTTTTCAGCTGGAAAATTTTTCTGCTCCATTTTCCTAAGGACAGTTCCTACTCCATTACAGTACTAATATTTTAGGGACAGATATTAGTACTATTAAAAGTATATGAAGTGTGTGTAACCTATGAGGACACAACTTTACCTAACTTGTAATTATTGATGAAAAAAATGATATAATGAATTGATAAAAGCACTCTCACTCTTTTTTTTGGTTTTTTTTTTTGAAAGATTTGGAGAAAAACCTCAGTATTTTTCATCCTCCTGGCACAGAGTCACTTTTTAATAGCAACATGTCCAAAGCCATAGATTACCATCTTCACTCTTGTGTATCTACTGAAAGAACAATTTACAAATGTAAGTGTGCATTCACATTCAACTAGAAGCTTGAAAACCTTTCATTTGGGGAATTTGTATGAACTTCTTTCAGTGGATACACACCATCATTATATCAAAAATCATTATAACTACCAGAAGAACAGATTTTTCAAGAGCAGTATGAGTTTCTCATTGAGGTGAATGTGTGACTATCTCCAACCATGGGAAGGGGGTAGTATTGCTCTGAACAAGCTAGAACAATAAGTGGTATTTGAACTGCTGGTTGAAAGGTAGAGGCACTGGTAATCATTATTTCCCCTTGTTTGTTCAGGACCTTCCAACAAAACAAACAACCTTTTTGTGATTGGATTGACATGGTGTTAACAATGCATTTAATGCCCAAATCAGTATGAATACAGGTAAAGCTCCTGCTAATACCAGTACCAGGATGTTAAAGCCACCTATTTTCTAAGCAACTCTAAACAGCCACACATAAAAAAAAAAAAAAAAAAGAAAAAGAAAAGAGTCAGATCTTCCCTCCTTTAGCAAATAAAGCTAACGTTCACGGGGCCACGTCATATAGCAACCGTGGGTACTGTACAAGCCATACAGCCATCTGTTAAATGCTTGTCTACTGTACCTGCAATCTTTCCTGCAATCTTAGCTTCTGTAGCTCTCTCTTGCAGTTCTAAGTCCAGTTTTATTGTCTTCAGCTCCTGGTCCTTTTCAGAGAGCTTATCTTGAAGCTGAATTGAACAAATGGACAGTAAGATCCTTATGTGGCTGAAACTTGGACAACTACAACAGTTTTTTAAATGAAGAGCTACTTACCTTCAAAATGCAATCACTAAGCAATACAGCAGAAGTTCAGTTAATTGTATTCATTTCAAAGGACAAACGTTAGAAATATTTTTTTTCATTATCATCTCTGTCTTTCTCTGAGGCAAGCAGCAATGTGGGTGTCATTATTTTCACTTGGGATTCTTCTGTTCGTGTATCACCAGCAGTAGCTCTTCTTGATAAAGAGGTTCTGAATTACATCAAATACAGTGTGTGTGGTGTTTGCATGAACAGCCTATTTCCTACCAAAAATACTGACATTGTGGCCTAAAGACACTGTGGTGTAATTACATAATTTTTTGTATGCATCATCAAAAAGAAAACTGGTACTTTTCCACAAGTTGAGGCCTTTTTTTAAAGTGGAAATTGACTTAATTTGCTCTTGGACAGATATTTGAGCTTGCCACTGAATATTCAGTGATACTTCATGAAAAGGCTAGTCTGCTCTGTTGTTTAGGCACATGCAACTGCTACTAATGCTACATGCAATGTGGAGCCCAAATAGGACGGAGTTTTCTTCCCCTCAAGAGGATATGTCTGGGCACGTTTGTTATCTGGACCACATGTCCAGAAGCACAAGCTCCAGATCCTGGCCTTGGTTTTGGTCCTCCTTGATTTTCATCCATGTTGCAAGAACCTGTAGCTGATTAACAAGGCCAAAGTGTGCTGGACAAAAGATTTTTCTAATTCCAGAGAAGCAGCAGTTAAGCAGATACTAAGAATCCAAAATGACAAGAAACCTATTGATTGGTGCACTAAAATAAATAACAAAACTAAATTAGTAACAGTTTAAAATGTGTGTTCTGTAAGACAACCATAAAAGTGCAAACACTGTGATGTGAATATCTTAATCGTACCTGTTTATTTTTGGCTCTCAGAGTGTCCAATTCTTTCAAAAGGAATGCAGTTTCTGTTTTTCCATCTAACTCTGCAGCATCCTTCCATGAGGATTTAAATTCAGGGAACATCCTGTTAGCCTTTCTTTGCACAGTGCTGTGATTAGGAGGAGAAAAAAAAAAGGAAAGAAAAATAATGCAAAACCAGTTCCTTCCCCCCTCACCCCTGGCCACACAAAATACACAGAAACAAATGATCAAAACTTGTTAACCACTGCAAATGTATTAAATAGCCAGTAAAAGGGCTGTCCTTCTATCACTTCTTAAATCTTTACTTCTGAAAAAAAAATCTGTAAGTCTGGAATAGCAAATAAATGTACTACAGTGCCGAGGCATAAAAGAGATGAATATAAATTGGTTATGAAGCCTATCAACAGAAAATGCTTAAGGAAATAAAATATTTAAAACCTCATGCTTAACACAGACTGACAAAGTAAGGAAACCAATGCTCAGGTTAAAAGAAAACAAATTCTTTTGGTAGGATGGACAATTCCATGTTAAGTGAAATGAGAATATCCAGAAAACAAGATCTAGGAATTCATCTTGAAGAAGCCTGTAAAATCTGTTATTCTAAATATTGTAAGTGACAACAGGAATGCCACACTGTGTGCCACACACAGAGTCTTAAGATAGCCTCTTTAGCCAAAGATGAGGAAAATTAAGACAAGAGTCAAGAGCCATAAAAATTATGTCTCAGGGGAAGACTAAGACTTTTGTAAAACACCTTGGCTATTTGTTGATACAGATCACTCTGACCTAAGCTCCTTGATCTAGTTAAAGATGTCCCTGCTCACTGACGGAAGGTTGGACCTCTACAGGTCTCTTCCAAGCCAAAGCATTGTAAGATTCTATCATCTCACGTATACGATGGCAGCAAAATTGGCAGGTGGCTGGATTACAAGGAGGATAGAAAATATTTTCTGATCTTAAATTCCAGCTGCAACCTATCTGAGGAAGGACAGATTCTGTGCACTTTATAAAGTACCTATTACAAGGAATTTTTGGGATTCTACATGGAGCTTAGTATGGAAATTAACCACAATAAATGACAAAATTAATGGCAAACTAAAATCTTCACAATATTTACCCTTCTCCAGTCACACACTGCCCACAAGGTATTACAGCTCCTCCTGTTTTCTCTTTCAGCTTTATCAGGCTTCATCCTGCTTTATTCCTGCTTCATTCCTGCTTCCTGTTCATTCATCATACTCAGGCTACATTGTGCTTGTTGCGTAAAGCCACAGATACTATTAGACTTTTCGATCACCATTTCTAATTCTGTTCAGCATGCACTTCTAAAACTCTCTGGAGAGATCACAATCATTGCAATAACCCCAGTGTCTCACACAAGCCACTGCCACGACTGTATTTTCTATCAGTGCTGGCAAATACAGTGGTGAAATGCTGCATTCCACAAGCAAAGAAGGGCAGATAGGATGAGTCTAAGTAAAAAGCTAACTTAGAGATTTGTCAGATGGGAAGCAACTTTCCATATCTTTACCTAAAAATCTGTACACATGTTGTCTGTAATTTGCATCTACAAAAGCTATAGAAAAGGAGAAAGGTTTTACCTTGGTTCTTCGGGACTGGAATTATAACCGATTTGGACTCCTCCTCTTTGACTGGTTACTGATAAACCTGAAAATTTCAGTGCTTCAGCTTCAGCCTGGCTGAGAAATTCTGGGTTTTTTTGAGAATTCTGATGAGACTGAAATTCAATACAGAAGTCATCTTTTTTCTGTTCCAAGTTGCGTGTTTCTAATTGGAAATAAAAGCAAACACATTTTTTTTCATTTGGAGAAAGAACACAAACTCGAGATTTCTCATTTGAAGATGGCTTGCTATTCTCTTATTTGTGGCAGGAAGGAGAAATTACTCTGCCTGCAGATTTACAGCTTCCCGATCCCACTAAGGAACAAGACCGTGGATGTTTGTCTTGCAACCTAAATACTGGATTTAACACAAAGAAATCTGAAAAAATCAGAACCATTTCCCTTAAATAACTGCTTAAAATAATGCTGATGCTAGGAAATTATCTACCTTTCACAAAAGTCAGCTCTAACCTAGCAAGACATGATGAACCTCTGATGTAGACAAGGAAATATAGTAAGGTCTTTTTCAAATCTATTTTGGCTACAAAAGGAGTACCAGTAAGATGTTATTAGCAATGATAAATTTAAGGCCCCATTATTGACTCCTGGAGAGTGTAAGTCACAGGCTCATACAACTAAAGAACTTGAAGAATGCAAAGCACAAATTGTGCCAAAGGGAAAAATGATCTGATTAAAATGTTGATTGTGAGAGTTCTCTTAAGTTTGGATAGTAGATATTTTTAGGACATACTTCACATATCAAGGTATTTAAATGAAAGTAAGATCTGCATACCATGAATGTTCTTTCATAAAGTAAGAACAAGAAACTTTTAATTGTGGAACTATATTAAAAACTGACAAGCCTAAAAAAAGCTGCAAATGGGGAAAAAAGTGCATATACTCCTCATTCTTTAATTTAGATTAGTAGAGAACAAACACCGGAGCCTTTGCTCCTTTAATAATGTTAGTGTTTCCAAACATCTTTGGTAAATTACAGGGTATACATTCCTCAACCCAACTTATTACTTCTTCCTCAAAAATAATAGAAAACTATCTATACAGTTGCTCTCATCTACAAATAGCTCAGAAATATACATCAGTATCAAGGTATCATGCTGCATGTAAGACAGAAAAGCACACATCCGCTCCCTCAGCTCTTCCCGTTTTAAGGCTGTCTCAGCTCTCAGCCTCTCCTTAGGCAACAGATGGTGGTTCTTTGCTGGGCTTGCTCTGGTCCATCTCTTTCACATACTTAAGAGTTCAGAACTGCACTTGACACTCTATATGTGATTTCACCAGTGCTGAGCTGAGAGGATAAATCATGTCCCTTGATCTGCTGGCAATGCTCTTTCTAATGCAGCTTGGCCGGATTGCTATGAGTGCAAGGATCCCAACCTCTTTCTGTAGAACTGCTTTCTAGGCAGTTGGTGTCATACATTTACAGTTTCATGGGATTATTCCTGGTCATGTGCAGAGCTTCTTGACATTTTCCTTTGCTCAGCTTCATGAGATTCCCCTCTGCCAGCATAAGCCTCTGGTGTATCAACTACTCTCCATGGCTTTGTATCATCAGCAAACTTGCTGAGGATATAATCTGATCCATCATCCAGATCATTAATGAAGACATTGAATGGGAATAGATCCATTTTTGCCTCTGGAAGTACACTACTAGTGACTTGCCTCCCACTGGACTTTGTGCTACTGATCATCACCATCTAGGCACCGACATTAAGCCAGTTTTCAATCGATGTCACTGTTTACTTACGTAACCCATCATTTGCTCCTCTTTTATGATGTTACAGGACACAGAATCCAAAGACTTACCAAAGTCAAGTTGCCTGGGGATTGGAGGAGGGCAAACATCATTCCAATCTTCAAAAAGGGTAAGAAGGAGGACCCAGGTAACTATAGACCAGTCAGCCTCCCCTCCATCCCTGGAAAGGTAATGGAACAGCTTACCCTCAGATAAGCTCTCCTTAGGCATATCAAGGACATTGGGGTCATCAGGAGCAGTCAATATGGTTTTACCAAGGGGAAGTCATGCTTGACCAACCTGATAGCCTTTTATGAGGACATAACCAGGTGGATGGGAGATGGTAGAGCAGTGGATGTGGTTTATCTTGATTTCAGTAAAGCATCTGACACTGTCTCCCATATTATCCTTCTGGTTAAATTGAGGCAGTGTGTTCTGGATGATCAGGTAGTGAGGTGGATTGGGAATTGGTTGAAAGAAAGAAGTCAGAGAGTTGTGGTCAATGGGATGGAGTCTAGTTGGAGACCTGTAACTAGTGGGGTCCCACAGGAGTACTAGGACCAGTTCTGTTCAATATATTCATCAACGACCTGGATGAGGGCACAGAGTGTACTGTCAACAAGTTTGCTGATGACACCAAACCGGGTGGAGTGGCTGACGCACCAGAAGGCTGTGTTGCCATTCAGCGAGACTTGGATAGCCTGGAGAGTTGGGCAGGAAGAAACTTAATGAAACTCAACAAAGTGAAGTGTAGAGTCTTGCACCTGGGAAAAAACAATCCCAGGTATCAGTATAGGTTGAAAACTGAACTGTTGGAAAGCAGTGAAGGGGAAAAAGATCTGGGGATCCTAGCTGATTGACCATGAGCCAGCAATGTGCTCTTGTGGACGGGAAGGCCAATGCCATTCTGGGATGTATTAAAAGGGATGTGGTTAGTAGATTGTGAGAGGTTCTCCTGCCCCTCTACTCTGCCCTGGTGAGGCTGCATCTGAACCACTTTGTCCAGTTCTGGGCCCCCCCATTTCAAAAGGGACATAGAACTGCTTGAGAGAGTCCAGTGCAGAGCCACAAAGATGATTAAGGGAATGGAACAGTTATCTTATGAGGAGAGACTGAGGGAGCTGGGGCTCTTTAGCCTGGAGAAGAGGAGACTGAGAGGCGACCTCATCAATGTAAAGGGTGAGTGCCAGGAGGATGGAGCCAGGCTCTGCTCAGTGATGCCCAATGCCAGGACAAAGGGTAATGGGTGGAAGCTGAGGCTTAGGAAGTTTCATGTAAACATAAGGATGATTTTTTTCAGTGTGAGGGTGACTGGAACAGGCTGTTCAGGGGGGTTGTGGAGTCTCCCTTTCTGGAGATATTGAAAAGGTGCCTGGATGCATTCCTGTGTGATCTGGTATAGGTGATCCTGCTCTGGCAGGAGGGTTGGACTGGATGAGCTTTCGAGGTCCCTTCCAGCCCCTGACATTCTGTGATTCTGTGAAAGCAACATCTTGCTGGATCCATGCTTTATTTCCTACTTATCAGGATAGACAATTTTTGACCTTGAAACAAGGTGATCCTTGAATATCAGCCAGCTCTCTTAGATTGCTCTTCTCTCCAGTACTGTATCCTATGGGATTCTTCCATCAGAATTCTGCGGATGCCTAAGTCTATTCTTCTGAAATCCACAGCTGAGGTCCAGCTTTTTGTCCTGCTTCCTCTTCTCAAGATGCTGAACTCCATCACCTCATGGTAACTGCAGCTGAGGATAACCCCTGACTTCAACATCCACAACTAGTTCTTCCTTGTTTGTAAGTATCGGGTCCAGCAGAGCACCTCTCCTTGTTGGGATCACAATCATTTGTGTCAGAAAGTCGTCATCAGTGGACTCCAGAAATCTCCTAGATTGCTTTTGCCCAGCTGTTGTGGTAGATCACCAGCTCTGTTGTACTTCCTGCCGAGGACTGGCACCTGTAAATGTGGGGCTTCTTCCACTTGTTTGTGGGGGGCATCACCTACTTCACCTAGTCCTCCTCCAAAGGATAACACAACATGGAACCCCACACCCTTAACCACTATGCCCAGAGCCACACAGTCATATGTAATATTTTCCAGGTCACCACAACATTATCACAGATGCTTACACGAAGAGCAGCAAGGAGTATGAGAGGGTCAGATTAGCCACAGCAGCCTGCCTATAACATCCTGAATATGAGCTCCCAACAAGCAGGAAAGCTCTGGTCAAGTCAGCACATAAATTTATTGATTTATTTTTAAAACCCCACAAATAGAATGAAGTAAAGGTGTCTGCGTGATGAGGTAAAGATCTGCCTTAGGGCCCAGGTGACACTCAGGAGGTTCAACAAGACCAAGTGCAGGGTCCTGCACCTGGGCTAGAACTGTCCTCACTATCAGTACAGTCTGGAAGATGAGGTGATGGAAAGCAGCCCTGAGGAAAAGGACTTGGATTTGCTGATAGCTGGACATGAGCAGAGAGCGTGTGCTTGCAGCCCAGAAGGCAAATCACATCCTGAGCTGCATCAAGAGAAGCATAGCTTCATATCAAGAGAAGCTGACACCTTGCTCTGGTGAGACCTCACCTCAACACAGGAAGGACATGGACCTGACTGATCTGGTTCAAAGGAGGTCCATGAAATGATCAGGGAGTTGGAATACCTCTGCTGCAAAGACAGGCTGAGGGAGCTGGGGTTGTTCAGCCTGAAGAAAGGAAGGCTCTGGGGAGACCATTATAACAGTGGCCATCCAGTACCTGAGGGGGGCCTACAAGAAGACTGGAGAGGGACTGTTTACAAAGGCCTGTAGTGATGGGACAAGGGGCAATGGTTTCAAACTAAGGAAGAGTAGATTTAGATTGGATGTTAGCAGCAAGCTCTTTACTATGAGGGCAGTGGAACACTGGAACAGGTTGTTCAGGGAGGTAGTTTAGGCTCCAAGCCTTAAGATATTCAAGGTGAGGCTTGACAAGGCTCTGGGCAACCTGATTTAGCTGAGGATGCCCCTGCTGAATGCAGAAGGGGTTGGACTAGACAACCTTCAGAGGTCCTTCCCAACAAAGTAAGTTACAGCAGCTGAAAAAAAAAAAAGACTTAGAATGAGACTAGACCCGTGTTGGCATTTATTAATGCTAATGCTACTTCTTTAAGCAATTTACATTTGCAGTACATCTTTTCATCCAGATTCAATTCCCTCAAGCACATGGGTAAGACTAAGCAGCATCACAGCAAGCCTGTAAGTGGCATTCCTGGAAATGTTAGGTGAAACGCAGAGGATCTGGTGGGTTTGCCTACTGGCTTTACAAGAAGAAGATGATGGCACCCTCCAACACTTGGGAATGGAAGCACTCTGCCCAAGGGCATTAAGGTCAGAGATTTTTACTTGTTTAGTAAAGCTGTAATGCATTTTTTCCTTTTGGTTAGCATGTTAAGTCTGTCTATAGAATACTTTGGGGAAGACATTTTGAATGTTGTCAGACCTTTGGGCATAGTGGTATTTTTATCTTTAAAGCCACTTTATTCTCCATATAGCTCACAACCCCCACTTCAAGTAATTTAGGCCTTGGTACATGGTTGCTTATAACGCTGCTAGAATAAGTGGCAATACTAATCAATGCACTCCAGTGCTTTTCCTCACACCTCCTGCAAACTGTATTGTGTGCTAATTACCAATGCTACAGAGACACACTGGGGAGTAAGTCATATTTGCAATGATTAGGCTGCACAGGAAACATCAGAGAAAGGGTAAAACAGCCTGGCAAGCTTTGGGAAAAAATGCTGTAGTTTAAGTGGTATCATCACCATTGATTCTGGTTCTTGAGTATACTAAACTACTCATCTTTGATAGAAAATAGAACAAGTTCAGTAGCCCAGATTAATATTTCATTATGGGGAGAAGTTGAACACATGATCTGTATGTATTTATCTTGAATGAATAGCTTGTTCACATTGAGGGAAAGAAAAGCAAATGTTAGGAAGAAGGAATATAAAGACACTTGAATTAAAGCTAGGAATTGCTTGTGAGGGACGTAAGGTGAAGATAATGCTGTCATGGCTTGAAATAGTAAAGGCAGGAAAGAATTCAGGGTTGTTAAGCTGGCAGTAGTTAAAAAGTCAAGTAAAAACATTGAACCTAACACATTTACTATTCCTCATGGCTTCTAAGAAGTGGGAGATTGGCAGTGAGATCAGGGAACGTGCAGCAATAGAGAATTCTGTAGTGATAATACGTAAAAGAAGTGTGGAAGACATGAGTGCACAAAGGTGCAGATTCACCTAGAAGGCTGAAGAGGCAGTGGCAGCCCTTGTTATACCATCCAGCATATTCAGCAGTCCTGTCCTCCAGCATAAGCTGGGTAGGTAACTCCCTTGCTTGTATTTTTTCAGCACCTTACTAAGCCAAATTGCACTGATGAGCTCAGAGGTTTGCAGGGGATCTCTGCAGAATAACATTAAAGGAAAACAAACAAAGCACAACAGAACATGCATAGAGCACTGCAAAATACATGGTTGGCTACAGATCTGCCTGCAGATGAATATGGAAGCCCTTGGTACTCCAAACCAGCTTCAAGTGTGGTAACATTTAATGCTTGCTACCTATAGCTTCCTAGTATTTGTTTGAAGCTGGTCTGTAGCATAGACAAAGAAGATTCTCATCTGTCTACAAAAGACTGCACGAATGAATCCCTAAACGGATGGCAGCAAGAGGCTGAATAGCAAAAAAGAGCAAAACTAGAAAGAGAACAAGCCACACACACTCTGGGAGCACAAGCAAAGCTGAGTATAAATTCAGTAGCTTATGCCTACATGACACTGCCAAATTGAAAACACTTGAAAAAAATGCAATGTTTGACATCTGACGAATTAAGAGCAACCTCCATTACTAAAACCTCCCGAAATTCAGTGACTGACAAACTCTTATTTACTGTTAAGCACTTCTTTTGCTTCTCACTCTAAATATCACTACAGCTTCAATTTCTACGGGTTTTTTTTTGTGTGTGTCCGTCTCTTTCTGCCATACCAAAACCATTGACATTAAAACACCAAGAGGGAATACTCATTCTCCAAAAAAACTATAAAAGCAAAGACTCATCCCACCCCCATCCCAAACTAAACCAATCCTGCAGGAATAAAAGAACACACTTCCTACAATTTAAACATACTTGCTCTTGCCCCTGCCTGAAAGCCACACATCTGCCTCAGCTTGCTGCAACAACTGTGAAGTAAGAGCATTACTTGAAAACTTTTAATTTTCAATAGACTAATTGCTATTCTTTATTAGTGACTTCCAAATTATTTTGATTTTTTGTATGTTTAATAATATTACAAACATTGTTGTACAGAAAATTTTTGGCCATGTGTGTATGACAACACACACAACTGCAAGTCTTCTAGCAAGGTGTCAGAACAAAGACAACTGCTGATCTACTATCAAAGAATCAGAATGTTAGCAGTTAGAAAGTGCCTCCAGAGATTGAGTCCAGTGCCCCTGCCAAAGCAGGATCATCTAGGCTAGTCTGCACAGGAACGCATGGTTCAAAACCAGGCAGGTTTTGAAAGTCTCTAGAGAAGGAGATTCCACAACCTCTCTGAGCAGCCTGTTCCAGTGCTCTGTCACTCTCACTGTAAAGAAGTTTCTACTCATGTTGAGGTGAAACCTTCTATGTTCAAGTTTCCATCCACTGTTCCTTGTCTTATTACTGTGCACCACCAAAAAGCGATTAGCCCCATCCACTTGACACCCACCCCTCAGATATTTTATAGACATTGATGAGATCTCCTCTCAGTCTTCTCAAACAGCCCCAGGTCTCCTCATTTCTCTTCATAGGGCAGATGCTCAAGTCAATTTTAATGGCTTCATGTGAAAAATGGATTACAGAGTTCTTCAGTTCATAACATCTAATGCCACTGAAGTTGCTAAGAATTCAACTCAGAGAGAAATCAAGTATTTAAGTCTAGTGAAAAACACGAGCGTGACAGCCACTAACATTTCAGGCTATGCAAATGAAATTAATTCTAAGGCCAAATATTGTTTGTTGAGCTGAAAATGATGAGTCAGCCTTTTTGCCACTCAGTTGTGTAACAGCTAGAGATTCTACTAAACAGAACGACTGTGAACTCAGACTGCTCAATAGTTCAACCCTTTACTGAAGGATTAAAAGGTGTAAATCCTGAAAATGAATAGAAAACCTAAAATGAAAGTATTTTATAGGCATAAACATGCAAAGAAAGAAAAATGAGGCTGTGGGAAGAAATCTGACCCTACTGCTTGACCTAACTGGAAAGAAAAGAGTCTAGGTGTTTTGTATTTTCAGGTTGCCTGTTATTTCTCTTTTCAGTTGTATTTGAATTGACACAAATGTAAGACATGCATACATCAAAGGGTCTTCACTATTTTTGACCTTCTCCTCACTGTCTTTAAATCTTTCCCAAAATCTGCAAACAAATTTTCAGAATTAATCCCAAGAAAAGATGTTGCACTCAACTTTCCTGTTTCTGCAAAACAATTACAAAAGCTGAGGACAGAAAGTACAAGGTCAATATACATTTTCTCCAAAACAAACAAACAGGAAAGAAAGCACAGGTTTACTCATCTTTGGACTTACTACAGATTTATTCGTGTTACCAGCTACTTAACCCCTCCAGAGCAGAATACTGAGAATCAATAACCTGAAACATAGCAAATGGTTGTCCCTTCAAGACACTTTTTTCTAACGTTTAAAAAAACTGGGCAAACCTTGAGCTGATTATTTAGCAGGACTCTTAAGATCTCACTAAATCACTTTTGTAGCATGTCAGAATGGCAGTCACAGGAATCTGATAATAACTGAAGACTGAGCTCAGAGTAGTTTTGCAATACAAAGCTAACTCCTTTCATTTCCTAGCACTTTGTCCAGCCAAAATGCCATATATAATCAGCCAAGCCCTTGGCAGTAACAAAGAGGAAATCAACACATTGCATCATCAGTGCCCCAAAGATACGTCACTGTGGGCTCTGCTGAGAGCATTATGGGTCAAATCAGAATGAGGATGATCAACCTACTTTTAAGTAACTCTTACTCAGAAAGGTCCTGGATTTTGTCCTGACATAGGATTATCTGCTCTTTAAGAAGCAAATGTCAGAGATTCACTGAAATAAGCCTTCAAATCAATGTCTTCTGGAAGTTCTCACAGATATTTTATATGGGATGTATAAGCACTGTGATAGTAATTTTAAAGCCATTGAGATTGAGGCACACAATAATGAAGTAACTGTACTGAGGTCATTGAGCAAGGCACAGTAGAACTAAAACTGAAGTCCAAGGCACTATATCCATGCTGTATCACAAAGCCTGTGCTACCTGACTGGGAGCTCCTCCTGCTCCTATCTCCTCCTCAGAGACCTCAAATTCTTCTCTCTTCTGTCAGACATGCTTCAGCAATCAATTTCAACTAGACGTCAAAGAAACCCTCTCTTTTTACTTATAATTATAGAATAACATTTACACAATCAAAAAAAGGGAGAATTTTCAAATAACTAAAGTGGTCTCCTTCCACACTCCTTCAAAATTATAGATTTTCATTCACATGACAGAGTAAATTTCTGTTGTGCAGTACATAGTATAAACAAACTTCCTGTAATTTCAATAGTAGGCAGACGAAATGACACCACAGGGTTTTTTTTTTCCTTTTTAAACTGACTACCATTTTAATACAGAGAAATTCCAAAGAATTACAACTCTTTTAGAAGTCAGCCAGGTTAACCAAACAGTACAATCTCTGGCTAAAGGTAAGTAAGTGTTTAAGTTGTCCAAAAATCATGTCCAAACAGAACAATGTATTCTTACAAGAACTCACTGAGAAAGTTGTTTACAAATGAAGCAAGAATAACCTAAATTATATTTTGCATCAGTGTCTTAGCTTTGCTTTGTATCTCATGACACAAACAAAAGAGGCCTGAAAATATTCTAACTGCTAAAACACCAACAAAACTCAGAAGTTAAATGGTTTGTTTTTAATTCCTTAAAGGACTCCAAAAGACAACACTGAATTCATTCTGTGTTAGCAATTTAAGTGGGGGGGACATCTGCGTTACTTTCAATGTTTATTTATTTATTGTACTTGTGCAGAACCCTTGTACCCTCCTTCGTAAAGAAACAAATTGGGAAGGAGGTTAAGATCATTTGAAGTTACTCTGGAAAGGGCAAATTTTTACAATTGCCCAAGAATTCCAATTATTTTAGCCATGATGTTTCACTTGTCTGTCTCTCTCACTAAGTCTTTTGCCCTCCTATTTTGCATCTAAACAGCAACTGTGTGAATATTAAAAATAGAAAACCACTTACAATTCTTTAAAACACCCAGCCAATTATTGTTTTGGTATTCACTGCAGTTAATCGTGGTGCATTTCTTAATGTGTAAATATCAGACGTTTCCTTTGGCATTCCACTCTCCGTTTGCAATTCATTAACATATTGTTAATTTAAAAATATTAGACACTGAGAAGACACCAGATTTTCATGGGATTGGTCTCACACTTGAAAAGGCATTTTTATATTCCAAATGCATCAAAACAGCAGTAACTCTAGGCAGATACTAAGTGGGATTCACTGAAACACAATGTTAGTTCTAATGGATGGATGATTGTGTTTGGTCTTTTGAAACTTTGAAGTATAGGTAAGTCTTGATCACACAAATTAATAAATCCTAAAGCTGGAGTTAACAATAACCATTACACCCAAATTCTGCAGCTTAGCCCAGCCAATTTTTCAAAAGGTCAGGTTGTGAACTGGAGAAGATCAGGGAGGTCCACCGCATAGCTTTGTTGCCAGGCATCTCTCGTCTGGATTGTTGCAGGCATTTATTAGTATTCGTCAGCAGACTCAACAAAGCAAACAAGAAATTCAAGCACGAATAATAAAATGAAATGCTGCTATATAACCCTTTGTCATTCAGCAAATATGGGACTTTTTAGCTACATTGTTCCTAAACCTGGGTTACTACTTTAATTTTTCTCCACAGTGCTGACTGAATGAGTATGCATGTGTGTTAAATGCAGAGCTCCCTTAACAACTGCAGGACTGCCATTTAATCTGTTGGTAGATGGACCATTTCCTGTGGGAACTCTAGCTATGATTTCCAGATCCACCAAATAAATCTCAGATTAAGATTCCAAATGAAACCTGCCTTTGGCAGATAAAAAATGTCAAGATGGATATAAACAGTAAAATTATAAATTATCTAGGTGTTGCACGATGACTTGATGTGCGTTTTTTGTTTACACTCTCCCCGATATCACAACTATACAAGGCATTCATCAAATGTCACACTTTCATAATATTGGAGGCATCATTAAAACTGTTTGGCTAAGGACCTTGAAGTGTTTAAGCAGTAGCTCAAAAGTATATTTGTGTAAAGTAGAAGAATAAATTTACATATCAGCAGCAGCTCATAAGGGATGGGTAAATATTCTGTTTATCTCTCATTGTAATTCAGGTTAGTTTAAATACAGGGTTTCAGGATATCATTACAGCCTATATGGAGTTATTACATAATTTCCAAACATAGTGTCTGCTAGAGTTTTACTAAGCATGCTGTGTTTATGTTTCCTAAATCAGCTAAAAACAAAGTAAACCTTCCCACTCCATTTCTCTTTTGCTATTGTCATACCAGACAATTGCTTTTCACATATAACCCCCTCCATTATCTAAATCTTAATGATCCAGAACTCCCTTTTATCTAGGCAGGGTCATGTTTCCTGATGCCCATTAATTATAGTGAAAATTCTCTTATCCAAATGTACTCAACCTCCCCTTACAGCAAACAACCAACCATGGCTTTGCTGAATTACAGTTCTAAATAAAATCCCATAAAGCTACAGCTTGCAGAAGTGAAGAAAAATATTGTAATTATAAGTGCCCAAAAGAAAAGAAATGTCATTGTGCAATGGATGCTAGTAAGACATTTTGCACATGCACCCTTTACTCAGAGCAAATGGTCTACTAAAGACGCAGGTGAACTCTCAGACTCCAAGGTACTCCCTGGAAAACCTTTTAATATATGTATTTATTATTAGATGTCTGCTCTGAACTTCGGTTTCATTCTAGCTGTTATTAAAATAGAAGCAATGAAGGTGTCTAGAGAAAAATAAATAACCAAATTCCTCTTCCACTTGTGCTAGAGGTCTTCTAAAGCTCCTTCCACATCACTATATAAAAATTAGTGACAGAATAATTCCTGCTTTCCACGACACACACTACAAGACATCCTGAAGTTAGCTGCACTCATACTTTAAACACTACAGTGATTCAGAGTGCTGTACTTCACAGTGTGAATTCACCCCATCTTTAACGGTTGCAGTATTCGGTGTGAATAACGTATGACCTATTTTCAAGGTCTAACAAAACCATATTCACAATGCTCCTAATGAATCAGATACTGGACAGTTAGTTTGGTTTTGCTGAGGAGTCTTTCTGCATGCTGCCTGGCCAGAAATGGACTGTATTTAACCATTTGAAACATACTAGGAAAGAAAAGGGATCAAAAAAGGTTAAACGAAAATTTATAAACATGAAAGGGTGATTTTATCTACAGGAAAGACCTGACAGCATTTCATGTTTGTTTCTTTTTCCCAGTTATTAGCTCCTTGTTATCTATGTCATTGTATATAAATCCCTCTGCTTCTGTGCAACATCTTCCCTATTTAGTGTTGCTCAACAGTTACAAACCATTCTTCCTGTGTTTGACTCATGTAAGATCATCCTCTGAACCTCTCTTTTGCTCTTACACTGTTTAGAAAAAACTGCAATCACTCCTGCCACTTTGCAAAGCCATCTCTTGACAGCACACATGGAAGATGCTAATCAACTGAATCACATGCACGAAGACTTTGCCCCTCTAGATCATCTATATTCTTCTTCATATACACTCATGCTGTACCCCTATCTTCCTTCTTTCCCAGGTAAACAGCACTCCTCATTGCTAGAAGAGCGGAAGAGCAGGCTCACAGTATCTTCTCTTGAGGCATGTAAAAAAAGAAACAGCCTCTACTATAGCCTGGGAAGAAGGGCTTCAGATTTAGTGTTTACATCTGTAATGGGTGTATTTTGAAGAAAGGGGAATTAGCACCTTCACAATTAGTTGTCTTTTGACCCAATTAGAGCATCAGAAGAAATAGCTTTACAACACATTAGTCTCCAAGCTTCCTCTATCCCTTTATCTGTGTGTTAAGTCACACAAAAAATAACTAGGAATATAAAGTTCTTGCAATTACTATTATAATATCCATAATAGAATATATTAAAATCATTACCCAACTAGAAAAACTTGCTACTAAGAGAGTCTACAAATAAGTGGTAAGAAACAGGAGTTTCCTTTCTAGGAAGTTAGGAAAAAAAATGCATTAGGGCTGGCATGGATGACCTTTAAAGGTCCCTTCCACTCCAAAACATTCAGAGTCCATGATTTTAATTAATTTATGCATGACTGTACATTGCTTCAATTACCATGATTGTAAAAGGGACAGCTGGCAATTCATGGAATTTGCAAATGGCAGTAAATAGATGGAAAAATATTTCTAGAGAGGTTTTATTTCCTGAATGTTATTCACTACTCAGCAAAAAGAGCTGAAAATATGTTTGTAAGCAATACCTGGCATGGACATGGCCTGGTCATAACACTACAAGGAAAGCTATGGCGGAATCTTAACAGTAAGCACCATTGTGCACGTAACACCACAAACACAAGATGCAATTAAGACAACTGTCTGTCTGTAATCTTATCACATGCATGTGTCTATACATGCATGTATACACAACGTGTTCATTAAGTCTGTATATTGATTTCCTCATGTATTTTTCCTGAAGGGAGCAATACTGGAAAACAGCAGCTTACCACCATATAAAGCACTTTTCACATTTCCCTATAGAAGCTGATTCTTCAGTTCAGTTCCAACCTACATTAACCACCTATATTAAAGCCAGGGCCTCCTCTGAACTGCAGTCTCCAAATATGTCCATATTTTTACAAACCAGACGTTATTTTTGAAGATAATAAATTACAGCAAAAGTGTCCATATGGATCATAGCTAAGAACTGACATCAAATTCTTACAGGTGAAACTGTTTCATTAACTTATTTTTCAATATGTGCTTTGGGTAGTGATTCAGAAATGGATACATATTTATTTCTATGCTTAAACAATATTAAAGCCTCCTTTCAAAGGAAGCAAGCTACTTTGCCATTAATAATAATCAACCTATTATCTTGTTTTAGGAAATACCAAATAATTACACAATGCTTTTCATTTTGGAGTCAGCTAAATTACTGTTTTGGTGTCAAAACGGACAAACTGGACCTGATATTCTAAGACTCTAATTTCTGCCCTGTCCTTAAAAGTATAGATGCTCAGAAATAAGACACAAAGAGAAAACATTACAATAGTGAAAGACTATACAATATGGAACAAGTATAACTCACCCATTCACACAGTACATGATATGAGTCAAATGAGACACAAATTTAGCTTCAGTATTTGCACACTCACCACTTTCCTACCCTGCTAACTCTTTGGGGAAAATTATATACTGACTTCTAAATGTATCTCTAAGTATGCAAAGTACCCAGTTTCAGATTTCCTCTTGTATTTTCACTGTATTCATTTTGTGTAGTTTTCATCATTTACGTAAATCCTACTAAAGAAACAACTTCACGTAGGTGCAATGTACTTTCCCTCCTCACTGCCACTGCAAGGCATAGATAGGTGCCCATTTGCCAGCATGACTTTATAATGGGCTACCATCTGTGGCTTTCTTGCTTGGATCCTGAATATTTTCATTTGTAAATTACATTCTTCACTGGCCTGCTGCCAATGCTCCGGATACATTCTTTCAAGTATACTTAAGTGAGGAATGAAAAAAGTCACTTTCCTCCTACCAAGAACTAGGTGCTACGGAGATAAACAGAACATTTAAATTAGATACAAACCCAAACCAATAAGACTTGCACAAAGCCTCTTCTTTAGTTTTTCCCAATATAACAGAACAGAGGCAGACAAACCCACACCAGCATACTACATTCTGAAAAATATGGAAAACTAAAAAGAAAATCTCATTTAAAAATTTCAGATATATTGAAACACTTAAACACTTTATTTTATAAAGTCTATTAACAGATTACATATTATCCCAAATAACCACCATAAACCTACCATTTCTTCCTACATGACATTTTTTCTGTTTTCTGAGTTTTTTTAAATCCCATTGCTTGAGTGAATTTTCATCCAGTTATCTAAAATTTAATCTCAGATATAATTTTACCACCTTTATTTTTTGACAAATAACTTAACCTCCATAATTTCAGTATGTTATATTAAAAGGATAAATAATTAAGGCATTATAGGGCTCTTACAAACACCTTTTAAACTTCCAGATTACAAGCATGGAGCCACTAGATACTGTACAGCTGCAAAAAGGAAAGATATCATAGATTACAAAGCAAGCATGGTACATACTTTCACAGAGATATGAAAATGCAGGTTAAAAGTTGCTTTAATTTAGTAATTCAATGAGAAAATGCATGGGGATGACTACCAAGGGTATATACTGCACATGAAGTTTACTGCAATTTATCTATTATCATTATTGTAAGAAAATGCAACTGAATTGTTAATACCCAAATAAAATTCCTCATCTCAAAAAAAACATTTCCTCATCCAAAGAAATATTTACTCATCCAATAAAATAATTCCTCATCCAAACTAGTGTTACAACCTGAGATTTATTCAGGATTCTTTTTTAAAACTTCCCTGGAAATAAAAGCATAAGGAATTATGTGACTTATTAATGGTTGATCTAAGAAAATGTATCAATTTTACTTCTGCCTATATACCAACTTTTACTGGATACATAAATATGTGTTAAAAAAGTATTTCTTCCAAGCTCAACTTAACACATCAGAAAAATAGTAGCCATGAAACTCAGCAACACTCAGTGTTTAAAGTATCTGTGATCAGTAGCAGCACACCATTTCTTGCAATTAGACAGAAAATATTTCACAGAGAATCAGTCTATGGTGTTTACTTGCCTACTTCAGAAAAGTTAACCTTTTGAACCATTCTTAGGGTATGCTGACCCCTAAAGGTCTAAAAACACTAAATCTGGTTAAGCCATTACACATTTAAATTGTTAGAATACAATTCTCCACGAAGTTACTCCACCATGACTATTGCTGTTTCCAGAGTACATGACTCAAATCCATTTTTAACTTTAACTCAGTAACAGCTCAAAGTTCCATGAATTAAAAGGTGCCTACAAGTAGTTTATTTTACACAATAATATAGATAGGAATTCCATTACATATATAAGAAATGCATCATCTCCAAGATGAAGTATTTCTTCTAAGCAACAGACTCTTCAAGAAAAACTTGACATTGATTATCTTCTGAGAAAGAATACACGGTATAAAATTCCAAAAAACAAGGGAAATACTCAAGATGCTATCAAGCTCTACTATAGGAGGCATCTTTGATGCTGAGGCATTTATTCATTTGAGTGTCTGGCTTTCTTTTTAACCTTCACACAGCTATTAAAAAATACTTCCTCTTATGATGTACTGAAGGTGCCCTTCCCATGTCTTTCCTTTTCTTCCATCCACACTTTGTCTAGTTGTAAGTAACTTTCTGATGACTCTGTTCTGTAAAACCAGTCAACCACATATTCTTCTCTCAAACTCAACACTTCCCCCTCTCCCCACCAGTTTCTGCAACGAAACAGGAGAATGAATCTAACAGCAAACTTTTGGTCATCCAAATACAGAAAGATCCTTCCAGCCAAATGAAACTCAGTGAAAACTCCATGATAACTCCATGAGCCATGGAAGCTACAAGTTAATAAAGGTTTCCTTTATATCCAAGCATACCTTACTGTCTATATTTAGCTGAGGTAATAATGAGAAAGTTGTCGATATTAGCAGATGGCTTAATCTTAATGTAATCATGCACAAATAGCCAAGAAAGTTACTTTAAGACAGACTTTGAATTAATTGTTAACCCATTAAGAAAAAAAAAAGTTTAGAAAATAAATTGCAATGTACAGACCATGAATTCGGACAAGATTTCTCAAAGTTATAGGAAAAACATTTTCAGTAACCCAAAAAACAAAAAATAAAGACGTTGATTTACATTCCTGCAGTTGCTTTCCTACTACCCCAAATACTTTTAAGAAGCAGTGTATAGTTGTGGGTTTGTTTGTTTTTTGGTTTGTTCTTTTTTTCCCCTTTCTTCCAAAGCCAGTCACATATCAGCAAGAACAAATACATTCCAGTCACTGCCTAGCACTCATACAACACCTAAGGTTTCTTATTAATACCTTAAAAGTCCTTACCTTTTGACCAGTTCTCCATTTGTTCTTCTGAACTTGTTTGATCTGGCACAGAGTCTGGTTTTTGCTTGAAGATTTCAGAGCTAAGACAGAAGTAATTTTAAATAAATAAATTGTAACAATACATCATAACACATCTATATTTTTCCTTAATTTGACAGAAAATTTACATATGATTTAAATGTATTTCTAAGAGAATAAAGTCTGTTAAACAGTCCATGCTAAGGCATATTTCTCAGTAAAATATTTTTTCTTCATCTAATTTTTATAATGATTTGGTTCAGCTTTCTGTTGTGTGCACCAGCTGTAAAAAAACCACAACGTATTAGAGTTTGTCTTGTAGTGTAGAGTCTGGTCTTGGAAATTCAAGCTACTAAGCACAGCCCAAATCACACTGAGTGGTCCTACTAGAGGCAGTGAGACTGCTCACTTTGGTAATTATTACAGATAGTGGAATGGATTTCACTTTACAACACTCTTTCTCCTGCTTTAATTTCCTGGATAAAATAGAGGTAAAGTGGCCCATGGTCACTCTAACTCTGATCTTATAAGTTCTTCTAAACAGCTAAATGATCCATTTTAATATTTGCCTATGTATTATTTCAGGCTATGCAGTTAATTACACAGTGCAGTATTTCACATAATCAAAGACCTTCCAGAAACGACCCTCAGTACTGAAAAGCAAGATTTACAGGAAAATGTAATGCTGTCAGCTAGCATTTTGAGTGTTAAAATATATGCTCTCTTCTGCGTTAAAAGATCAACTATATTCTCTACCTCAAGGAAATCTAAATAAATGTGTAATCTTACCACAAATTTCATTATTTATTCAAGCACTTCCTTTAATACATATTGCACAAAGGACAAGTTTTCAACTTTACCTACGTAGCTCTGCTTATTTTGTGTTTTTCCTGCTATTTTTTATACATGTATTAAAAAGACCTCAAACTGACTGGATCACAAGAAAAAAAAACATCAGAGTTGCCACCATGCTGACAAATGTAAGAGTTTTGTTGTTTGGGTTGTTGGGTTTTTCATTTGGTGTTTTGTTTGTTTGTTGGGTTTTTTTTTAGGTACATTTTAAAATGCAAGCATGTCATATGATACATATTCTAACTAACAAAGCAGTAGAAGAATTTATTTTCCTATGCAACACAAAAATCTAAATGTTTGCTTTTTTATCTTTGAGATTATTAAAAAAGTATAATTATTATGTACACACTTAAGATGCAAAACTAACATTTATGTTAAGCATTCAAAAATATAGATATTTAGCTCATACTTGTGGTTCATTATTAAACGTGCCTGGGGGGGGGAAGAAGTGCATGACTCGATGTGCTTAGGTTTTAAAAAATATCAACTTCAGAACCTCATATCACAGAACTGAGATCCCTACAAGAATCCCTCAAATGAAGCTGTATGCTTCTTTTTCAATTCTGTGTAACTGTGTTGGTTTGGAGTTGGCAATCTTTTCCTAAGTTCCTCATTTACTTTTGGATTAGCTGAAAATATAGAGGGTTATTAATATCAAGAAATAGGTTTCTGTCAATGAAGCCATTTCCCTACATATTGCACAAAAAGGTTCATAATAATTGCAGTATTTTAATAAGATATTCATATAGCAAGACATGAAGAAAATACGGTATTTAATAACCTCTGGAGTATTTTAAAACATGACTTAGGGCCTTAATGTGCCTAGTAATATACTATTTAAAAATCATAATTTTATCCCTCCACAATATACAGTCATTCTTCCTCGCCATTTACCCAGCTAATGAATGCCAGCAATTAGTAAAATGTAATCCCATTGCACAATCATTTTAATGCTTTTAGCACTCAGAAAAGTAAACACCAAATTAATACTGCTCAAGCCATATCAGATCCTAGTTGGAAGCAAGCAATTATAGTTCAGCTCCTCAGGTGTAATTAAATGATTGGAATGATTTAGTTCCATAAATGCAAGTTAATTCATAAGCAAGCAACAAATATACTGGGAGTAATTACAAGAAACATTGACAGTCTAAGCATGGCATGTGCCTGCATGCACCTGAGGTAGGAAAATGCTGCCCTCTCCTGGAAATAATAGACTATGGCACAGGAATAACGAGACCTTATATGGCACAGGAATAACGAGTCAAGAGGCTCCTTTGGCAGACTTTGTCTAAATAGGTGAAATATGCTCTGCTAATAATAGGAATTTTCTGACTTACACATACAGAAAATAAAAACATTGCTGATATCGAGGTAAGGCATCCTAATGACCAGAGTCAAACAAAAAGATGGTTTGGGTTGACAGTGTATTTTTCCTATTATCAGAAATAAAAATATTAGTAAACAGAAGAACAGAATATTCCATACATTAAAGAATGCAAACTGGCTGTTCTGAACAAGTACGCTGCGATAAATAGTTAACTGATGCACAACACTTACCATTCCAAATGTACCTTTACACAAGGTACTTTGAAAACAGGGTACTTTTAGAATCAAAAGTTACTGAACTATCATTATTCGGACAGTGCTAAACTTCACCACAACAACCAGAAGCTGGCCCTGAAGGTTTCCCCAGAAAAGTGAAATACAGTAATTTTAAAGCTTTTCTCTACTTTCATTTGAAGACAATCTCTCTAACAATCAATTTGTCTAATAATCAAAGGAAAATGCAGCTGCAGTTAAAAACAGAAGTATTTTGGTAGACTGAGATAAAAATAAAGATACAAAATGACACTGTAACTCAAAATCTAGAATTAATTTTAAATCTAGAGCTAATTTCCTCTATTTATTGAATTGGTGATAGTGTTAAGATTACTAATTAAGGACAATTTAAAAAAACAAAAATCTGTTAAATATGCAAGTCACTTAAAAATTCACACTAAATATTTAAGTATAAACCCATCTATGAATGTGAATATAAAGTAACCAGTATATTCTTACTAATGAAAGACATCCCAGACCTACCTATTTTGCCCTCTAGAGTAATAAAAGCTTCCCAGTGCTGCATAGAGTAGCATGGGAGAAAGTCATACTCTGTGGTCAGTATTTGACTGTTTTCTACACAGAGAAACTGAGTGAAATTCAAAAGCACACCATCACTGTAAAAGCCTGAGATTGTTCTTTACCAATAGCACTTCGGCATCCAAATATTTCACTGTTCCAGATCTTGGTTTATTTCAAAACAAACCCAAGATATACACAAGTACCTTCACTGTTACTTTCCCTACTGTGGAAATGAAAGAAGTTATTTTAGTAAGTCATATTGTTAAAAGTTTAAAATGTACTGCACATTTGCTTTGCCCTTTGATGTCACAGCCCTATTTTCCTATTCAAATCTTGTACACCGTAAGTTAATTGCTTTTGGAAACTACTTATTATTCATGTAAAAATTAATGTGCCAATGTGTTTAAATCCTTTTAAATGACCATTCATGCATCTTTCTTCTTTAAGTACCAATGAAATCTGTCAGAGATATCAATGCAAGATGGTCTTAGAGAAAGTTCTAATAAAGATTTTTTCTGCTAACATAAGATTTTAATTTTCATCAACTTTACTTAAATTCCATTAATTTTTTAAGCTGCTTTTAATAAATTCACAAGTAAAAAATTTTAGGCTTCATAGTCTGTCATTTGTGTTCCAGCTGACTTTATGAATATTAATAACAGTGTTATCCTGATTAAATAGGCTTCATATAAAATCCCTGTGAATCCTATAGCTCAGACATCTCATTTTTCCAACTCTTTATGAATTTGGATTCAGACATTAAACTGGAAAAAAACTTAAAAAACAGATTCAGTGCTACATTCGTGCACCCTTAAGCAAAAAATTAGATGTTCTAATAATTCAAATAATTAAAATTGATGGGACCACACATTGAGATTTCAGACTTTCTGTAAACATGTAACATATTTTAACTCTAATGAAAACATCAACACTTCAGAGAATAAAGAACTAAGAATCCATTATAAAATAATAATAATGTCTGTCCTTATCCTTACCTTAAACAACAGATGATATAATCGTAACTCTTCATATACAGAGTGCTGATTTGCAGAAGCATTTCCCAAAGAAATCAGTGGATGCTTAATTACATTCTAGTTTATCATGTGTGCCCAGTGAAAAACAGCATTAACTTTTAATTTGTTTATCCTTCAGCAAAACCAACTTTTTTTCTTAAGAGTATCAAATAGAAGCACACAGCAAATTTTAACAATATCCTACAAGACTCACATAGTCAGTTTCAAGCAGTCAACTTCTTGTCATGCTTATATGTTTGCATTATTTAACATCAATGACAGATAAAAATGGAAAACTAAATTCACTGCATTGCCTTCACTTCTTTTTTCTTTAAATAATGCTAACTAAAATCATGACTCCCTCATTGATTTAGGGACATATTCTGCACAAACGGCCATCAAAATAATTTGCCTTCCATTCATATTTCAAGACAAAAAATATTTAGACAAAATATTGGTTTATTCAAAAGGATGGCATTCCAATCCTGGTTCTAATTACTCATCAACACAAGCACTTCATAAGAAATCAAGAAAAACAAGAAGTATATAAAAATAATGAACATCTGCAAGGTAAGAAGCACACAGTGCTTCATTTGGGCAGTTTTGAATAACTTCTAATAGAACTGTAGCAGTATTTCCACTTCCAGATGAAAAAAGCATCTTTGCACAATATATATATTATACAAGGGAGTACCCTACAATAATACCAACTTTCAACCACCTAAACAGTGCTGTTGACCCAAGGTACTTAGATTAGCGACAGCCTGCTGTAGCTGCTAATGCTCTCCCTCCCCGTGCAGATGAGTGGCAAGCCCATCTTCTAACCTGGAGTTGTTACTGACTCCCTGTCCTCAGGAACTGAAAGGCTTTCATATGGAACCCAAATGACTCCAGACCCCCTTTTCTTGGTCTTGCCTTGACAAATTTTGAAGACAAGTAGTGAATCATGGCCTTAGCTGATGTGACAGGAAGCAAATACTTGCTAGTGTTGTTTGAATTCTTCTCTTCTTCACAAACAGTCCTTTGGTCTTGGGAGAGTTTTCCCACAAGGAGAGTTACCCTGCCTGACTTGCCTCTTGTGGAACAAGCGATCAGCTTCCAGCACCCCTTGGAACGGCACTGAGCCAGCCTGTGCCCACCTTAATGATGCAGCTGACAGTAGAGGGATGGAGCAATGCACAGGAGGGAACACTATGTACTTTATGGATAGGGAAATAAAATTAAACAGATTACCAGGATCTCCTAAAATATCCTGAAACGTTTTGCCTCAAGAAAGATAAACAAAAAAAGCTGATTTAGAAGGTAGATTACCTTAAAAACAGTTACCTTCTAGGAGCACTTCTCCAGGCAACAGACAGTTTTCTTAGCCCAGGTGATGTCAAATTTTGATTCAATGACATGCTCCTCCACAAAAGTCACAACAAAGAAACTTTATAGCAATTTATAAATCTAAGACAACCCCAAATCAGTTAAAATTAGCCTTGGGCAGTTAAAAAAAAATGCTAGGCAAAAGAATAACTGAAACAGTCACTTCAAATATTTGTAAAATATGGAGTAACATCCATTCATTGGATACTTAAAAGCTGTGAAAGTAAACATATTTTGATATTTGATTAAGGAAGTACTTATAGTAGTGTACTACTTTTATGTATCTTTAAATACAAATAATTAATGCAAAATATTCTGTTTCTTTAAAAAATATATATAAAATATTAACAAGTGGATTAACTCCATAAATGGATGAATGTGGCATGAGCAGTACCCCAAATTTACAACTCCAGCACTGCTACAAAGACTTCAAGATTTTGGTTTATGTAAGAATTGTCTGGAAGACTGATAAATACGGTTTTCCTGAGGCAAGTCATGTAATAATCCCTGGCTTTTCTTATCTACTGATTCTTGGCCTAAAAGGAGATGAGATATTTGCAGCTGGTTCCATTTAACCTGCATAAATTAGAGAAGACACAGAGAACCAGGGCTCAGGTATTTTTTTTATTTGTTTGTTTGCTGCTTTTCACATTGTCAAAGGATCTGCACATGATGCTTTTAACAGTGGCATATACTAAGTCAAAGAAAGCTCATTCTCTATGCCATGCTTTTGACAAATGCCAGAGAGAAGGCATAAAAACACATTTCCAACTGTTTCAAATAGGGTTTACCTATTCATGAGTTAAATGTAATGAGACATAGGACACGTACTTTACTCCTTAATTTTCCTCCCTAATTTCAGCTATTAGTTCAGTATCTTCAAGGCTCAGTTTTCTCTTTATGCATACCAGGAAGTGTTTTATGTGCATATTAGATCACCAACAGCCCCATATCTCCTCCTCTTTGTTATATATTCTCTCTCCCCTATTAACAACTAAGATAACCATCTTTGTTTGGATTTCATTTATTAAACAATCAGCCTGCTCTGTTCTCTTATTTCCCAGTTTTTAGCTGTCCTTTGTCCTCTACTTTTCTTTTTCTCCTTAGTTTTTGATTCTCTTTGACAATACATGTCATCATTTTACTCCCCCTGCCAGACACCTCTCTGAAATGTAAACTGCAGAAGATCTTGTCAAAGATTGTCTCTCCTTATTTTTTTCTTCAGCTTTTCTCATGTTGGCATGCACTCTGTGAAGCAGTTTTCCTCCTGGACAACGTCATTAATATTATTTTCACTATACTAATGAAATTATTACATACTTTGGTCAAGTGCAAATTGGCCAATTCATTTAGTCATCCTCCAGTTTTGTTGTAAACACTTCACTGGTCTTATAGCTCAATTATTATGTATCACATAGGCAGTCAGAGCTCTATTTATAAACATTTTATAACCAGACTATGATTTCCATAGTCTTGAAGGTCAAAGATAAATATGTATATTTTAAACTAGCTGTTGTCTTACCTGTCTATATTTAATAGAGTATTTTGGTAGCATCAGCACTACATGACAATGCACCACCTGCACTCTGTTGACAGGAACATAGCCAGTAAAAAAGAAAGGGTAGTGATTTATCACGTCTATTTGGCACTTGTGAGACCACGTCTGAACTGCTGTATCCAGTCTGACCCTCTCAGACATCCCAAAGTAAGTCCACGCAATTATTAGGATTCTGCAGTACAGGACTTACAGGGAATATGAAAGAGTTGAGTTAGCTGGTTTTAAGAAGAGAGCAAACTGGGAATTTTATTGAAGTTTAGCTCCCTCATAAGCAAATATAGAGAAGACAAATGCATATTCTTCTCTTGGAGACAAGTTGTAACATGGAAAACTCAGATTTACAGGTGACAGATTCTTTACAGTAAAGAAGTTCACTGGAACAACTTGCTCAGACTCTCCATTGTGGGAGATATGGAAAAGCCATCTGGATATACTTTAGAGATGGCCCTGCTCTGAAGGGAGTTGTGAACCTGGTGATATTCACAGATCACCTCCTGTCTACCTATCTTATTTTTCTAAAGATTACAATAAAACAAAACCACCAAAACTAGGTATTCCTACAACACAATACAGTCTGAGTTCTGCTTCCTGCTTTGCAGAGTAAGAGCAGGAAAAAATTCCAAACTCAGTAGTGAGGCACAATCAAAGATGGCCTATGTGGCAGAGAGGCAAGATGGTAGTGGGGAGAAAATGGTGCAATAGCAGCATCAGCATGGTGTTCTGAGCACTACTTGTTTCAAGCATCCATATTTTCTTTTCCAGTTTGCTATGTGACTGGATGATGTCACATTAATGCTAGTTTGCATGACCTCCTTCAGAAAACCAAAACTGAAACCATTGACACAGGTATTTCACCTGACATTCTGAAAGTATTTACCTCAAGTCCCACAAAATTCATCCCCTCAATGAAAACATCATGGTGACTAAAGAGATCCACAGCTAACTATGAAAATTATTCAAGAAACCTTTGAGTCTACAATGCTTATGTTTGCAAAACTCATTCTATAGTACACTCAATATCTTGAAATCCCCAAATCAGAATTTGTCCTATAATGAAAATAAATTGCTAACCTATCTTTTACTATAAAAGAAAAATAAAGACACAAACCATTATAGGCTTTTAAAAATGGGCGGTAACTTGGTGCCAGATTCATAAACCACTAGTGTAAGTCTATGAATTAAGCAGAAATGGTGTATCTCCTGCCAAAAGCATTCCAACGTAAGTGTTCAGCTGCATTCAGAGAAAGAAGGAAGACAGGGACTTAGCAGAGAAAAGTAGACAACAAACCACACCAAAGCAGAGAAACTCAGTTTATCCAGCCAACTCACATTTCTCAAAGTACTTTCTAACAGCATCACTTTTGCTGACAGCAAATGCACTTAAAAGCACAGAGGCTACACTATGGATATTGGAGTCTGACCAAAAACTATCATGAGGACTGAACATGCAGGGGCCTGTGAGAAATGTGCAACCTTTCAAGACACAGTCCTGTGTGGGGAAAATGAGGGGGGCCTGTCTGTTTCTTGCAGGGAAATACAGCTGCACCAGTTACGTATCTGTCAAACTCTTTTGAACAGCATGAAAACACAAATCCACCTCCACTGTGGGCTGTTGTAAATCAACATATCCAATGCACTGGTTCCACCCCAAATTGTTTATCCACATCAACTGAAATTTCACAAGCTAAGAAGAGCAGAGAAAGAAAAAACACACTAACACCAGCTCACCCAGATCTGTTCTAGATAAGAAAATTAACTAACCTGTCATTTTCTTAGATGACAAAGTTTACTAAAAGTATGATTGCTCCCTAAACTGTATGTCCAGGGCAGTAAGAGCATTGGAACGTACAATGTTGCTCAGGTGCAAATGGACATACATTTTCACAGAATCACGTTAGTGGCTGGAAGGGACCTCAAGAGATCATCCAGTCCAACTGCCCTGCCAGAGAAGGATCACCTATACTAGATCACACAGGAATGCATCCAGGTGGGTTTTGAATATCTCCAGAGAGGGAGGCTCCACAACCCCCCTATGGCAGCCTGTTGTTGCCTCAATAAACAAAGTCTTAATGTTATGTTTTTTTGGGGTTTTTTTTGTGCATATGTTTTTGGTTTGTTTGTTTGTTTAAATCTAGTAGCTAAATCCAGTACATAGTGACTTAATTGACTAATCTGCCTTGGTGAGACCTCATCTGAAGTGCTGCATCCAGCTCCAGAGTCCGCAACACAGGGAAGACATGGAACTGCTGGAGTGGGTCCAGAGTACCACACAGATGATGAGAGGACTGAAGCACTTCACCTATGGAAACAGACTGGGAAAGTTGGGGTGATTCTCTTTGGGGAGAAGAGAAAGCTCCAGGTAGAACTTAGAGCACCCTTTCGCTGCCTGAAGGGGACATACAGAAAGGCTGTGGAGTGACTGTTTAGCCACAGGATGAGGGACAATGATTTTAAGTGAGAGAAGGGTAGAATTAGGTCAAACATAACGGGGAAGTTCTTAACAACGAGGGTGGTGAAATACCAGAACAGACTGCCTAGATACGTGGTGGAGGCCCCATCCTTTGACACATTCTAGGTCAAACTTGGTGGAGCCCTGAGCAACCTGACCTAAAGATGGCCTTGCTGACTGCAAGGCGGTTGGATAAGATGACCTTCAAGGGTCCCTTCCAACCTGATGCATTCTGTGACTCTGTGACCTTCGTCATTTTAAGTGAAAAGTGAAACGTTACAGAGTGTGGTTGCTAGACGAGTCCCAAGTTCCCTTAAGAAGACTACAAAGATGAAGTCCAGTCCCAGGGGATGGACATGATTGCCCCAGGATATTGCAATATTGTTATTCTATTCCATTTTCCAGTATTACAGCTTGTAAGTCAGTGTCTGCTTGGTATCACTCTCCTCCCCAATCTGGCTTTCCTGCCTTCACTTCTTTTCTCCATGAAGAGCAGTGTCGCTCCTTACCTCATGGTTTGTGAGTGGGAGATGGCTGTTAGCTGGCAGGGAATTTTGAGCTGCGTCACGCGGCCTGCTGAGGCCTCGGAGGCCTGAGCTGGGGAGGGCAGTGCTGGTCTACTCTTACGCCTGCAGAGGGGGGAAGGGGTGAGGATTCCAGACGGTTTTAGTCTGATAGACTTGGTTTAGCTTGTGGATGTATTCATTTTACTTGATTGCCATTTACATGTATGTATCTGTAAACAGAATCTCTCTTTAAACTTCCAGTGCGCAGCATCTTCATTCTTACTCCTCAAAAAGACTGTCACTTCTGCCCTCCTGTCCTGGGTAGCTTGTGGCCTCACACTGGGACACAGGGGAATGTTCAAGACGTATTCAAAGGGCAACAAAGTCGGGTAAAAGACTAGAGAACAAGTCCTATAAGGAGTGGCTGAAGTAGCTGGTATTGTTCAGTCTGAGGAAAAGAAGGCTCAGGGTAGACTTTATCACTCTGCACAACTACATGAAAAGTGGGTGTTGGTCTCTTTTCCCAAGTAACAAGTGATAGGACAAGAAGAAATTGTCTCAAGTTGCACTAGGGAGGTTTAGATTGGATGTCAGGAAAAAATTCTCTATTGAAAGGGTTATCAGGCATTGGAATGGGCTGTCCAAGGAAGTAGGTGAGTCACCACTGCTAAGGGACCAAGGAAGTAGGTGAGTCACCACTGCTAAAGGATGTGTAGATATGGCACCAAACATTGCTTAGTGAGTAACTTGGCAGCATTAGGTTTATAGTTGGATTTGGAGATCTTAAAGGTCTTTCCCAACCTAAAGAATTCCATGATTCTGTGTTTGTTACACTCAATCATTTCAGTGTTTTCATCACCTATACGTTGTCTGTGTGATATACAATGTGTTTCACATATGATATTATCATAAGCAGCACCACATGGTGGGGCATGTTTAGCAGGCTAGTGGAAAACAATGTATTTATCCTCTAATCAAACCTTAGTTTGGAAAATATCCAAAACCTTCTCTCAGATGAAACTGACCACAGAGTCACCTTCACTTAGTAGGAAGGAAATGCCTACTGTGTAAAAAATGTCTAAAATGCTGGAGTTACAAACAACAAAAAACCCAAATAAAAGAAGTCTTCCCAAAGATAAGTGCAGGACAATTTTAAGCACAGACAGAACTGTCAGACTGCCTGTAATGAAAGCTCTGTCATTTCTGTTCTTGTTCAACCAATCAAAAAGTTCAGTTTGGGGTTTTGGTTTTTTTTGTTTCTTTGTTTTGTTGGTGTTTGGGTTGGTGTTTGGGGTTTTTTTCTTTTTTTTTTTTTTTTGGTGGTTGTTTCTTGAGATTACTTCGGGGTTTTTTGGTTGATTGGGTTTTTTTTTTGGTTTTAGGTTGTTGGGGTTTTTTTCTATACATTTCACTAAATAGATATTTTTTCTTCCTTGATCTTGTCGCCACTCCCTGTATTTATACACAATACAGGGGAAAAAGAACTTGGACAGATTTGCCTTTTAAAAAAACCCAATGAACAGCAACAACAAAAAAACTAAACCCCTCCCATTTCTTTACTGGGTTTTGAAGAAAGGTCATTTTAAACCCCTCATAAGCACACTATTCAGCCAAAAACATGAAAGCAATTTACAGTGCAGAAGCTTTTAGGAATTCCTCTGCAAACGAAAACTCAGAGAAGTTCCTGGTAAGTTGAAGGTTATACAACTGACAGAAAAAGTTCTTATTAGGGGTCTTAAGCTTTAAAGTCAGATTCAATCCAAAGAAACAAATTAAGAGGAAAAAAAAAAAAACAACAAATCAACAAAAAATCCCCACCATACAAAGAGGTCTGAAACAATTCTGTAATTCTTGATAAATTCCTGGAAAAAGACAAGACCTAGGATTTTCTAGTCAGTTTCAGTCAGAACATTATTCCCTTCAGTTCTATGTTCTTTCTTGCAGCCTCGCTGCATTCACTATTCCTTAACTCATCAAGTTACATCAATGTTTTCCCTGCCAAAATACTTGACACTAGAGGTTAAAAGAAGAAACGAGGTGAGCTTGCAGAAGGTTGAGAGAGCAGCTAAATATCTGCCCCACACCTGTTATTTCTGAGTGATGTAAAGGAGCTCTAAATCTGCTCACTAGATCTTAGCACTTCTGAAACCCAGGTTTATTGTGATGACTGCTATTCCTTGCACATAATCATGCTGCAGTTTGTTTTTCAGATGTTCTGAGCGTTACAAGTTGCACTGCCTGGCATCACTAAAAACTTAAAAAAAAAAAATCAAGACTTTATATCTATTGAAATACAGATAAAACATGAGATTGAAAAGGGAAAAATCCAACCAATAGTTTAAATACTCATAACAACTCTGAAGACATTCTCAGACACTGTGAATACACCAGACTTGCAGACTACAGAGTTTTACATCCCATTGAAGAAGCATCTGATAAAGTTAGGTATATACACTAGGATGTCTTCTGTGATAATTGTACCACTAGAAAAATTGCTAAACTCCCTCCTATTTCACAGCTGAACTAGGAGGCTCCTGGAATATTTCTTAAAATACAGTATGAATAAAGGCAACTTTGTATTGTTTTGTTTTCATGATTCCTTCATGTCAAAGGCAAATCTTAACATAGTCAAACTTTAATGTAAACAATAGAGCCTAATTTTTGTGGTAAAGTTATGTCACTTTGACATGTTTTCGAAGTGGTCTTCAATGTTATTCTTTTAATTTGTTCACAACTTTAAACCCACAACATCTAAACAATTACTTCCATTTGTAAGTTACAGCCCACTTGTGTTTTCCTATCTAAACGAAGCATTTCTCTGTACTCATTTGTTCAGGTGGACTGGCATCTGCTGAGCAGACTGGTTAGGAAAGAAGTACAAAGCAAAGGCTGCAGATTTTGTCATAACTTAGCTTATTAGGGAAAGGCTGTGGATGTTTACCTGGGCTTTAGTAAACCATATGACATTCTCTTCCACAGTATCCTCCTGGAGAAACTGGCTGCTCNTTTTTAGAAACTTAATCCAGATGCTTCCCTGAAAGTTACAGCAAAATTAAAGAAACTTGAAGATTGGCACATTTTAAAATAGCAAGCTACACATCCACAAATCATCTTGGACCATCAGAGAAGAGGCAGATATTCTGAGGTCAGCCAGAACTAAATGAGAACTGGAGACAAATCAGTGAAATTAAATCTGTTGAGAATATCTAGAGTTTAAATGGGAGCTAAAAATCCAAGGGGGTAAACTAAATGCAAACATTCAGCACCACGGAGTTGTTGCACTACTTCCTGTCCTTGCACCAGCAAAAGAAGATTACAGTGTTAAAGGAGAGTTGCCATTGACTCTGAAGCAGATCCAGGCCGCTTGGAAAAAAAATACAAAGAAGCAACAACAACAAAAATGAAAACAGGTATTGGCTAAAGAAGTTGAAATCATTAGTCACATTATCACAGACTTTTCTAAGAGTAAGTCAAGTATACCAGTTTCCCAATTGAACCGTTGCAATATTTTTGTTTATACCAGGGAAAACAATGTATTTATCCTCTAATCAAACCTTAGTTTGGAAAATATCCAAAACCTTCTCTCAGATGAAACTGACCACAGAGTCACCTTCACTTAGTAGGAAGGAAATGCCTACTGTGTAAAAAATGTCTAAAATGCTGGAGTTACAAACAACAAAAAACCCAAATAAAAGAAGTCTTCCCAAAGATAAGTGCAGGACAATTTTAAGCACAGACAGAACTGTCAGACTGCCTGTAATGAAAGCTCTGTCATTTCTGTTCTTGTTCAACCAATCAAAAAGTTCAGTTTGGGGTTTTGGTTTTTTTTGTTTCTTTGTTTTGTTGGTGTTT
>WAAF01005652.1:35671-68932 GCA_013400475.1 Tricholaema leucomelas
CAACAAATCAACAAAAAATCCCCACCATACAAAGAGGTCTGAAACAATTCTGTAATTCTTGATAAATTCCTGGAAAAAGACAAGACCTAGGATTTTCTAGTCAGTTTCAGTCAGAACATTATTCCCTTCAGTTCTATGTTCTTTCTTGCAGCCTCGCTGCATTCACTATTCCTTAACTCATCAAGTTACATCAATGTTTTCCCTGCCAAAATACTTGACACTAGAGGTTAAAAGAAGAAACGAGGTGAGCTTGCAGAAGGTTGAGAGAGCAGCTAAATATCTGCCCCACACCTGTTATTTCTGAGTGATGTAAAGGAGCTCTAAATCTGCTCACTAGATCTTAGCACTTCTGAAACCCAGGTTTATTGTGATGACTGCTATTCCTTGCACATAATCATGCTGCAGTTTGTTTTTCAGATGTTCTGAGCGTTACAAGTTGCACTGCCTGGCATCACTAAAAACTTAAAAAAAAAAAATCAAGACTTTATATCTATTGAAATACAGATAAAACATGAGATTGAAAAGGGAAAAATCCAACCAATAGTTTAAATACTCATAACAACTCTGAAGACATTCTCAGACACTGTGAATACACCAGACTTGCAGACTACAGAGTTTTACATCCCATTGAAGAAGCATCTGATAAAGTTAGGTATATACACTAGGATGTCTTCTGTGATAATTGTACCACTAGAAAAATTGCTAAACTGCCTCCTATTTCACAGCTGAACAAGGAGGCTCCTGGAATATTTCTTAAAATACAGTATGAATAAAGGCAACTTTGTATCGTTTTGTTTTCATGATTCCTTCATGTCAAAGGCAAATCTTAACATAGTCAAACTTTAATGTAAACAATAGAGCCTAATTTTTGTGGTAAAGTTATGTCACTTTGACATGTTTTCGAAGTGGTCTTCAATGTTATTCTTTTAATTTGTTCACAACTTTAAACCCACAACATCTAAACAATTACTTCCATTTGTAAGTTACAGCCCACTTGTGTTTTCCTATCTAAAGGAAGCATTTCTCTGTACTCATTTGTTCAGGTGGACTGGCATCTGCTGAGCAGACTGGTTAGGAAAGAAGTACAAAGCAAAGGCTGCAGATTTTGTCATAACTTAGCTTATTAGGGAAAGGCTGTGGATGTTTACCTGGGCTTTAGTAAACCATATGACATTCTCTTCCACAGTATCCTCCTGGAGAAACTGGCTGCTCATGGTTTGGATGGGTGGATGCCTCACCACATAAAAATCTGTCTGGATGGTTGGGCTCTAAGAGTGATGGGGAATTGAGTTAAATCCAGTTGGCAGCTGGTGGTGTTGCACCCCAGGGCTCCAGTTTGGTGCCAGTCTGAGCAGACTTGAGTGCACCCTCAGTGAGATAGCTGATGACACCAAACTAGGTAGAAACAATTACCTGTTTGAGGGTTGAAAGGCTCTGCAGAGGGATCTGGTCAGGCTTGATTAACTGTACGAGGTTTAACAAAGGCAAGTACTGGGTCCTGCAACACTGCAGGTTTGGGGAAGAGTGGCTGTAAACCTGCTGGCAGTAAAGGATCCAGGGGTGTTAGTTGAGAGCTGGCTGAACATGAGCCAGTAGTGTGCCCAGGTGGCCAAGAATGCCAACAGCATCCTGACCTGTATCAGAAACAGTGTGGCCAGCAGGAGTAGGAATGTGATCTTCCCCTTGTTCTTGGCACTGGCAAGGCCACACATTGAATACTGTGTTCAGTTTTGGGCTCTTCACCACAAGAAGGACACTGAGATCCTGGAGCATGTCCAGAGAAGGGCAAGGAAGCTGTTGAAGGGCCTGAAGAGTAAGTCTTAAAAGGAACATTTGAGTGAATCAGGATTGGTGAGACCTTATTGCTCTCTACAGTTCCCTGAAAGGTGGCTGTTGATCTCTTCTCACCAATATCGAGTCACAGGACAAGAGGAAATGGCCACAAGTTGCTCTAGGAGAGGTGTCAAATAGATATTAGGAAAAATTTCTTTATTGAAAGAGTGGTCAGGCAATGGAATAGGCTGTCCTGTAGGTGTTCAAAAAACATGCAGACATGGCACTTTGGGATATGATTTAATGACCATGGTGGTGTTAGGTTGGCAGTTGGACTTGATGATCTTAGAGGTCTCTTTCAACTGAAACAACTCCATCATTCCATTACAGTATGTTGTTGATGCCTGAAAAGTTAAGTGAGTTTAATTTACTCGTCATACAGAACTTTACTGAGGCATAAGTCTATTTGTTTTTATCATAAATACTCAGATAAAAAAGGAAAAAAAGCCAAAGCTAAGGAAAATGTAGTTTAGTACTTAAAATGTTTTCCACAGCACTTTCAAGACAGGTTGAAAAAAAACCCAAACAACTCACACTGACTCTCAGACATTCATTAACAGACACCTCCCTAAAAACCTGTTTCTCAAGCCATTTGAGAAGTCCAGAGACCCTACAACTACCAAACTCCTGTACCAATCAGAATTTTTAAAATCAAATGATAAAGCTTTGTTCCAAAATATTTTGGATAATATAGGTAACTTTTATGAACTTCTTTAAAAGTGGAATTAAAAAATGTTTTTATTTACACTATTACACTTCTGTATTTCTAAACTGTGACACTTTTTATTACACAGCATTATAGCTACAAAAGAAAAAAAGTCCATTACTGAGTTGCTGGCATTACATGTGAAATTTTTAAGAGCTGCAGATATTCAGCTTCTTAAACTCAGAAATTCTTAATTTCCCTGATCTCTCTAATGGACTGGATGGTTGTATTGCTGCAAAAAATGTGTACTATATTAAGAACCCATTTATTATTATAGACTGCTGGTTTGATGTAACATTTTTCTTTTTAATTTTTAAAATGGATTTGAAAGTATATATTACACCAAGTAGAAATGAAGCCTCTGAGGAGATGTAGCTGAAGGGGAACTTCAGCAGGATCATAGAATCATAGAATCAACTAGGTTGGAAGAGACCTCCAAGATCATCCAGTCCAACCTATCACCCAGCCCTAGCCAATCAACTAGACCACGGCACTAAGTGCCCCACCCAGTCTTTTCTTGAACAGCTCCAGGGACGGTGACTCCACCACCTCCCTGGGCAGCCCATCCCAATGCCAATCACTCTCTCTGGGAAGAACTTCCTCCTACCATCCAGCCTATACCTCCCTCGTCACAACTTGAGACTGTGTCCCCTTGTTCTGTTGCTGGTTGCCTGGGAGAAGAGACCAACCCCCACCTGGCTACAACCTCCTTTCAGGTAGTCGTAGACAGCAGTGAGGTCACCCCTGAGCCTCCTCTTCTCCAGGCTAAACGACCCCAGCTCCCTCTGCCTGCTCATAGGGCTTGTGTTCCAGGCCTCTCACCAGGATAGCAGCATATGCTGAGAGATAAATTCCTAAAAGTAAGTGCAAGACAGCAAATGTTTGCCCAAAGAATTTTACATCCAGGAGGGTTTTTGAAATATGAAAGATACTTTTAAACTACGAAGAGAATTCTAATTTTTGCCTAATATTTAGTAACCTTCACATACTATAATTCCACTTCAGATCCTGGAAAAACATTCTGGAGACAAATATTAGTCTACCAATGGATAGTGAAGAGGAGGAACAAAATTACATTTCAAGGGGAAACTCTTAATTAGAGTTACCTTGTACACCTGCATAGCAGTCACCTTCAGTATAGCGTGAGAACAAGTGTTACACCCCACACAACTGTGTTTATTCTTGCCACCATTAAATTCTGAGTCCAAAAAGCAAGAAGCTGAAGTTTGCTCCAAGGCACATTTATATCACCTTACATTATGCTACTGT
The DNA here is from genome assembly GCA_013400475.1 of Tricholaema leucomelas. Lineage (NCBI taxonomy): Eukaryota > Metazoa > Chordata > Aves > Piciformes > Lybiidae > Tricholaema lacrymosa > Tricholaema leucomelas. Next base: position 39,480 of record WAAF01005652.1, read on the forward strand.
AGTGCAAAAACTAACTTAAAAACCCTTAACTTGTTGGCTATACATCTCAGGATAACCAAGTCTCTTAAAACACCCCATTGCACTCTCAACCATAAAATTTATGACAAAGGAATCCTTCATGGGTGCACCACTCTTTTACAGTGTTGAGGTGCTGTGAACAAACTAGTGGACTGGGTCCTCGGTACGACCCTGAAAGAAGCCTCGTTGTTTCAAAAATCATAGGATAAGTCTGTTCTTGCAGGCATTTGCAGGATTCATTTTCATATCTGACTTTCTTGCAGGATTCATTTTCATATCTGACTTTCTGCAGTCCAACTGACCTTTGCCATATGGAAAGAAAGTCCAGTCACAAGAGAGGCATACCTCAGAGAACTGACCACCAGCCCAGCAAATGAAAGCTGCTGTGAAGAAGCTTAACAAGTGTTATGCTAGAAGTTAATATACTTGTTAAACCATTGGTATGCAAAACCCTTTACTTGGAAGACTAACCAAAGATCAGATCCTTTGGCTCTTCCTTTGCTAAAGCAGAACAAGTTACAAGCCTAGAAACGAACTACAACTACTGAGACCATTTATAATCCCAGTATTTACCTGGAAGAGCTGTTCGGTGACACCAGATCGGCACTCTAGGGCCACTGAGTCACAACTCACTGTCACTGCTCTCTGACATGATTAAACTCAGGTAACAATGGCCTGATCTCAGTGATACAGATCCTGTGACAGAGGCCTAGAAAACAGTCTGTAACCAGGAGCAGTTGTAGAACTCACTGTTCAGTACAACAAAGGCATCTAAACATGAGAGGTTTTAGAAACCCACGTCTGAAAAATGTCCAGCTTGACAAAATACCTGCCAAGTCTGGTAATGCTTTTTCTGAAGTGGCTGCCACGTTGGAAAGTCTCTTACTTATTGCCCTAGGATTCAAAAGCTCCAATACACCACATGGAAAAATCTGCCACTGAATGTAACAGCTTTTTTATTAGGCCTTTGTGGTAAGATGAGTGGTGGTGATTTCAGGTAGATACCTACATGTTTCAAATTTTAGTTTGCAATCCAGTAAACCCCCTTTAGTTTGGACTGACATAGGCGGTCAGCTGAGGAACCTGAACTGGTACACTTTGGTACACTGCCAAATTAAAAAAAATAATCAACAGTGTACACTCTCTGTGAGGACTTAGAATCCATTTTATTGTTCTGGCAAATACTTAAATTCCCCTTCTCAAGACAAATACTTCCCTCTCCTCAGTGATCCAATTATGGACAAATAAGCCTTTCTGATAGAAGATACTCATGATAGGAAACAATTTATTATACAAACATATTCTTAAATCATGAGCTCTATCATCCACACAGCATTGGGATCCCATCATCTACATCTCCAGCACACACAAGGCTGTTTTTGAACAGGGTCAATCTAATTTCTCAATACTATTGCAGCAACAGTTCCGTTTTTACCCACAGACATCAAATACGGTTTGCATTAATCTCTTCTTAACAAAGACACGTTAATTTGGATACAGACAATATACAGAAGATGCTGAAAGTATTACTACCTATTCACTCCTTTGAAAACCAAACCCACTCAAAGGTCTAACATTCTAATGCAAGTAAATAATACATGGTAGGAAAGATGGTGCTTACCAGTTTCATTCTATTCACTTGGTATTTTCCACAGTACTAATGTGTTTTGCAAGTGAAGCGATTTCCATTTACTGACCTTGGTATTCATCAGGACCATACTGTGATTTATACTGAAAATTTGAAGCCTTTATCTGATCTTACAAATAAGTGTAAAATACATAAACAATTATCCTAGTATAAAATTGAATTTTATCTCTCTGTAACCAGCTTTTGTCTATACTACATATTTCCATGTTTGAATACAATTCAAATTCAATAATAAGTATAATTTATTTTCTGACTTTTCATTATCTTGACATTTTAACAATCTTTTTCTTTATATATACTCAGTCTTAAATTTTATCTAGAGCTTCAACTCCACAGTTCCTTTTGAGACATGTACAATGTGTCTTTCAAAATGCTTGTTCAAGATATAAGCCTGCTAAAAGAACATACTGTTCATTTAGCAGACTAAAAACCAGTATAAAGAAGTAACAGGATTTAGTAATACAGAAAAATACCAGATTAGGAGAGAAAATGTATCACTGCTTGTAAATGACAGAAGAAATCAAAAGCTGTAGTGAAGAATCAGAAGTAGGAAGTAGAGTTCTGAAATTGGTAGTCCTGGAAAAACTAAACATGAAGTTTACATTTTTTTTTCCAAATAGCTGAAAATGATAACCCAGGAACTCTTTTTCTCTTAAAAGACAATCATTACTTTACATTGAATGCCCTAGCATTAGCAGTTTAGAGGGTGTCTAACCTAGACATGAGTCTCTCACCGGTTCATGAAAACAACCAACCTCCTAAAAACCAAAATAACGCTTTATCAATATTCTGGGCTTATATTTAAGTTATATAAATGCACCAATGAACAGTTTATTTTCTTAGTGTAACTGATTACCATCACTTCAGCTAACCATCCTCTAAGTTTTACTACCTCAGACTCACCTATCTGGTCTTAAAAAAGTCAACTCTGTCTCAAAGTCAAGTTCTCACTACCAACAGGCTCAAGTATACTTTGTACCCAAGTGCTACAGTTTACATGGAAGCTTTCTTTTAAGGAAAGGCTCAGAATTAAAGAAGGCCAGGGAAGGGGAAACAAACAAAAAAAAAAAAAAGAAGAAAGAAAAAGCAAACAAAACGCAATAAAGATTTTGTTCACTAAGGTGGCAGCTGTGCAGCAAAAGCAAGAAGCATAATTAAGCTGTGCTACTTGTATGCGAACATTCACAGCAAAGCATGAAAAAACATCCCACGAGGTTCTGATGAATTGATACCGGAATCATCAATTTCCACACAGGGAGCAGAAGTCTGTGGCCACAGCCAAACTGGACACACCAGCACTGTGTGCACACTGGCAGCAGGATTCTTTCCCGTCTGCAAACAAGGCTGATCACTGGCCTTTTGTGATTAGAACAGGAATGCCATAACCATGGTGGTCTAGACTGTTAGGAGTAAAAACAATACATCCTGAAATGAGTGGCCCTTGGTCTGAAGTGGCTGAGGTCAGGATGAGGCATGTTAGAAAGCAGTCTCTCAAATACCTTGTGATAAATGCATGTGGAGAAAATAACATGAAAGAACACTGTAGTCAACTGAATAAAAGGTTAAAGAAAATAAACAATATTTTTGCAGCTTAACATTTATTTGTGAACTGCTGGTGCAACTCTATGCTTGACAGAAAAGCTATGAGGCTTTTGGTAGCTTGACAAGACAATCTGCAAGCTTGAATGAAATGTTCAGCTTAAGGAATTAGAATAAATCTGATGACTGATGTGCTACTGAACATGACAGACTGTCATCTGTTTTAAACAGGATCTCTGCAGGATGTACTGACAGCAATTTTTTCCCCCGTTACCTTAAACTTACCAAGATATCGTCCAATGAATTCTGGCTAATTTATTAAGACAAAAGATCTTCTCAAACTCTTGCCATTTCAATAAAACAATGAAATAGTCATTCAGCTTACTTGCATAATTAATTCATACTGATACTGTACTTCTGTGATTAATTTACATCCAATCCACAAAAGCGTACAACAAATGCAATTACTCTTACTTTCGAAATTAACTGTATGATAGAAGTAGTAAGTGACTACAGCAGTTTATCTAAGCCATATTCATAACTAGAATTTCATATACAGGAACATGAGGTTGTTTATCTGTTATGAAAGCAATTAAATATATTCTTATTCAGTCTGAAGAATATTCTAGTGGTTATTTTTTTTCATATTGCCAGATTTAACATAAAAATATGTACAAGCATTCCTCAACAGCTTAAAAAAAATAAATCAATAAAGATTCATCAACAAAAGTCTTACTGTCTAATAGTAGTGCAACACAACAGATAGCTGGGGATAGATTGAAAGCCACAAACTTTCATTTTACTCTGCTCAAATCCAGGAAAGCAGTCAGAAAACCTAACACATTATTTTAAATGCATACATAGATACACTTACAGAAACAATGGAACATAAGCTAAAAATATTTGGGAGGCAATTCATGCTATTTTAAAAACCAAACAAGTGTCAAAACTTTGTCAATATCTAGACTCAAATGGGACTATCCTTCCTCTATCAGACAGTAAGCAGTTCCTGTAGGAATTACTGAGGTGCTTTACCATCTCCTTATCCTAGAAAGGATGACTCAAATCTATCCTACAAACAAAACACAAAAGAGATTCCGTGACAGCCACCTGGAATCTGCACCTTAGATATAGAGAACAGACGGAACTGCTCATTGTTGGCTAAAGAGCAGTAACATCAGTTTGAATCATACTACATCTACAAAGCTGAACAGGGATGTCAGCACAATGTGCTTCCAAAGGGGAATAAGAATCAAATTATTGAGGTCACTCAGCTTTCAGAACAGGCTGTGTCACAGATGCACACCACTTGAGATACTGTGTGAATTTCCCTCTTACTTAGTTGATCTATGCTCAGCTAAAATTTCATACCATACATTTACAAGGAAGAACAATCCATATCATTCAGCTAATGTCAGTATTAGACCAATTTACCTTATAAGCCTCCCTTACTGCAATGCAAGAGCACCACAGTGGTAAATAGTCCAGCAGAAAACCTGTTTCTAGGCACGGGGCAGATTGCAAGCATATACACATGCATTTTATTGCCAGAACAGAGAATTGGGATTTTGAAAGATGCTTTGCATTAGATCTGATGAATTTATGCATCTGAATGCTAAATTCAGATCATTAAAAGTTCCACCCAGCCCTGCTGCTAAGACACAAACTTAAGTTCAAGAACCTCAGACAAAAATTGTTTGCAATTTAGACCACAACTGTCTGGGTGTCCCATTCCCCCTCTATTTGCACTCAGAAAACAGTCACAAGGCCAATAGATTTTTTTTTCTATCAGTTGTGTTGTACCTGACTGACACAGAATCTCCGATTCTTCGTAAAGCTTTTCACAATTGTCAGCTCTGTATCTCCCATTCTTCCCTGGGTCAAAACATCAGACCTCAACAACCTCTGCTATTCAACATGTTACACTGCTAAACGCTTCAGGTATTTAGATCAGGCATTCAGGCAGTAAGACCTCTCAAAAGAATCAGGTGCTATCTGCAAGGAAAGCTGAATACATGGAGGTGGTCTCCACTTTCTATGGGGCAATTGTCAAATTCAACTGATGCATCAAGCACAGAAAAATGTTTGTTATCAATCATCTAATCAGGATGTTCTAAATGCACTGGCAAGTGCAAGGCTTGGCATTTCTGTGTCTTGGTTATTTAAAAATATTTTAAGGTCAAGTTTAATGAAGGCTTACATTTCTTCCACCCCCACCGTTTAATGACCAGTAAACACTGTGTTGATTGTACTACTCATTTCATGTTTCATACAAGATTATTAACCTCCTCTTTTGCTTCTAAAGGCAAATATTCATTGGAATGTAATTTTCTCTCTATTTTGTCTTCTCAGCAATAACCTGTATTCCACTGAAAGCTCTACTGTTAAGCTTTTTCAGGAGAAGTCCCTTCCTCTCCAAAGAAAGTGTTCATTTAACATGAACATAAGCTAAAACTTTATAGCCATTCACTTGAGGGGAAAAAATATCATATTTCTATAAACACAGAAGTAAAATATTTTGGTGCTACTATCACTGCTTCCAGCAGTAACTAGATAAAAATTTAAAGATGACAAAAACATGGTAACTCTGAAGAGGGCTTAAAGTAAAAGGGTATGATGATTTTCAAACAAACCAAAGAGGGCTTAAGATGCACTGTTTATGTCAAATGTACATGCTGAAACTTCATTTGTATGTGAAAAGTCTCTGTAGTGGCCAACTGCTGCAGAGAAGTCAAACCTCTTCCACATTAATTTTTTTAAGTTTACAAACTGACACTAAAGTAGATGATATTTATATAAATTTATATGGTCCTCCCTCAAAATCTCAAGATGTTTAAAACCCTAAGCAAGCTTGAGAAGGGTAAACTAGGAAGAAATTCTTTACAGTGAGGGTGGTGTAACACTGGAACAGGTTGCTCAAGGAAGTAGTGAATACCCTCTGCCTGGAGGTGTTCAAGCCCAGGTTGGATTGGGCCTTGACAAACCTGATCTAGTGGAAAATGTCCTTGTCCCTGCCATGGGATTGGAACTAGATGATCTTTAAGGTCCCTTCCAACCCAAGGCATTCTATTCTTGTGGGTAGGAGGTGGAAGACAGGAACTAACTTTTTCCCCCCCTTTATTAAACTAGTCTCACCTTGAACAGTGAGTTTTCTCACTTCTCACCTGCTGGTGGTGGTGTGCAAGCAAACAGCTGTCCCAGTCCTTAGCAGCTAGCCAAGGTGGTCAACCTATCAGAGGATTGTTTTGCTTTTCTCCCTCCAAAGCAGAAGGCTGTTCATAGTTATGACATGTTTACTTTTCAAAACCCACTGAAACAATTTGGAATATTGTCAGCTCCCTTTCCAATGTGCAACAAGTGCTTGGGTTTGAATGGCTGGGGTGCTACTACAGCTGTGTGCTCTGTTAATAAAATTCTATAATTTCATCGTTGCAAACCATAAGCATATGTGACTACTAACCATTAATATACATAAAGCAAACCAAATTACACCATTCCAACAAAAATTAACTCAATAACTTATTTTTTTTTACAAATGCTTTCACAACCTCATTTTTAATTTCATTTCTTAACATACAAATGCCAGTTTCCAACGCACAATGAACAGCAGGCACAAACACATTTCCAAATATTATTTTAGGCTGTAACTTAGCTCAGTATTCATACAGTCAGAGAAACCTGCAGGCTTTAAGAATGATTTAATTTTTCTTTTGGGATATCAAGTGCTTTGCAGGAGTGTTCCTGCACATAAGTATTAACCAGAGAAAGAACACCAGGGACCCACACCCTTCCTATTGTTTTGAAATGTAAACATTAAGTCATCTAGAATTTCAAATAAGAAATACAGGGTATATGTTAGAGAGATTATGTACCTGCTACCATCACAGAATAATCCTGATCCGGCAGATTTTTCATGTATATACTTCACTGGCACAAACACAACAAAAGATCCCACAGCAGGACCGAGTCCGTTCTACCAGCAGAACTGTGTAACACAGCACTGGGTTGAGGGTGTGAACATATACTATGCAAAATGGGTAACACACAAGATTAGTTGCTGCTGATTTGGAAGCTTTGAGCTGAACTATTGAACAAATTTCTGTTAAAAAAATCAAAATAATCAGCAGTTAGCATTAGTGTAAAACAACATAAAACTAAATCTCAAAACTTTAAGATTTAAGTTAAATTATTCTGCCTTATAAGTTTCTTCAGAGCTTCCCACAGAGCCTGTTTTGATGCTTACAACCAGGATCTGCCTACTAACAAGTAGTTGACTCAGACTGAAAAGGAAAACGAGCTTTCACACTTGCAGCACTCTAGAACACATCAGGGTGTTTCACTCAATCATGTGCCTCCTATGAACACCACAAAACTATCCCTGAGCATCTTGGCACACGGTCACTGCCATGACTTGCACAGTTAATTCTAAACATTTAGTTTTAAAACGACATTCACTTATTACACGTGAATAAAACATTACAGATACGTTCTCAAGAAACCTCTCCCGTCTGGCTCTCTGGATAGGGAAGCTGCCAGTAGTCTCACCAGCCCAGCCCCTTTAAAGCTGGCAGGTGGCACAGGGCTCCATCTACTGGTTTGTGATCCTGCATACCTAGGATACTCAGAAAATTCTGACGGTTAAGAAGAAAACAGTCAACCAGATTCATGTAGTCAAACATATTCTTCAATATTTGTAAACTGTATCTCAAAAACTGTTCCAAATAACATCACTTTTTCTATAATAAATAAATGACCAAACTCTCCTAATCAGACGGCAAGCTTTATTCTTCCTTCTCAAGCCAAGCAAATAACCAAGCACAGATACTGTGGAAAAACTACTGAAAATTGGCTAGTATCTGCACAATTTAAGACATCAGAGGTGGTCTTCTTTCTCTCTAGAAGAAGGATATTCCTCAAATATACAGAAACAAAATCAATTCCTCTAGGAGACTGACATCAATTTTCATGAAGGGTATTTCGGCACTGCAGCAACTGCAGCTCATGTAGCTATAGTATGTCTAACTTTAAAATTGGTTACTGCTGTCATTTCTCAAATTGAGAACCCTTGACTTAATAATCTTATTCTGCCTTCAGTTCATGTTTAGTAGCAAAAAAAGAGGCGTATCTTTTCCTCCCCAGGACCCTCTGTGCCCATCGGCCAAGCCTGATGAACTGAGACTGCAGAAGAGACACTGCAATAGAACACGGCAGTAGCGCTACCACGTTCGTGCTGCAGTTCAGGTAGCTAACTGAGCTTGTTCTGGACAAGTTTTACTGTGGTGACCATGGAGCAACAGCTGTGAAACTAGTGCCTGTCCAAGCAGCAGCTACATTTAGGTGACAAGGATCAACAAATGACTAAACATTAACCCCAATTCCGTTCTCCAAGGCATGTCTAGCAAGGTCAGCAGCTAACTTAAGACAGTGCAGGAATAGAACAGTGACCCTCACAGTTCCTTTCAAATGCTTCTTTTGAAACACTACTACACTCAACACCACGTTGATAGCAGCTAAGTGGGGGTCAGGACCATCAAGAGGCACAAAAGAAATGGGGTCAAGGTAAGGAAATCATGGAAATACCCACATTCCTCACACTGCACCTCTATGTAGGAAAATAAGAGAATATATTAGCCAGGAAAAAATGGTAACAACCAGCAAATGGTTCCAACAAGAAGGCAGGAATGGAGAGAGGAGCAATAAAACCCAAGGCTATATGGAATATAAGTCAGGGAGAACTGGTCAACAAGGACACCAGTGAATTTATTGACTCCCCTTTCAGGGATCAATTTTCCCAATTTACCTTGCCGCTTTAAAACAATAGCTGAAGAGACCAACAGATATCTCCTACAACAAACTTGTGGAACACCATGAATGATAATCAAAATCACAGAATGGTAGGGGTTGGAAGAGACATCTGGAGATCATCTACTCCAATTCCCCTAACATTTTCTTTAGTTTGAAAGAAAACCAAATTTAAACCTTTAAGATAGATTTTCACTTGCTACATTCACATTTTAATCAAGTTGAATTTTAAAATACAACAGAGCAAAACTATGGAGTTGCTGATGTCTCTTTAAGGAGAAATTACATCAATGTTGGCTACACTTGAGAAGGATATAGGTGTGGAACTACATCCTTTTTCATCACACACAGTCAGGTGCAGAGGGAGAAGTTTAACTTCAAGATTCCTGTGGTCTAATGAAAATAAATACCATTACAACAGACCCAAGAATACAGACTTATTAAATATTGTTTGTTTTTCTTCAGATATAGAGCATGGGAATGGAGGCGTTTAACTACTTCAAGACTATTTTTCTATCTTAAATTGTTTACACTGTCAGCAAGCTCACGGTATCATGGTATCCCGACAACTACCAAAGGGAAAAAAAAAAAGAGGAGTGGGGAAAAAAAGGGAGCTAGCATCCATGAAAACAGATTTAAATTGATAGTCCATCTCTGCTTACACTAAGCAACTGAATGTCTACATTACTACTTGTATCACTAATCTAGTAATAAAAATTACAAATCAGAACATATTTCTGTAGCTCCAGAAAAAGAGCTAAAAAAAGTTCAGTGTTAACTGTGGTGGATATTTCACATTATAAGGAAAGTACTAAGCAGCAAATTGGTCATACATTGCTTATATCAAACTTCAGACCAGCAAAAATCACAGCTTAACACTCTGTTATGATAGAAAATGGGAAGAATTACAGTATCTGTGCACATGCATACACTACAGAAAAACATGATGAAAAAATATAACTTCATTTATCATGCTTGTATCTAAAAATATACCTAAGTTAACACATTCTCATCTACCAAGCACTTTAAAGTTTTAAATTCTGTAGGATTTTGCAATGTTTTCACTTGAATGTGAACCACAAGGAAACCCAATGAGAAACACAATATTAAAGCAAGTCCAACTGTATCAGAGAAAACAGAATTGTACTTTTCCAAACACAATACAAATAAATTAAAAATAAATAAAACTTATATTAGTTATAAACTTTTAGTAAACTATTAAACTGATGCTAATAATTTTATTATATCAGTAATAATTTTATTATAGAGTAAGTATAATTTAGGCAGCCACAACAAGAATAGATGACAATACCCAGTGGCATTATTTTGCATCTTCTTCACCATCTAATTTCTCTCAAACAGGATTAGCTGTTTATAAAGAAATATCATACAATTACTGAGAGAAATGAATGCTTAAGAAAATAACACACAGTTTGGCATAACTTATATATATATATATACTTATACACTGAAGTGGCTACTGGGAAGTCTTAGCATAATTTCCTAATTATGCTTAGTTAGTATTCTGATTTCTCTAGTAACACTCAGATACAAGCCAAGTTATCATTTTTCTTGATAACAAGACTTAATATTTCTGACAGTCAATGTTCTAAAATGAAATAAAACCTTTAACACATAGGAAAACACCCAAGCAACAAAAATACAGTACAAACCAGTCTTTTATTTCCTATTAGATGTAACATGTAAGCACTAGAAATGTTTTCACTTCCCTGAATTAAAGAAAAGGGGTCAAAGATACACATTTGGAAATATTGTAATAAAAGAAAGCTAAGGCAGAGTCAATTACTCCCAAAGGGAACCTGGCAAGGACATCTAAAAATAAGAAACAATGTTCACAATATAAAGATTTAAATATACTTAACTTTGTGTATTAAAATCTTACACAATGCACAATAATACTTCTAACAGTGTAAATACTCTGAAAAAAAAATAGTTTTCATTCCTTACATATAATCTGCCATGTCTTGGAGAGTCCTAGTCACTTTCCTCAAGCCAATCTAAGCTCAGTATCCTTCATTTACTTAACTAGCAACTAATGACAATTTCTAGTTCTGGCCCCATCAAGAGTAATTCATACACACACATCCAACTCTGATGCAATTCTTCAGCACTAAATACTCTCTTTACAAGTGAAGATTTTTATTTATAAGCTAAATATAAGTCAACAAATTACTGGTACATTTTTAAAACACCATTAAAAAGTCAGTATCTTTGCTTCAGATATGACAATCTTTGATCCTATGTTAAATTCTCTTACAGTAGAGCATCACACAACATTTTCAGAACAGTCTCGATTCATTCCACAAACTCTGACGGGAACTGCCACCCCCTCCCTTCAAAGAGCTAATCAATAACCAAGCATTTTAATCCTTCTTTGTCCTAATACTACATTACTGAAGCAAATTAGATTTTTCTAATTTATTTCACACTTAACATTTAAATTAGTGCATAGCTAGCTGCAATATTACTATTTAAATGAACGTATAACTTAAAGATCAAATTCTGTCTTCAGTAGATTTACATAAAAGGACAGAAAAGATAACATTTGTCTATCAGCATGTTATGTGAATCTCCTTAACTCAATTTACTATGGATTTCATGGTGCAAAAATTAATGCCCTCCAGGAGCTGAATTCAGTACCAATTATTTCTTCCAAGCCTGTAGTGTAATCCCACACCACTGTGACCAATGAAGTTTTGCCTTTTGCTTTAAGGGAAGTGGGATCCGTTCTTTGGTTTGCTACTCTAGCAAGTGATACTGAGCAAAATGACACTACAGATTTTAATAAGGAAAAGATACCACGAGCAAGTCTTAAGTATTTCATGCCCTGGTAAAACCAAGAGCAACATACTGATGGTACTTTTACCTACCTATAAAGTTGCCAACAGAAATATATGCTTTTTCAAAGTGACTATCCAGAATACATTTCAGGCTTGTGGATTGTGATGATGGGAAGGAGGGCTCATTCACCAATACCATCATTGGCAAATGTTTACCTGTTGCTTCCTGTCAACAGGTAAAAAGAAAAGATGTGTTAGATGAGAGGAAATGGAAACAGATGTCTTCTTGCAGAGGTAAAAAAAAATTACTTCCATACTCCACCGCCATTCCAGATGCCACTTCAGAACATGCATGAGGCCCTGGATCCAGAAGGGCAGGAAGGGAAGACTGAGGAAAACAATCCGTTTGCAGAGTCTCCCAATCAGATTTTGTCTATTGGGAAAATCACAACCGCTGGTACTAAAAACAAAAGCAGGTAGTAGTAGCAGGTGACTTCCTTCTAAGGGAAACAAAGGGTCCTGTGTGTTGACTGGACCCATCCCATAGGGAGATTTGCTGCTGCCCTGGGGCCCGCGTGCCCCAGGCACATCAAGAGGACACTACCTAAGCTAATTCAAGCTACTATTACCCACTGCTGGTTATTCAGGCTGGCAGTGATGAGGTTGACAAGGGTACTAAGGTATTTAAAAAATGAATTCAAGGCTCTGGGTCAATTAATTGATGGGGCAGGAGCACAGGTGGTGTTCTGCTCAGTTCCTCAAGTGGAAGGGATGAATACTGAAAGGAACAGGAGGAGCCATGTTATCAATAAATGGCTCAAGGACTAGTGCCACCAGCGGAATTTTGGGTTCTTTGATCATGGGGCAACTCTCATTGCACCTAGCCTGCTAGACCCAGATGGGCCCCACCTATCTATAAAGTGCAAAAGGATCCTAGCCCATAAGTTGGTGGGGCTTATTGAGAGGGCTTTAAACTGGGTTTGAAGAGGGATGCGGATGAAATAAGGTGCTCCAGAGGGGAGAACGAGGGTGTAATCAGGCCTTCTTGTGACAAGTGGGGGATGGCACACCACAGCTGGATGGAAGTGGGCTAGCAAGGGCCGTTAGCCCATTGCCCAACAATATAACAGGAACATGGCAAAACAGAGTCTCATAGAGTCTCCCACTCTGTCATGGCAAAATCAGCATGCTCAGCTCAATCCCTAAAATGCCTGTACACCAATGCACACAGCATGGGGAATAAACAGGAGGAGTTAGAAGTGCAGGTGCACTCAGGGGGTTATGATCTGGTGACAATTACAGACCTGGTAGGATAGCTAACTTGACTGGAATGTGATCATGGATGGCTACGTCCTCTTTAGGAAAGGCAGGTCAACAAAGTGAGGTGGAAGTGTTGCTCTCTATGTGAAGAAGAAACTAGAATGTATTGAGTTCTGCCTAGAGGAGGATAAGGAGCAAGTAGAGAGTTTGTGGGTACCAATCAAGGGGCAGGCTAGCAAGGCTGATAAAGCTGTGTTTATTACAGGCCACCTGGTCAGGATGAGGAAGTTGATGAGGCCTTCTACAAACAGCTGGCAGCTGCCTCTCAATCATAGGCCCTGGTTCTCATGGGGGATTTTAATTACCCAGACATTTGCTGGAAGGCCCACTCAGCTAGTCAGCCACAGTCCAGGAGGTTCCTCCAGTGCATCAGTGATAACTTCGTGACCCAAATGGTGGAGGAGCCAACCAGGAGAGGAGCACTGCTGGATCTCATATTCACCAACAAGAAGGGTCTGGTTGAAACAGTAAAGGTTGACGGCAGCCTTGGCTGCAGCAATCATGAGATGGTGGAGTTCAGGATCTTGAGTAGTAGGAACAGAGTATCTAGCAGGATCACAACTCTGGATTTCAGCAGGGTCAACTTTGGCCTCTTCACGCAATTACTAAGGGAAATTGCATGGGACAGAGTACTATAAGGGAGCCCATGATAGTTGGTTAATATTCAAGAAATACTTCTTCCAAGATCAGGGTCAGAGCATTCCAGTGAGTAGGAAATCAAGAAGAGGAGTCAGGGGACCTGCATGGTTAAGTAGGGAGCTGCTGAACAAAATCAAGTGGAAGAAGAAAGTCCACAGACCATGGAAGGAGAGACTGGTCACCTGGGAGGAGTATAAGGTGGTTACCAGAGGATGTAGAGAGCCTACTAGGAAGACTTGGAATTCAATCTTGCAAGGCAGGGCAAAGACAACAGAAAGGGCTTCTTCAAATATTTTGCAGGAAGAACCAATACTAGAGGCAATATAGAACCACTGCTGAATGGGATGAGTGCCATGGTGATGGAGGATGAGGATAAGGCAGAGTTGCTGAATGCCTTCTTTGTCTCCATCTATACTCATGAGCCCCACAGCCTTGAGGCCACAGAGGAAGACAAGGTTAAGGAAGAGGCTTCCTTGGTTGATGGGGACTGGGTTAGTGAGGACTGGGTTAGGGAACAGTTAAGTAAACTGAACATCTGTAAGTCCATGGGTCCTGATGGCATGCACCTATGAGTGTTGAAGGAGTTGGTGGAAGTCACTGCCAGACCACTCTCCATCATCTTTGATAGGTCATGGTGGACAGGAGAGGTGCCTGGGGATTGGAGGAGGGCAAACATCACTACAATCTTCAAAAAGGGTAAGGAGGACCCAGGTAACTATAGACCTGTCAGCCTTGCCTCTGTCCCTGGAAAGATAATGAAGCAGCTTATCCTCAGTGCTGTGCTTAGCCATATCAAGGACAAGAAGGTCATTAGGAGCAGTCAGAATGGTTTTACAAAGGGGAAGTCGTATTTGACCAACATGATAACCTTCTATGAGGATGCAGCCAGGTGGAATGATGATGGTAGAGCAGGGGAGAACTTGGGAATCATGGTGAATGGAAGGATGGCCATGAGCCAGCAGTGTGCTTTTATGGCAAGGAAGGCCAATGCCATTCTGGGGTGTATTAGAAGGGGATAGTAGGTCAAGGGAAGCTCTGCTGCCCCTCTATACTCTGCCCTGGTAAGGCCTCATCTGGAGTACTGTGTCCAGTTCTGGGCTCCCCAGCTCAAGAAGGAGAGGGAGCTGCTTGAGAGAGTCCAATGCAAAGCCACAAAGATGATTAAGGAAGTTGAACATCTTCCTTATGAGGAGAGAATGAGGGAGCTGGGTCTTTATAGCCTGGAGAGGAGACGACTAAGGGCTGACCTCATTCGTGTTTATAAATACGTAAGGGATGAGTGCCAGGAGGATGGAGCCATAGTTTAATTCATCAATCTAATTTATCAGAATAGAAAAATGATAAATAAACCCAAATCTTAACATTATCTTTCCTCTATCCCTCTTTCCTTCCTGAGCTTGCCTTTCAATTTTCTCTGCCTCCTCAGCGTGAGTGGCACAGGGCAACAAGGATTGCGGTCAGTTTATCATATATTTTCCCTGCTGCTCCTTCCTCTTCATATTCATCCTCTGTTTCAGGATGGGGTCCCTCACATAGAACACCATTACCCATGAATGTCTCCAATATGAGTCCTTTCCAGTTCTCTACAACCTGCTCCAACGCAGGTCCCTTCCATGGGTTGTAGTCCTCCAGCAACAGTGTGGGTCCCCGCCACAGTTAAAGGCCCTGCCAGGACTCTGCTCCAGCATGGGCTTCCCACAGGGTTATTAACTCCTTTGGTAACATCCACCTGCTCTGGTGTGGGGTCATCCAGGGGCTATATGCTCCACCATGAACTTCCATGGACTGCAAGGGGACAGCCTCACTTAACCATGGTCTTCACAATGGACTGCAGGGCAATCTCTGCTCTAGCTCCTGGAGAACCTCCTCCCCCTCCTTCTTTGCTGATTTTGGTGTCTGCAAAACTGTTTCTTTTATATTCTCACTTCTCTCCCTACTTGGAATTGCATGGAGTTTTTTGCTCCTTCTTAATATTATCACAAAGGTGCTACCAATGTCACTGGTAGGCTCAGCCTATCAGAGGAGCAGCAGGCTCATCTTGAAGTGGGCTGGCACTGATTCTGTTGAACATAGTGGAAGCTTCTACCAGCTGCTCAGAGAAGCCACTCCTGGAGGCTCCCAGCTACCAAAACCTTGTCACAGAGCTCCCAATATACATATGAAATAATGTGTAGATTCTAATACATAATATTATTTAACGTACCAAAGGCCACCACTCAGCAGAAACTGCCAGTTTGCACTGCAACCTGTCCTTAACAGACAGACCATATCAAGAAACACCACGGGAAACAGAAGCTGGCTGTCGTGGTTTCTGTGCCATGGTTCATGAGGCTAGCAGACAGCACACCAACCATCCTATCACTTTAGCTGGTGGCTCAAAGCAGCAGAGTGTAGAGTGGATACAGGATAGTGCTTCCCATAGCTGTATCTATTCTACAAATAAGGGTTCAACTCTATTTCTCTTACCCCTTCAAAACTATTTTCTTTTAAAAGAAAAGTGCAAAGCCTACAATAATACTTTCAGGAGTATCTGCCAGATTCAGCTGTAGTTCAGACTGCAGAGCATATGGGCCTGTTGTTTGTTTCAGAAGTAAGTTTCAATATATCTAATGCCTCAAGGTGTAAACGGAAAAAGGCTCTGCATAGATCTGAGAGATCTGCACTAAGGTGAAGATCAAGTTAGATCAGTGATTCACAGTTTAAAAACATTCCACAATCTGCATGCTGCCATCAGTGTCCAACATCTATTTTGCCAATGTCAAACATCTATGGCTGACAGACTAAAACCATTAAGGAGGTAGCAAAAAGATTCATTAGGATCTCTCTCAAGTTCACATGACTTTGATAATCAGGCAGGATACTCTCCCCCTTTGCCCTCAGCTCATGTGTATCTTCTTGCTTTCAATTCTAGTGAATAATTTAATGACTCTTTCCACACAGAATTACCAAGCCTGTATTTTCTCTCTCTGTGCTAGTTTGAAGCTAGCTAGAATGTTTTGGTGAGCAGAACTAGATTACAGGCTATGAAAGGAAAACAATGGTGATGTCTACTTCCCTCATAGGCTTGCTGAGAGATACAAGAATAAGAAAACATAGATATGGGCACTTTTCCTGCTGGGGAACTGGCTGAGCTGTATCTCGAACCTCACCCCTCTCTGCCATTTCTTTGACTAACCCACTTTGCTTCCTAACCCCTTGGCCAAACCTCCATTCTTCCTTGGGACTGGGTAAGGTTGAGAGGGGTAGGGAGGAGGTGAAGGGGCGGTTGGGAGCCCCTCCTGGGGACTCAGGTTTCTGGGAGGGCTGTTGTGTTTCTGTTTACCTTTTACCTTGTATATTTCTGTATATAAATACATGTACTGTAAATATCTGCTTGTATATTCTGCTAAGCTGTAAATAATAAGCTTCATTCAATTTCCAGAGCCGGCTGAGTCTAATCTGGGTGATTTTCAAAGCCAGGGGGAGGGGGGCGGGTAACACCCAAACCATCACACTCTCCCTCTAACACTTCTAAGCAAGCTCTGGAAACTTCCTTACATGTTTACGAACATAGGCACCCTCAGACACAAAAAACCCCACAAACTGCACAAAGATAGATCTGGGCCACAGGGCATCCACACTGTACTTCTATTTCTGCCAGTAACACAATGTTTTGAGTTTGTCTTGCAAGAGAAATACTAAGCTGGACAACTGGTTAGTTTCTTACTGAGGGTAACATCGTAATAGTGCATTTCTAACATAGCATCATCTAGAATGACTTCCAACGAGCAGCGAGACAGAGCAACAAAATGCAAAGAACCAAAGCAACATTTCCTTCTCCAAAATAGGCAAACTAATAATTAAAAGGGAAATAAAATCAGTTCAGAAACAAAAGGCAAGAAATCTAATTATTTATCACATTAAAACTAGGACACAGATCTTTAAAATTTCATTAGCTACCCACTACTAATGGACAGAGTAGTCTCCATTACAAACTGGAATGGAAACCAGCTCTAAAGAGTTTGCAGTATCACTATATGAGAACCTGTATTAACTACAAGAAGTTTATATACATCTAAGACAGTATATAATTTCCTTGACTACAAGATCTACCAGTTTTGTTTGTGCCTTATTCCTCTAGGTATTCAGAAACTTTAAAAAAAAAAAAAGAAAGAAAACATCTACTCTAGAGAAGAAATAGCCAGAAGGGAAAATGAGTGTTCTGTTGCTGTATGTCCTTTGGACAGGAAGATTTACCAAGTCCTAGGAGATGATGATGCTGTCACTTCCAGTAATGAGATGTAGCAGTGACTGACTAACTTCAAAACTCCACCTCCTTTCCCCAAAATTTGCAGTGACAGATGTCCCTACACTTTCAAATCCTGTATAGGACTTTACCTCCAGTTCCTCTCCAATTTCTACACTGCAAACAGAACTACACTAACTTTTCCTTTCCTGGCCAGGCAAGACAAACTTATCACTTTCAGGACCCTGAAATCAATGTTGATCCCAGTACTGGTGACAGGCAGAAGAGCTTGTAGCTATTGTGCTGATGGTACATCACTGGCATATACAGCTCAGTATCAAACATCTCATACAGCTGAAGGACCTTGTTGAGAAGGATTACATTTTGCACACTTAAAGGAAAAGTAAAACAAAACTAGAACTACTACATAGCATAGTATGTTTACTTTAACTGTTATAGCGTGGTTTTAACTCTTGCCAAGCCTCACAAGATATTCCAGTTAGTGCCATAATATGTTTAAATAAGCAAATAACACAAAACTGGTGGTTTCAGGTTGAATGAAAGTCATATATTTCCAGAGCAAAATCATCCAAGAACAAATACTCAAGGACAGGTACAAGAAAAAGACAAACACATCACTGCATTTCCCTAGGACCCACAGGTCCCACAACCTCCTGAATTTACAGGTCTGAGATTTGCTAAGCCAGAAGCGCATTGCTGCAGTTAACCAATTTTTCTTCCATGACTACAGCACTGCAACTGAAGGCTCTCCTAAAAGTAATTGGAACTCACTGAAATACTAAGGACACTGTGCCACTGTAGGGAATCCCCAAACTCAGTGTGAGCAAATTCCTGCAGCCCCCAGCTCCAATCATTTCACCTTCTTGAAGTGTTACCTAGACTCCATTGCAGCTGCTACACAAGCAAACATTGGAGAATGTTTTCTGTCACATAAACCAGGCCTCTATGTACACATACCATAGACTTTTTCCCTAAACGAAATAGACCTTCACAATCAAGAAAGCAGATTAGTACGTTAGGTATCACAGAATCATTCAGATTGGAAAAGATCCTTGAGATCATCAGGTCCAATCATTAACCCTAGTCTACCAAGTTCACCACTAAAGGAGCTGAGGTACCCAACTCATTGGGACTTACTAAGGAGCTTCTTTTAAAGTCACAAATGTTTCAAAAGGTACAGACTACAAACTTTTATTTGACAAGTTATAAATCGGGGCCTTTCTATCGTTGTTGGTGTTTTGTTTTGTTTTGTTTTTAAATATACTATCACTCCTCTGAGTACCCTCCACAGTTTGCTCACACCTGACACTAAAGATCGTGCACTGACGTCCTGAATTTGTTTGGGACAGATTTCACCTGATGCTCCGAATCGCCTTCCCAGCACTCCCCGCCCTTAGGGGAGGTTACAGCCTGTTCGTCCCTTCCCTCCCCTCCCTCCTGGAAATTCCAAACCGCGCATCCCCGCACGGGATACTTGCTTCCCCGCCTCTCTGGCTGCCCAGCGGGTGCTAGGTCGGGGAAGCCGGGGTCGCCCAGCGGCCACGGGGCGTGGGGGAGGTAAAGGCGACTCAGCCAAGGGGCGTCGACGAGGAGGTCTGTCATGGCCCACGCAGCCAGCAAGTGGAACAAGGGCCCGAAGGTGCGGAGCAGGCCGGGCACTTCTCGGCCCGGCTCCAGAGGCGAGTGGGGCGAGAAGGCCAGACAGGGCCGCTTTCCCGTAGGGGAGGCGCGAAGGGCAATCTACAAAAGCCGTCTTTGCGGGACGGGAGGCAACGCTGCTGCCAAGCCTCGACACGTACACGTAAGGGTAAGGTCAAACCCGAGCGCTGCAGGACAGCCGCAGACTCCCTAGGCTACAGCCGCTGAGGTAAGCGCCCCGCCAGCCCGTTACCTGCGCGCTCCTCCCCGCCGCCGGCGTGCGGTTACCCCGCGCCGCGCCTCCACAACAAAGCCCGCGAGCAGGCGGAGCCTGCAGCCGAGGCGGGGACGAAGTAGGAGCACGCAGCGGCGGGACCGCGGCCGCTGGGCTGGGCCTCGGGGGTGGCGCCGCCTGCGGGCGGGAGAGGCGATAGAAGGCCAGGCGCGGCGGGGACAAGTGGGAGGTGAGGGCCTCTGGTAGTCTAAGCCTTGTTTGCGGCTGCCTCTGGCTTGCCCGCCTTCCTCTTGCACATGGAAAAAGTTGTTCTCGTTCTGGAAGGATAGCACTGGACGTCTGCCCAGGCTGGCTAGTAACGGTGTTCCCTATTAAGGGATACAGTAATTGCAAGAAGAAACAAACCCTGCCAGGGCCATTAAGGAGGAGAGAGTTGTGGCACACATATGCTGGTTTGGGAAGCATACATATGTAAATGGCATTAAATACAAGGGAAAGGTTGCCCTTTGCAGTAGGGTTGGGAGGGGTGGCTGAAGAATCAGGAAGATGTGTCATGTATAAATGAGACACTTGGTGGAAGAATTTAACTGTGTTGAGCTGAGTAGATTTGGGTTTTGACTACTGTGAGGCAAATTTCATCATCTCCTAACAGGAGCAGAGTTTATTTTTTTAAGGAGCAGGTGTTATGCAATTCTATAAACATACCTCTGTGTGAACTGTATGCACTCAGAACGTTTCTTTATGTAAACCTTTTTGCCTGAGCAATACCTTCTGCAGAAAACAAATCTATGTCTAGTTTCTGTACCCTCTGATCAACTCCAAATTTCTCTTTCCTGCAGCAAGCTCACCTTAATACTACAATTGCTATTTGTATCAAAGAGAACATTTTACAGGGAGGCCTACACTTCTGGAACAAAACATCAGTTATGTTTCAACATCTGCTTTTTGATGATACAGAACACTGGAGACTTGATGATCCCGCTGTATTTATTGAACAGTGGTCTCAAAGAGCCTAAACCACAGGAGCAAAGGCAAATGTTAATGAAACATTGAAGTTGAGATTTTAATTACTTAAAAGGTCAGAACATTCAGAGGTTTACTAATTTAAGAGAGTTATTCTGCATTTCCACAGCAATCCTAACTTTACTTTTACATAGACCAAAGAATTCAAGTTACTGTTTATTTGCCAATACATGGAAATTATATAACTGAATGCTATACTTACTGTTCTTTTATGCAAATAGAATCTTAGCCTTTTAGCTTTTTATAAACACTTCTCTATATTTTCTATGCTCCTATAATTTTCAGTACCAATAAACCCATTATTTTTCTCTAATCTCTGTTTTAGATTACCATAGGCCACATTTCCTTTCAAGCTGTCTTGTGGTAGGCCTGAGCAGGCCAAAATAGGCGTATACATGCCTTGGCTTGCCCAGGCATGTTTTTCTGCTCTCCCTCCTTCTGTTTTGGGGAGAAGCAACCACGGGAAAGAGGACAAAGAACCTGGAGCCACAGAGTCTTAGGACTCTGGCCTGCCCAGTCTTGTTTACATCCTGTGGCTTAGCTTGTGCCTGCCTTGTGCAAGGCCTATGCTTTTCCCAATTTTGGGTAAAGCATGCCTATGACTTCATTAATATCGTCAAGCTTGGATAACTGCCATTCTGATTGGCTGTTCTGTGTCCAAAGGCCCATTAGTCTTGGGCTGTATTGATAAAAAGAGTTGAGCAGGTAACACAGTGTGCTCTCTGCCATTGAAATAATGCTTGCTTGCCTGCTGCCATTTCTTACTCCCTTATTGTATCCTGAACTGCCTGCGAGCTCCACTGCCCGAGTTTACCAGTAACAGGCTCTAAACGCCTCCATGCAATCGGCCTGCATAGCCAGTGTGATGTTGTACTAAGACTGCGTATTGCAAGACATCCTGCCTACACCTGAAAGTTTCCTGCCAAGATGGAAAGTCCTGGAGATACACAGATTGTCCAGAGGAGCCAAGATATAAGGTCAGAGATTGTCTGCCTCCTTTCCCAGCACTCTGTGAAGCCTGGGAAGAATCAGAAGCATCAGTGGCTAACAAGACAGAATTCCCTGAAAGCACCTGGGTACTGTCTGAAGCTGTAGCTAGCCTTGCGAGTCGGGAAATAATATTTTGTGAGAAACACTTAAAGCCTCTTGTAATTCACCATAGCCTTCTGCCATAAGCACAGCAGCTCCTTGAGTCCATTTAGTGGACAAGCAATATATTGGCTGCAAGCATTGTATTTACTGCAGGAACCTTCTCTTCTGGTTCAATTGAGTTCAATTAATGTTTATGTATTTTTGCAAGGTATTTCTAGATCTAGTTATTCCTCTGTATAATGTTTCCATTACTGTGTGAAGAACTGATTATTATTAAAATTAGTCGTCCGAGCTGGTGAGAGTTCTCAATATCGAAATTAATAAAAAATATTATTTTTGGAAAATGTTATATCACATTAATTACCCCTCCATAACAAGCTGGAACCTTCAACTATCAAAAAACACTCAGAGACACTCTGCAAACTAAGTTTCAGAAGGCTTTTACCACTTCATGAAGATACTTTCCCAAAGATACTTGTATAAAATTTTAGCTTCCAAATACTACGGTGCCTGAAATCTGTTCTTGAAACAGGAAAATGTATTTGGAAAGATTTGAGAAATGATTTCCAGAAAAGCCTATGAATGGGATGAAAACCCTGTAATTTCATAGCCTTGTGCACAAACTCCACTGTTGACACATCTTTCCTTCTCAAAATGTTCCTTATGTGAAAATCATTGGAATTTTGTTGGTAGAAAAGTTTCTTTCCCAATGACTGAGATGAATCTTGTTTCTAACAAGTTTTTGTAATTTTGCTTAATTTTTTTCCAGATTTTTTCCCTCAGTAATCTTTGTATTTCCATCCATTCAATTTGGAAAGCTATGACCTGAGAAGTCCCTTTTGCACAATACTATCTGAAACAAATTGTCTCTGACCTCACTGCTTTCTGCCTCCGTGGAACAAATAATGTCATTTAAATCCCAAGCTGAAATAGATTTTGTCTTTTATTTAAACACATCTTTCTTAATTACTTAATTTCTGTCTTTGATTATGTGAATTCCATCCACCAGAATGCTGGAACACTATTTTTTTCTGTCTATCAGCTGTAGGTATTTTCATCTTTATAGCAGTCAAGTTTGCCTCTCTTCACAACAGACTTTTTCCTCAACTTTTTCTCTTCTCCTTGAGGAAAAGATGTGGTATTATTATTAAAAATGCAGACTTCTCTTGCATCTTCCAGCACTGGAAGGTGAAGAAAAGCAGCATGTGTTCTCTTCAACACTGCTGTCCTACAATATATCCTAGAATCAGTGTCATTTAGCACATTGTCTCTGATGTGCCTAGGAGTCACCACGTGTAGGATTTTTCCTTAAAGTCACTATGTTGAGGGCTTTGAATATCGGGAAGCCTTTCTCTTACTGAACTGAAATGTATATAGACAGCAGGCTGCTGTCTTGGACATGGAAAACAACAGCATGCATATACTGTTCAAACATAAGAAACAGATGTGATTTTATATTTCTTAAGGAACAGATAAAGAATTGGGTACCAATATTTGCCTTTGGTAGCCATGTTGTAGGAATACATAAATGCATGTAGTTAAAAATTACCTGTGCTTTGAGTTTAGCATAAGCATAAGGCAATAAGAGTCTCTGAGGCAAATTAAAAAATAAGGATATAAAAACTACCTTTATTTTTCTTCCCTTTTAAAGAGGTGCCAGCAACGCTAGCTTCCTAGTTCTGTTTCAAGATACTCAAGATCACATGTGGAATTCAGAATTGCTTTGAGGATAATGTGAAGGATTTCTGA
The DNA here is from genome assembly GCA_013400475.1 of Tricholaema leucomelas. Lineage (NCBI taxonomy): Eukaryota > Metazoa > Chordata > Aves > Piciformes > Lybiidae > Tricholaema lacrymosa > Tricholaema leucomelas. The sequence goes on from WAAF01005652.1 coordinate 63,230, forward strand.
TCGAAAACGAATATCCTTGTCTGTGTTAACATTGCAGGGCTATTAGCAAGAAAGAAAAGAAAAATAATTAATCTCAAGTTATCAATGTGACTGGTTAAACAAACAATCTAGAATGTTATTCAAGAGCCATTTCCTTAAGTTCATCTTCTTTCTTTAATAAACGTGCCCTTGAGATCAACAGCATCTCTTTGCTCCCTCAGGCCAATGTAATTGAGATTGTATGTGCCCCTGATTGTTAGAAAAGAAGCAAAGGTTGAGCTCAGCGTGGACAAGCCTTCCCTCAGGGTAATACAAATCTGCTGTACTAGAGCCTGTGAGCTATATGCAAAAGGAGAAAACATAGAAGAGTATGAGAAAGCACAGTGCTGAATAGAATTAAGGGCAACAGAAGAAGCAGACATAAGGAAAAAAATATTTAAAGCTATATGTTGGTAACCCAGAGGTTTTATTAAAACAGTCAGTGATGCAGCAGGGAAAATGAAAGACTATCTCCAATACTGCTTCTGCTTTCAACTTTTGCAGGCTTCAAATCCATAGAAACATTTAACTATTCAGTTGTAGCTGAAGTGCTTACACTGTAGTTAATTAACCATAGTGCCTTTTAAAATCTGGCTCTAAGTCAGAAAGAGTGCCAGTAAACAGAAAGATCTGTGCCCATTCACTGCCCCTGAGAAGAAATGTCCTTTTCTGCAGCCATGTGGATGAACTGTCCTCCCCTTCAGTGACGCTGCCGCTGGGGATGTACCCATGCTGTCTCTCCTGTACTCGGGTGTCTTCTGGAAAAGCAGTTTGTTCTTGGCACTGGCTGTGTCCCAGCACTCGAGCCTATGCCCTGGCACTGCTTCGTTGACTAAGACGGGTCAACAGGTCTGCGCTGCACATGCAAAGGCCACTCTCCAAGTGACAAGATACCCGTGTCCTTTGCACGCTAAAGAGCCCGCCACGGCAGGAGCCCCGCCCGGCCTTGCCGCAGCCCCCACCCCGCAGATAACGCGGTTCCTGGCTCCCGCCTCCCCTCAGCTATTCTCCACCCGCCCAACTCGGAGGTGGCCCCGGTTCGGCACCCGCTTTCCAGGCACCGGCTGCCTCTCGCCGCGGCGCAGGCCAGGATGGCTCGCAAGCCCGCGGGCTTTCTGCAGGAGGCCTCTCACCAAATCGTTGCCGGAGGCTCGGCGGGTAAGTGGGTGCGCTCCTCCTGGGTGGGGAGGGTCTGCGCGTCCCTCGCCGACGGTTCGCCAAGCGGAGGTGGTGGCATTAGCGCCGGCATCCCCTCACCGCTCTCAGGCGGGAGAGTGGCGACGGAGAACAGCCCAACTCAGAAGCGGCACCTCCCCCGCCGGGTGGCGCGGCGGGCCGGTGAGGCTGCCGGCGGCCTGGGAGTCCCGGGAGTGGCGCGGCCGGACCGCCGCGGTAACTCCTGTAACAGTACTCGGGCCATCCGGGGGGCCGAGGGAGCACTTCCGTGGGTTTGCGGTGTATCTCTGTTAACACACCCCACAGCCCCTCGGGTGATAAGGATGGCAGGCGGGCCCCCTTCAACCGCAACAGACAGCGATGTCACTTCGTAAGCTGTTCCGGTGGGTGGTACTTGGCCTTTCCCCGTTTGAGGTGGATTTGGTCACTTGTACAGCCGTACTTACTGCAAGTCCACGAAATCTGCTAGCGGTACGGGGCAGCGGGCAGGAAAACCTCGTTCTGCTTCTCAGATGCATTCCCCGGGACACTTGAGTGCCTGCCTTAAGAGAAACCGATGCAGGATTACAGTGTTTCTCTGCCTTATTAATACTTCTAGGAATGCCAGGGTTACAGATTGATCACATTATTTTTACTGCAGACTCTAAATGTCAAAACTGTATGCCTCTGTTAAGCAATGAAAGCATTGCTAGTTCATTTCTTCCGTTTGTTTTCCTTAAACAGGAACGAAACTGAAATATTTCGGTCAGGGCACAGTGTGGGCAGTATTTACACAACATTCTTCTCTTTCAATGTACATACGTAAATATTGTTAGCATTTCATCTAAGTACTGTGTTTTTAAGTATTCTTCAGTGTCTCTTTGGGGATTGGAATGCTGTTTATCACAGTATGTTTTAGATGAGGGGTACTGTTACATGATGCTTTAGGTAAGGTGTTAGCACAAGCAATTCTCTTGTGGGTCTCTTGTGGGTGAGTTCTATGTGGCTATGTCATTACACATGAGCTGGTGCCCCATTCCCTCCATTTCCCCTGCTGCCCATAAATCCACTTTTATGCATTCCTGCCACCAATACACATTTGAGCACTTCCTTTTCGTGCCAGTGATTCTGCATGTCCTTTGTTCCCAGCTTTCTGCTTTGACACCGAGGGATGTAACAGCAGAAGTGGAGAGGTCTGCTGTCTTGGCCCTTCCACTGTATTGTATAACTCTGTTTATCTAGCTGTTGGAAATCCTAAATCTTTTTAAGATTCTGCTTGGTACCATCCCCCCTTTCAATAGGAAGGAAAAGTTTCATCTCTACTGGCCTGTTGAAGGCCCTTCCTACCTGAAGGGATGATGAGGTGTTCTGACATCAGATGTTTCATGAGACAATTTATCTGCCCACCGCAGTGGGCCTGTGCCTTAGTGTTTCAGATTGGTCTTACTGTTTATCTTTCTGCCCCCTACTAGTAGCCAGTCTTCTTTGCAGGATCTCTTTGCTCACAGGAAAACAGATAGTTTGGCTGACACTCTGGAAAGAAAAATGTCGTTTAGATAAAGAGGAAGTTTTAAAGATTGACTAGAATGGGAAAAGGAGTGTGTTTGAGGGTAAAGACAGCATGAAAACTCTTTGCTGATCTGGTAGGCATATATGTTAAGGAAAGAGAACTCTCAATTCAAGAAGAAAACTTATCTGTACCTTAAACTTTTAGAAGGTATAATGTAGAAAGCCTGCTGAATCTAGTCCAGAGGCATACTGTTAAAAAGATGCTCAGATTGATTGTTTTGCTTTATCTCCTGTTGGGCAAGCAGGTTTCTTAGCTCCATCACTAGCCTTCATTCCATACAGAATTTTTTACTCATTGGTTTTGAAATAAACCAATAAGGACTGTTCTCTAGGTCTCTAGGTCTAAAATGGTACCAGTGGTACCACTGGTCAACACAGCTCAAAGTGGGAATTCTAAGTATTAGAGGGAAATGACTCTAACTTACAAACTTGCTTGCCAGATATTTAAAACTCAGTGCTGTTTTTCTTGGTCATTTTTAGAGAAGATTGAAAAGAAAGGCTGTAACTTTGAGGCATTCAGTTTTAAGGTTAAGTTTTTCAGGCAACCATGGATCCAGCACCAAAAAGGAAAGAAAGGATGGAGGACACGTGTTGTTGAGAGTGTACTTAATGTTTGATCTACTGAGGGATTTGGCTGCCTTTAGAAGCTCCATATTGCCTCTAGCTGCCTCTGCAGAAGGACATAGGGCTCTTGTAGCATTTTGTCATGTTTGCTAGCCTCATGTGAATGTCACTGATATCCTAGTGTTGCTTTGCTGCCTGTACCACAGCCTGGTATTTAGAAGGAGACTGAAAGAAAAATCATTATAGAGAACTAATTATTCTCAACTCATACAGTTAAGCAAAAGGAATGTATGAAGCTGCTGTAAGAAAGGTGCTATATGCTGTTGTCTTACAGCAGTCTTTGTCAAAACAATGATATCAAAGTAACAAGGTAGTTGGGGAATGAACTGCACAGCAAGGTAGGTGTAATTGAGAGGTCTGAAATATTGTCTCCATAAGTAAAATGAGAGGTTATTTAGCATCTACACATCTGATGCAAAAGGATCTGATAAGAAGTGATTCTGCTAGGTTGAGTGGAAAATGATTTGAGATAGGCTTAAGCTGTCAGAATAGGATGAAAGGGATTTTTGAAGCTTTATGGAAGATGACAAGACTTGTTCGTGGACTTAATAAAGATAGGGGAAGTGGGAAGAAAGAAAGCAAGCATGACCTCTAGTCTACAGGACTGATGAAACTGAGGGTACTAGCCTGGTAAATGAAAGAGAAATTAAAGTATTCAGTATTTGAAAGATTTAAAGATACCATTGGCTAGCTGAGGCATTTCTATGGTAAAGATAAACTTGCATGACTCTCTGCTGTTATTCAGCTGTAGAATTTGAGCACAGCAGGGCCTCATGTGTACTCCATGTCTGTGTCAAGGGGTGCATCTTCTGAATGGTTTGTAATTTGACTTCATACTGAATGTGATGGTTTGGATGTTACCTGCCCCCCCCCCCCTTATGAAATCACCCAGACTAGACTCAGATGGCTGGGAATTAAGGAATGAAGCTATGTTTACAGCTTAGCACAATTTACAAGCATATATGTACACAAATATATACAAGTTAAAAGTAATACAGAAATGCAATACTCCTCCCAGAACAATCAGATTGCCAGGAGGGCTCCTGACCCAAAACCCCTTCCTCCTCCCTCTTTCCCACACTTCAGAAATAACCAGATCAACCTACATATATCTCACATGATAAATCTGGAGATCTGAAGTAAGATGTCAAAAAGATTACAAGGAAGTTAGAGGAAAAAGGGTTAGGTTGAATTAGAGTTAAGGCAGAGGCAACCACAGAGACCAGACTGCCATAAAGAAAAAGCAGAAGAGAACTGAGAGCTACCTGAGAAGTTTGTGAGAAGTGAGCATCTTATCCATATTTTGACTAGTTGTGTTTCTTAGCCAAAGAATGAGTGATACAGGTTATGGTTGTTTTTGTTTTGTTTTGTTTTGTTTTGTTTTCCCCCCTTATTTCTTACAGCTAAGGATTTAATTTCTCTCAGTAAAATATTCCAGTTAGCCTCAAACCAGCACACCGAGTTGAAAGCTCTTACCGAGGGGACTTCCATCTTAAATATGAACAAAGTCTTACTCTGCCTTGGCTTGTTCTCTTTCTGCTGGCATTCAGTTTGTTCCCATCTTTCAGACTCCTGAACACAGGTTAATAGTATAATTGAAAATAATTGGTTGTGTTGGCTTGCCTGAGTGTATAACAGTAAGGACTGAAATGTAATTGGGGCATTCTGTTAATAAGATTGATTCCTTCAAGTACAATGAACTGTAGGCATATTTATTTTCTCTAGTGGTTAATTAGTAAACTAAGGCATGTGTGGAATTTATAAAGAAAAAAAAACATAAACAGAAAATAAACTCTAACCTTTCAGAATCACTGTGAAAAGAACAACTTGTGCATCTCTGATTTCCTTAAATTTGTAGCAGTTCTTCAAAAGGCTATTTGAGAAATCCAGGGTCCAGGTCACAGGAAGAATTGTTTCTCTGATTCACAAGGATTAAAAAAGCTGTTTTGTCTGCCTACATGAAAAAGACAGAAGTTAAAATAGCACACAAAGTTAATAGAGATTTCTTTCCTTGTCAAGAAGTGGATACTGCAAAGTATGTTGTGTGATACCCAGTTTGCCATGATGTCCGTGTAATAATCTTGGTTCACTTTGATTGATGAAGTGCAAATGATGTCACAAGCAGTTGCACAGATGACTTGTGGCTCAGTAAAGGGAAGTGGCTGAATACAGTTACACCAAAGGTTTTAGGATGCTGTTGTTTGGTCTAGTCATATTCTTGCTTTTTAATAACAAATAAAAACCACAGCTGCCCCCGCCCCCCCAACAAAAAAAAGTAGTAAGAATAACTAGAACTGCTTCCCGCCCCCCCCCCCCCCCCCCCCCTCCCCCCTCTTT
>WAAF01005652.1:68943-150042 GCA_013400475.1 Tricholaema leucomelas
CCCCCCCCATTCTTTAAATTTTCATGATACGACAGGATTTTTGTACCATTTCACTTACATTTTCTTTTTTGAAGGAGTTTTCCAGCTGCACTGACATATAATTGGATTTGGAAGTCTCATTTTCTTAAGCTCCTTTGAATATCCAAAGCTTTTCTTCTGAGATACTACAAAGTTAATTATCCTGTGTATCAGCAGCTCCTTTGAACCAGATCTGTAAGCAGGAAGGTCAATTGTCTGTAACACTGTTAGATGCAAATACAGTGTTACAGTGTTTGGTCTTCGTATCACTACAGGCATTAGGCTGCCAAACGTTGTAACAAGGTATGCTAGCCAATGTACTCTATGGAACACCTTATTATTTGGTCCCTGTGAATGAGAGAAGGATTGTGATAGATGCACAGGAAGCATTGTAAGCAGCAAGAAAATTGACCATTTTCCTCCCACCTGTTTCATTTGTTTTGATTTGCTGACGTTTCTTTGGGAATTGAAGTTAGGATGAGTGTTAGCTGATGTTTTTTCTTCATTCTGATTTTTTTCCTTGCCTTTAAGCCATGCAATTGGATTCAAGTGTTACTAAAATCACTTAATGCTCAGAGGAAATTTCCACTAGGTAAATACTTAACTATCCCATAACTATCTTAAGTGCTTTAAAATACTATGTTTCCAAAATGTTCTGAAGTCTCTTAAGGCTAAAGTACCTAAGACCACAGCATGTGCTCATTGGCTTTCACTGCCTGTATCTGGCATTTTGGATACTAACAAAGTGTTTATGTTAAAGCTAAGAGTGAGAATCAGTCAAATAGTATTCATTTCAAGGATACATCCTGTCAAGGACACATCCTTTCAAGGACACTGCACTTACTCCTTCCAGCAAAGCTAATTTTCTTCATAAGGCTATGAAATTGATGCTGTGCTACCTGGTGTTGGACTTAGAGCTTTGGAGAGGAGTTGCTTGGTTGGCAATATGGTAAGGAGAACTTTGGCTATGAAGAGAATAACAAAAAGAAGGTCAAGTGAGTATAACCTGAACTTTCTCAAGTGTGCACTTAGCAATCTGAAGGGCACAGGAACAGTCAGGAAGTTAAGACTTAGAAAGACTTCTGTTTGTGTTCAGACAATCATCTCCCAATGCTGTGTTTTATGAAATGTGCCAAAAAGAAAATGTGGAATACCTTTTCAAGGTCTATGCAACCCCTACTGTTTTAATTATTATACAGTTCATGGAGGGAATACAGCTGGTCATCCACCAGCACCTCCAGATCCTTTTCCACCAGGCTGCTTTCCAGCTGCTTTTCCCCAAACCTGTACTGTTGATTGGGACTGTTTGTGACCAAAGTGCAGGACTTGGTCTTGCTAAACCTCATGCAATTTATCTCTGTTCATGAGTTCAGCCTGTCCAGATCTCTCTGCGGTGCCTTCCTGCCCTCAAGCAGAGAAACGCTCACCCTCAGTTTAGTGTTGTCTGCAAACTTGCTGATGGTGCCTTGGATTCTCTCATCTAAATAATTCACAAAGCTATTAAACAGAGCTGACCCAAGTAGGGATCCCTGGGGCACACTGCTTGTGACTGTTTGCCCACTGGATTTAATTCCATTTATTACAATTCTTTGGGCTTTGCCATCTATCCAGTTTGTAATTCAGCAAAGAGCCTGCCTGGCTATGACATGGGCTCTAAGTTTCTCAAGGATAGTGCTGTGGGAGATGGTGTCAAAGGCTTTACTAAAGTCCAAGTAGACAATGTCCATAGCCTTTCCCTCATCCACTAGGCAGGTCACCTGGTCATAGGAGATGAGGTTGGTCAAGCAGGACCTGCCTTTCATGAACCTGTGCTGGCTGGGCCTGGTCCCAGCATCATGTGAGCGCACCCAGGGTAAACTGCTCCATAGTCTTTCCCAGTACTGAGGCCAAACTGTCAGGCCTGTAGTTCCCTGGATCATCCTTTTAGCTCTTTTTTTACATGGATATTATGTTGGCAAGCCTCCAATTGTCTGGCATCTCCCCTGGCAGGCTCATTTACCAGCTGTGTCTTCCACACACTCCAGGAACCTCTGAGTTTTCTTCTCTGCTGTGTTGTATTTCCAGCAGACATCTGGTAAATTAAAGTCCCCTACCCCCATGACAACAAGGGCAGGTGATCTGGAGACTTCTGCCAGTTGCCTGTAGAATCTCTCATCAGCCTCCTCATCATGACTGGGTGATCTGTAACAGAATCCCAACAGGTTATCTGCCTTTTTGGCCTTTCCCCTAATCCATACCCATAAGCACTGGACCTTGCTGCGACAGTTGTTGAGTTCTACACAATCAAAGCACTCCCTAACATACAGTACCACTCCAGCACATCTCCTTCCTTGCCTATCCCTTCTGAAGACCTTATAGCCATTGACTGCAGTACTCCAGTCATGACTCATCCCATCGCTTTTTTGGTACAGTTATCCCGCTGCACAATGGTGGCTTTTAGTTCCTCCTGTCTGTTGCCCATCTCATGGGATGGATCTGGGCAGCATATGGGGCCCTCTGTTCCCTTCAGAAGGGAATCATCTACTACAATTACTCTCTTTTTTTTTTTTTTGAACACAAGTAGCCCTCATGCATCCAGCTGGCTGAGTCACCCCAGGTAGAAAACCCAAGGATGGACCTTTATCTACTTCCTCTGTAGCCTGGCCCTTCAGTTCCAGAGCCCCGTACCTTTGTGTAAGGGGAACTGGGAAGGTGAAGGACTCTGGGAGGGGATTCACCTGCCTCCCTGCAAGGGACTTGTTTCCAGTCTCCGTTGTCTTTTAGGTTTCTTCCTGTGGCCTGGCAGCACGAGGAGACGGGATCTTCTGCTTCATGATGAGCCTCTGTTTGCTGCCTTTGCCTCAGGCTGTGGTTCCACCTGTCTATTTCTCTCTCACACTCTGTTACTCCTCAGCCTTTCCAATTTCTCTTCCAGCTTTGCCACCCGTCTGAGCAGATCATTGATCTGCTCACACCACACACAGGTATTTCCTCTGCTGTCCTCCCATACCAGTGCCAGCTGCAGACAGTTCCTGCAGCTGGACACTTGGAGAGCTGCATGTTTGTGGGGGAACTCCGTTTGGGTCCCCACATCTCTCCTGGCAGCTGCTTTTACCCGTGTGGTCGGCACGCTGGGTCTTCCGGGAAGGGACCAGTTACAGTAAGAACTGAGCTCATCTCTGTGTTCAATGGGCAGCGCCGGGTTACTTAGCCTCATTTGCTCGGATGGCCACAAGATGGCAGTGTAGTACTGCAATTAGGTGCTAAATGTAGTTCCTGTGGGTAAAAGATGCATTAAAACACACCCTGATGCTGTTGCAGGTGAGATTAGCATGTCATGTTGGGTGACATGAGAAAGCGAACCTAAACATATATATATGTATATAATAAAACAAGTAATGATTAGTAAATGCAGATTTCATGTGTACTGAAAAGCCGATGGCACTAAATTTGACTTGAAGCAACTGCAAGGATTGTAGCCAGTGATCGATCATTGGTAAAGGCTAAAAAATGGTTCTATTTGCTACCTGTAAATGGGAAAAATTGGAATTTATCCTCCTCGAGTGGAATCAATGTGAAATAGCTACTGTGAGGAATTCCAGAGTGTGGAATTGATGTCTTGATTATGTTTTAGATTTTGTGTATTGCAAAAATTGCTTCTAACTCTCAATGTCTCTCTATAAATGAAGTGAAGACAGCTGTAAGCCTGTACTGGCAGGAATGAGACCTACAGCAAAGCCTAAAAGCTTAAAGTTGTCCTTTTTTTTTTTTTTTAGGACAAACTCACAAGTATTTTGTTGCAACTCTATAAGTATGTTGTCAGATTTCCAAGTTAAAGAATATTATAGAATAGGATGTATTATACATGTGAAAGCAAATAGATAGTCAAAATAGTAGTGAAGCATGCCTGTTTTAAAGTTTATAGGCAAAAAATGCATTGTCTGCAGGGGCAGTGTTGAGAAATGTATATAAATTTGCACACAAAGATTATATTGAGGCAAAGAAAATTTCCATTACTGTTTTATCAGTTGTGCTTAGTGACTGTTCATGTTCAAATCCATGCTACATTGTTATAACACAGGCTAATTATGTAATAAGAATAATAATTCTAATACACAGAAATAAAGTATACCTTCTAATAGTTATATATGTTTCTGTGGCAGTGTTCTGGAAAGGAAAATTGAAACTGTTTCTAATTATTGCTGTGCAGAAAATTTTCATCTGTTAAGTGATGATATTACAAATTCTCCCTTATTTGTAGCTCAGTTTCTGTGATGCTACTTTGGATTTCCTTCTTATATTTGTGGACATTCTTTCTCATGCTTCTTCTCTAGTCAAAGCTAACAAGGTGGGAGACGTAAAGTTATACCACTGAGACTGGAGGAACATAGTTGTTACAAAAGTAACTGAAATTCTCTGTGACAAACAGATTTGTTTAACTTAAAACTATTCAGACTGGCTTAAGTATTATGATTAGAGTTGGTATGAATTAAAGAGCTAAAGAAAAGCAGAAAAAAACCCTGCCTTTTCAGATAGTGATACGAATCCTAGAATCTGGAAATCTTGAAAATCAATATTGCAATGAATGGAGAGAGCTGACAATAGTTAAAGGAATCCCTCTAAATATTTTTCCTTATCTGCATCTTGATCATAAAGGCCCTAAATTTGTTCTGCTTCAACTGGAGTTGAAAACATGTAATTAAATCTTTCCCCCTCTTTGGAGATGTCTTTAGGAATCATCACTGCTCTTGTTGGATAAAATAAATTGATACTGTTATGATCATAAACTGTCACTCTGATGCCTAATTATCATTTAAGCAAGAAAGCGTTGATTATTAGTCATTACTTTCTGTACTGAAACCATGTAGCACAGATAACCTGCTTTGGTTGTGTTGAAAGTTAAACAGTTGCAGGATGAGTATCTTTTGATTTTCCTGCAATGTGTCTTGTCCTAGGGGCTCATAACAATCAGCTATAATTTCACCAAAATCTGAAACATCTAAGGTTTCAGCAGTCTGTAGTGGTGATTTTCTGATGAGAAAATATGGTCATATCTAAGAAAGTCTGAGTGTTGTTGAGAAGTCCCACCCATACAGCAGGGAAGGAAACACAGGAGTTAGTGGCCTTTAGATCTGCGCTGTTAACAGCTGCTTTTGTTTTTCCTCTGGATCCTTTTCAATCTACCAATTTTTGGCAGGAAACATAGTTTATGGGTCATCTTTCAGTTTTCAGGGCATGGAAAAATTGCAAATGAAAACACCAAATGATGCCTCTGACTGGCATTATTATAGACACAGGCACCAAATTTAACTTTTTATTACATATTTTGTAATACTTGATGTGTCCTCCAACTTGTGGAGATAAATTGTTTAGTTTCAAAATGTGAAAGTTTGTTTTTTGTTTGTTTGTTTGTTTTTGTAATACAAGTTTAAATCAAGTCTTATCACAGAATTTCTTATATTGGAAAAGACCTTCAAGATCATCGAGTCCAAGCATTAGTTTCACACTGACAAGTCCTTGACTAAACCAAATCCCTCAGCACAACATCTAATTACTATGAATTGCTATGGTTGGAAAGGACCATCAGGATCAGCCAGTCCAACCTTCATCCCAGCATCCTTCATCACTCAACCACAGCCTCAAGCGCCACATCCACTCTCCTTTTAAACACCTCCAGGGATGGCGCCTTCACCACCTCCCTGGGCAGCCTGTTCCACTGCCTGACCACCCACTCAGTAAAGAACTTCCTCCGAACATTCAACCTAAATCTCCCCTGATGCAACTTGAGGCCATTTCCTCTTGTCCTATCATCAGTAATTCGGGAGAAGAGCCCAGCTCCAGCCTCAATACAACCTCCTTTTAGGTAGTTGTAGAGGGCAATAAGGTCCCGTCTCAGCCTCCTCTTCTCCAAACTAAACAAGCCCAGCTCCCTCAGCCACTCCTCATAGGTCATGTTTTCCAGATCTCTCACCAGTCTCATTGCCCTTCTCTAAACCTGCTCCAGCACCTCAATGTCTCTCCTATATTGTGGTGACCAAAGTCAAACTTATCCTCGTTGTTGTGATTAAAGCTTGAAATGATGAACTGAAGAGGCTTTAAGAGCCTGAAACCTCAAAAAACATTGAATATTATTCTCAGAATTCTTAGACGTATTTTGAATCTGAGCCACAAGGCTGTGAATGCTTGAGGTTAGTAACGATACACTAGCTTTTTTAGGTTGGTTGTGTCTTATTTTCTCTACAGGTTGCCTTGCTTGTGATAGTGTATGCACATGTGTTTAAAATAACCTGGTGGCAACAGGTAGAAATCAAAGCATCAGGCTGCTTTATGTTAGAATTTGTTTTCCAAAACATTGTCTTATTAGAGATGCTGACAATTGTTAGCACAGTCTCATAGAAGTTTATACACCCTGGTTTTGTCAGAATGGCATGTGAAGAGTGTTTGCCTTATCCATGCCACACATTCCTTATCCATGCCACACATTTTAATCCTTGTGTCCAGCACCCTTTTTTAGGTGCATATCCTGGGTAGCCTCTCTCTAGATTGCTGTAGTAGTTCACCCTTGCAACAGTTCTTCATCAAAAAGTGCTCCTGGAAGAACCTGAGAGCTTTGACTCCTCATGGTCCCACTCTTTACTCATCTTCAAGCTTGTGGTTACAGAGCTAAAGCAATGGAATTTATAAAGTATGTGTTGTATTGATAAGAGCTTCATTCTGGTCTCCTGTGTGGAATTGGGATTCTGAATGGGATTGGGGCCACTGAATTAAGCAGGGACGATTTGGCTGCCACTTAGTCATTATACCTATTAGTAAAAGTTTTTCACAGCAAAACTGTAATGGTGACTGTGTAATGAGACAGCCCTTGCTTAAAGGAGGAGGAGAGGCTGAGGGAGCTGGGGTTGTTTAGTCTGGAGAAGAGGAGGCTCAGGGCAGACCTTATTCCTGTCTACAACTACCTGAAGGGAGGTTGTAGCCAGGTGGGGGTTGGTCTCTTCTCCCAGACAACCAGCAACAGGACAAGGGGGCACAGCCTCAAGTTGTGCTGGGAGAAGTATAGGCTGGATGTTAGGAGGAAGTTCTTGCCAGAGAGAGTGATTTGCATTGGAATGGGCTGCCCAGGGAGGTGGTGGAGTCACCGTCCCTGGAGGTGTTCAGGGAGGGACTGGATGAAGCACTTGGTGCCATGGTCTAGTTGACTGGATAGGGCTGGGTGATAGGTTGGACTGGGTGATCTTGGAGGTCTTTTCCAACCTGGTTGATTCTATTCTATTCTAAAACAGCCTCTTCTGTGTTTTGCCTAAGCAGTGAAGAAAGTAAGTACCAAGATGGTTTGTCTGCTTTATTCTTTAGTGTGAAGTAGGAAGATGGCTATCCTAGATTACAAAAAAGAAACATGATTTGTCATGTCCAGCATGACAAAAAGAAACATAATTTGTCATGTCCACTGATTTGTCAACAGACTTTTTTTCTTTGTGCAGAATTATGCTCAATATGATAAAAAATACAGCTTTATTGACTAGACATTTCTAAAAAGGAGGACAAAAACATACAGACTTTCTGCAAACATAAAGCAATGAATGTTGTTAGAGACAAGACTAAATGGAAAGAAGTGTCTCGTTTAGGGTATGAAACTCTAAGTTAATGTCCTTAAAGTTTAAATTAGTTCAGACTTTTCTTATTAGAATAAATGTTTCCTTTTAAAAAGCATGATAATCGTAATCAAGACTAAATTTGTTCTGTTATTTATTTTCAAAATGATTGTACATGTTTAGTAGACTTTTGATTTAAATCCCTAGAGATAGATTGGAGACAGATGTTTAGATGACCTCATGTTTAAAGTTATATTTGGGTATTAGATTAGATTTTCCTTCAAATCTTTCCTTATATGTTAGGCTGCGGAGGAGTGCAGAAAGTATTGAAAGATTTATGTTGAAAAGGTAACGCTTTATTTTTTAAAGTAGTTATTAGCCTTCAGTAGCTTTCATTACAGGGGACACTCAAACGCACGAAATGTCAGATTATGAAAGAGTATGTTTACAAGTGGAAATACTGTTTCTTGTTGGAGAGCTAAATGGGAAACAGACTAATTTAAATGTTCACTGAATTCAAAAGCAAATTCACCATGTCATTTATACCTTCCCCCAAAACTTGTTAGAGACTGTGGCAGAACTCAATGTAGTATTAGTTGCAGACTGCATAATAGGATATGAAAGTAGCTAACATTTTTACTACTTCTTGGATTTGAACAAGTAATAGTTTCTCTCAATCTGCAGTTCATGTCATAGTGTGGATGGATATGAAGATTTCAGGTGCAACAGTCTTCAATATTTCATCAAGTCATAATTATGAAAATTAACCTGTTGAAAATATATTGATAAATAAAAGTATCATCTGTCTTCTGATGTTTATATAGGCAAACCATTCTATTAATGTACTTAGATAAGTGACTGGAATTCTGCCATTTGTAATTGTGCTTAAGTGTTGTACCAATAGACACATAAGATATTCTTGTCACTGCTAAGTATCTTTTTCACCTAGTTATTACTTTATTGGCAGAATACTTTTCTTTGTAGGCTGATACAAATGTTACTCTAAAGCATTAATTGGATGCTTGGCATTTGGACTGCAGAATACAGTGAGGGTGGTAAGGCACTGGAATGGGTTGCCCGGGGAGGTTGTGGATGCTTCCTCCCTGGAGGTGTTTAAAGCCAGGCTGGATGAGGCCTTGAGCAGCCTGCTCTAGTGGGAGGTGTCCCTGCCTATGGCGGGGGGTTGGAGCTGGATGATCCTTGAGGTCCCTTCCAACCTAAACCATTCTATGATTCTATGAATACCTTTTGCCCACGTGTGAACTTTGGTGGGATTGGGGTTTTTTTTCTGTCATTTGTGACTAGGAAGGTTGATGTAGCCAGTGGAGCTGGAGTTGTATTTTGTGCTGAGTGGACCTTGTAAAGCTTAGGCAACTGATGGAGCATTTTTCATTAATCTCACTGAGGTCTGCTGATTTAGAACCAGAGCAGCCCTCTCCTGGAAGAAAAAAAATCAAATTGCTTTTGCAGTATTTGGAACATTGTGTGCCAAACTGGGGTGGTACCCTTTTGAGAAAACCACCGTAGTCAAGTAGGGATGGTATCATAATTACTACCAGATCAGTCTTTATATGGTCTTTTTCTCTTCAGTCTTAATCTGTTTTCTACATTTTAATTTTTATATTCCTACATAGGACCTGAATTGCAAATCTGGTAAAGAACTAAAAAAGCTGAGTCAGTCTTCTATAAATCCCCTTTTCAGTGAGGCATCAACAGGGCTGGAAGCTTAGCTAGTGCAATTGGGATTAGGGATAACTTGCCTTGTCTTTATTTTGACTACAAACTCTATGGTTAAGAAATTAACCTCAGACAGAGGAGTAATTCACCATATTACATTTGGTATGATGGTTGAACTGTTTGTAAATCTTGGACATATTTAATATATTTGCTAATTGTTTTGTAAACCTTTCAGTATTCAAGTTTGTAGTGTAAATAGTTATGACTATGGGCAGGTTTAGACTGCCTGCACTCTGCATAAGCAAAACCTGGATGTCTCTGGCTTATCAAACAATTCAGAGCAGACCCAGAAGATTCATGAGAGCAGTGGAAGTATCGAGTCCCTTTAGCTTCTAGCCTAGGAAATCGAGGAACCAAGAAAATCCTCTTTTCTAAGAGTGTTTTTTCACCAGGTTGCAACACTGGGTTCATTCTAGGTTTTTGAATCGTGCAATCATTTTTTCCGTACTAGTATAGATTAAACACGGAGAGAGTCAATTTGCAGTGGCCCTGGTGGTCTGTTAAGTCTCCAAAAAAATGAAATAATGGGTTTCATTTTGTTGGCTGAGGGCAACTTTAGGCAGAATTCTTTTGCTGTCTGGCCCCTAACTTAGGAACTTCTCATGAATACTTTTGGAGGAACTGCCCTTCTTCAGTTCTAGAGGAACTGAAGGTGCCTGAGCCATGAGACTAGTCATTATCTAAATTCTGCTGAAATCAATGTAAGTTACTCTTTCCTCACTGAATCTCTTCTGTACTATACTAGATTTGCATTAGGTATTCAGTAGTGTCCAGAATGTCAGCATACTTCTTCTTGTAGGTGTTTCCTCTCTCTCTCTCTCTATATATATATACAGTCAGGTAGCAGTTTTAGAAGCTTTGTAGTGCCTAGGCTCATGTCCCTAAAGTATTTAGGCAATTAACTTCAAAATAATTTTGTCTATTTGAGTTGTAAAGATGGATGTCTATTTGAACAAAGCAGGCCTTATTTTTATTTACAGTCCACTGGAATCCACAGCAACAGAATGGGCACTAATAAAGTAAACTCCTGTCTGGTAGGGTAGTCTGGCAAAGGGTTTCTATCCCAGAGACTGCAGCAGCTTTGCTTGACTAAAATTCATCAATCAATTTAAAAAACGTACTGAAGAAAAGCTGTGGTACTAGAGGAAATATTTTGCCTTAATTTTGAGTTAAAACTTTAAAGGACGATTTTCACATGCTGCTTACAGGAAAAAAGACTTTTAAAATACAAGAAATTCACTTTTATAAACCAAGAGAATTAAAATGTTTACTTTGCCAGTGGAGTATTTTTAAATAACTGTGGTGGAGAGTCCGAAGGATCACAGAAAGGGCTTGAGCGTGTTTGCCTGCCTTTCTGCATTGCGGCCAGAGGCGGGAAAACAGGGCAAAAGAAACCCTGACAACCTGATCTGGTTTGGTCCGGTCGCACAAGAGGGGCTCGTAAGACCACGTCCCTGTGGCGTGCAAGGCGCATGCGCCCCCCATTTTTGGAAGAGAACAGCCTGTGGGTGCTTCCTTTTTTGGATATATTTGGGTGATTGCCAAAGGTGTTTGGGTGGTAATGTGGCCAATGAGACCATTAGCCTCGGACATTACCCTATAAAAGGGGGTAAACAGGTGCATAGCTGCTTGCTTGCTTGCCTGCATGCTCGTTCGTTCCTCGCTCACCTGCCACCCGCCCGCCACCTCAGCCTGCCGTGCCAGCAGCTGATTCCACGTGGAATTCACCACAGGACTTCTATTAAATATTTTCCTGCCTACGTTTTGGGCCACAGACATTTGACTGAGGGCCAGTGAGTATTCTTAATTCTTTATTCAGGTTGCTAAAGGAGTTTAGCTAACTTCACAAGCGGTGAGTTAAGCCACAAGACTCTCTAGCAAAGATATTTCTAAAATCCTTCAAAATTCCATTGTATGGAAACATTCTGTAAAATAGTTCTGCTAACTGCATCCAAGAACTTGTGTGGGTAGTTGTAAATAAGTTTACAACTGGTTTGCACTGGTTAGACCACACCTTGAGTACTGTGTTCAGTTCTGGGCCCCCCAGTTTAGAAGTGACATCGAGATGCTTGAGCATGTCCAGAGAAGGGCGACGAGGCTGGTGAGAGGCCTCGAGCACAGGCCCTACGAGGAGAGGCTGAGGGAGCTGGGATTGTTTAGCCTGGAGAAGAGGAGGCTCAGGGGTGACCTTATTGCTGTCTACAACTACCTGAGGGGTGGTTGTAGCCAGGAAGAGGTTGCTCTCTTCTCTCAGGTGGCCAGCACCAGAACGAGAGGACACAGCCTCAGGCTGCGCCGGGGGAAGTTTAGGCTCGAGGTGAGGAGAAAATTCTTCACTGAGAGAGTCATTGGCTACTGGAATGGGCTGCCCAGGGAGGTGGCGGAGTCGCCGTCCCTGGAGCTGTTCAAGGCAAGGTTGGACGTGGCACTTGGTGCCATGGTCTAGCCTTGAGCTCTGTGGTAACAGGTTGGACTTGATGATCTGTGAAATAAGTTTGGGGGAATTATCTTTGTATATATATTAATGAATTATTGAATAACTTTTAAATCGGTCTCATTGCATTTCACCCCAAACTAGGATTTCAACTAATCCATTCATAACAATAACCTCAATAAATATCAAATTCCGAAATCTAAACTTTATCACAAAAAAATTACTTTTGCAGTAACTATTACAGAACGGAGGCTAATCACAGTGGACAATTATATTCATAGATAAGTTGAAAGCTTCAGTCTTCCTCACACTGTTATAAAATATAGGAAGTACAATTCATGGACTGGTCAGAGCCTTGACTAATCTAAATGAATTTCAAAGTTGGTCCATCTTAGAGAAGGCACTGGATCAGATGACCATCAAGGATCCCACCTCACCTAAGTAACTGTTTCTAACTCTATTCGAGATGCCTTTTTATTAAAGTTACCTGCTAATTTGAGACAATCTAAGTTAAGTCTCCATGAAAATCGTGCCCAGAATTTTCATTGGTATCTCCACCTGCATTTGGACATTAGGCCAAAATGTTAGAAGGTTTACTGTCGTTTTAAAAAAGCAGTCTTGTGGGAAAAGGCTTTTGCAATAGCTTAATTAATTATATTTCTGCTATAGTTCACATTCTCAGTTTTTATCTGTGGTGGGGAAAAAATATATTTGGACAAGCTGTTATTGCTTATAGCTGACAAATCCAGACAGCTCTGTGTTTGTGCTTCTGAAATGTGCAACCTCTTGTTAAGCACTCATGGACCAAATGTGCTGTGTTTAGTGATAATAACTATGGTGCACAGAAGAGCACCACAAATTTCCTTTGCAAAACTGATAACCCTGAAGTCTTGCATAAAACTATTGAGCTAGTTTGAGGCTAGCTGGAATATTTTAGTGAGAAAAATTAGATTATAGGCTGTGAAAAGGAAACAGTGGTGATGTCTACTTCACTCATAGGCTTTCTGAGATGTAAGAAAAGAAGAACACAAAACATAGATAAGAGAGAGTGGGACAGTCAGTGTGTTTGTCTCTGTCTCAGTGGGTGCCCTTGGCTGCTTCTGTGTAACCAATCCTTCTGCTTTCTAACTCCCCTTGCCGATCCTCCAAACTCACCTTGCATTTAAGGCAAACTCTGGGATAAGGTAGAGGGGTGGAAAGAAGTTGGAAGGGTGGTTGGATCACAGGATATTAGGGGTTGGATGGGACTCAAGGAGATCATTGAGTCCAACCCCCCTGCCAGAGCAGGACCACACAATCTAGCACAGATCACAGAGGAATACATCCAGACTGGCCTTGAAAGTCTCCAGTGAAGGAGACGCCACAACCTCTCTGTGGAGCCTGTTCCAGTGCTCTGTGACCCTTAAAGTTCCCTCTAGTGTTGAGGTGGAACCTCTTGTGCTGCAACACTGCTGGTTGGGAGCCCCTCCTGGGGGCTCTGATTTCTGGGAGAGGTGTTGTGTTTCTGTATTACTTTTAGCTTGTATATTAGCTGTATATATTTGTGAAATATTGTAAATATCTGCTTGCATATTGTGCTAAGTTGTAAATACAAAACTTAATTCTTTAACCTCCAGCTGGATGAGTCTAGTCTGGGTGATTTGTGGGGCGCAGGTAACTCCCAAACCACTACGACTATTTTCCATCCACCAAATTTAAACCTTTGCAAGGAAGGATGGGAGCTGTTCTGAGGTACCACTGGTATCCTTTTCCATTAATGCTCTCATAACTGCAGTGTTTTTAATGTATGCTGTTTCCTGTTCAGTTCCAGAATTTTTATTATTAAAGTTAAACTAAATGATTCTTAATATCTGACTTCCCTCGTCCCAAGTTACATAAAGTCACATTGCCGCTTTTGTATTTTGGCCTTTTACTGAATGATCTGGGGTGCATATCTGGAAATAGTTCCTTATTTGTAGTAAGTGTGCAAGTAACTCTTGCTGAGTGAGGAACAGGGGTTTTATGGACTTTACAGACATTAACCCTCTCCTGAGGTTATTGGACTAAGTGAGGTAGAGCCTAAGCTGTCTTTTTTCTGAGATGACTTATATTCACCCAACGACACTGCAGTTTTGTCTTGACTTGATAGCTTAGACTTTGAAACTGATACCAGAGGGCTATTAGTATTTGCCTTAGCATCTAAGGACGTCTCAGTTATTCTTTAAGTCATGGCTGAGACTTACTAAATTTCTCATATTTTCTAATGAGATTTGCATCTCATGTGTATTGGTCATCCTCAGTTGGTTTTCTGTTGGAGGCTACACTTTATCTTCTGGGACTTTCCTTCCATTGTTCAGTGCCTAGCACATGTTTATTTCTCCCTCGTTTGTTGAAGGATGTAAGCTGACAGTGGCCTGAGAGTGCTAACATCTCTTCCAGATCTGTTTCCACTCAATGAAGGGTCCATTTGTTTCACTTCTCTTCTGTTCAGCAACTCTAGGTTTTTCTAAAACTTTGGGTTTGCTTTGTATGTAGAACATCAGGTGATAGAAATACTTTTCTTAAACCTGTTCTGTGCCAAGCAGGACCTACACAGCAGGATGCATCGATGGTATACAATTGTGTGCTTTGTTTTCCTGTGTGTTCTTGCCAGGATTCTGATTGTCTCAAACCTGATAATAAGGAAAATATTTGTCAGCAGTCATCTCCTGCAAAGTCTCTTCTCTTGTATGCAGCTTAAATATATTTTTTCCTCTAACTACAAACTAGGTGAATAAATGAAGGCTCTGAAATTTTTTTCACACCCATTGTAGCCGGTAAATACTTGCACTTAGTTCCTTCTGTTCATTCTGATGCCTAAAGCTTTATAGGCTGTCTCTTCAATAAAGTTCCCCGTTTATTAAGCATGGATTTTATGTAGGTTGAACTTCCTTGTTTCCTGGAAACGTCCTGTCTAAAACTGTTCCTTGGCTGGATTACTCTCATGTGCAATCATATCCCAAGACTTTGCAAAAGTAAAATGGCAGAAAGTGTGCTTTACTTTTACACTTAATGTTAGTAGTAGGTATAAAGGTGATTGTCAGGCCTGTCCGTTTCTTTGGCCAAGGACTACCTATGAGAATGCTTTTCTCGTTGTTGCTTTCACCTGAGTGGCATTTGTGTCACTGTCTGGGTTAATCTGCAGAAATTCTGTCTGCATTGAAGTTGATATATTCTTCTGCTGCAATGTTGCTCACTGACCTTTGAAAAAGAGAGGTGATGCTATTTATCTATGCCTGTGTTAGCAAACTCTTTTAAATGATTCACACCTTCTATGGAACTGATCCCAGGAGCTTAAGTGACAGAAACCTAATTGCTTTGGGTAGGATTAATTATCTGTCAGTTTGCCTGAACTGAGCTGGGGAGCTGACAGGAATTTTCAGTCAGTGGTAGCAGCTTACTTGCATTGCCTACCTGTTTTGTCAGGCTGCAGTGAGTGCCAAAAACATTTACACCTCTGAATTTCACCCAAAGCCCAGAATAGCAGCAATTCAATTTGCTTGCTCTGTTGTGGTAGCTAATGAAACTGTATGTTACCTCCTGCGTTTTCCCTTGTAGGACCTGCTTCTCGGGTAACCTGAAGCTTTAGCAAATACCATTGAAGGAAGATACATATTCAAATAATCCACACCAGAAAAAAAGGGATTTTGCTCAGATTTGTGTGAGGATTAAGAGGAAAGGAAGGTTCTATTCTGTTTGTTAAGGAACAGCAGCAGATTACAGCTATGGCAGTTGAGTTGCTGATCATCTGCTTCCCTGTGCATAAACCCCTCACTAAAAAAACACACCACAGTTTGTATTAATCTGGAACACTGACAAATTAACTACAGGGTAGAAATGCTTTGATATATGTCTTCATGGAGTGAAGTGATGCCAGTCACTTGAGGGCAGGGGCTGAGGCTGGAAATGTGAGGGAAGAATTTGCATTTTCAGCTCGCTTGACCTATCCCTTCTAGAGTTTAAGGCTGATCTTGATGTTTTTCTGGTATACTATGTTGGTTGGTTAAACTTAGATTTTATGCCTGATGGTATTTCTCCTTATTTGTTCTTAAAAAATTCAGAAGCTTTTACATATGTTCTTATTTGCTGTATTTTGTCATAATTTTGTGTGATACTTGTACTTCAGCATTTAAGGTGGAGATGGCAGTATTGTTCTTCCTCACTGTCTTGTGCAGAGACAATCAGTTTTCTTACTGGAACACTCAAGCTGCTGTGTTGTTACACAGTTCATGTGCAAGCAGAAGCCTAACCACATAGGGGAGTTTGCTACGTGCAGTCTTTTCCATAGGAAAATAAATATGTCATATGACAAAAATATGAAAACTAAGAAGCTGCTGGAAGTAGTTGAAGATTGGTCTGTAGGCATTGCAGGACAGTATGGAAGTAGTTGAAAAGTTCTATTATATACCATTCGATTGAAAATAATTTACATTTAAGAATAACCTTTTCACATATAATATTGTCTGTGTCCTAGATTAAAATGGAGGAAACTTGTTTTTTTTTTTTCCCTAGTCTGGAAGTTACAAGCTTTGCTAGTAAGTATGAACATTTTATAAACACTGATAGAAACTAACATTACTTCCAAACGTAGCTGCTAATGTTGTAGGTGTCTGGGCACAAATTTCTATAAAACATCAGTTCTCTGTTTGGAAGACCTATAGTGTAGTTTTTTCTTGGTGTAGCTGGAGCAGTACCTCTGAACACCTGGAACTTTTCTGGGCTTTTGTTTGGAACACAGGCAGATGCTGATCTTGGTGGGTTTGTACCTGAGGATGCAGTGCCCGCTTGCAGTGTCTGCTCGCACACTGAAGTTTGAAGATCTGAGTTTTGTGTCTTGGTTTTCATATTTTCATATTATGGTATTACCTATAGAGAGGAAATACTTATTACACCTTTTACTAACAGCCACACAAGTGACAGGTATTTTTGTTATTCTAAGATGCTTTTACTTTAAACCCTCTAGTTTTCTTCCTTAAGTTCTGCCTTCCACCAATAACACTTCTACAGTTGGTTTTACAGTACACTTTTATTCTTCTGCCTCTGAAGCAGAAATTACATCTATTAATAAACTACATCCTAGTGACTCACAGCTATTAGAATTTAGTTGCAGCTGTGTAAGTTTTAGCACCTATTAAATCATGAATAGATGTAAATATTTTGGGAAATACAAAGGCATATATAATAGAGAAAGTAATATAGTATATCTTACTGGTGTCTGCATTTTTAGTTCTTCATTCTCCTTGAAGCTTGTGTCCACATTGATGGTTTTAAGGGGCATAGCCCTTAGTAACCAGGGCTTGTGCCAGAGCTTGTATTACTGCTGAAACTTACCTATTTTGATCTACAAGTGAAGACTTTTGTCTTTGGTGCAAAAAAAAGTGAAATGGAATTGGAAGAGTGGCAAAATATGACATGTTTATTTTCTGTGTATGCTGTCTCCTTGTTCCTCTAATGCTTGTGATTGTATTTACAACTGCAGATCTGTCTGCAGTTTGCTTCTTACATTGATATTTAAAGGGTGATGTCATTGGTAATTTCTAGTCCTGCTTCTCTGATGCCTGTCACAGTCTATTTTTTTCTTGCTCTGAAGCAAGAATTTCCTGAAAAGTGCTTCGAGGCCATGGGTAGCAATCTGTACTACTATCAAAATGTAAATATTATGTAATGTAGTGTGATGGCACTCCTTGTGTGTTTGAAATCTGCTCACTGTATCAGTGGTGATTTTAGATTCATCAGGAAGATTATTATTCTTTGTCTGCAATGTTTTACCACTTAACCTATTTTAATGAGCGATTAAGCTGTTTCATGGAGTCATTACCACCATTTAGTTTCTAAAACTCAAGTATTGTAGCACTACAGAAGTGTTGACTTTTATTTGTTATTTTAAATGACTGTATATTATCTGCAAATGTTCTACTTTAATATATCGAATTTTTTCTCCCCTTAGCTCTGTAAAGTATTGATTAATATGTACTTATTACACTCTGTCAACCCCCCCCCCCCAAAAAAAAAACAACAACCAAGCCCAAGAGAAACTAAACCCACACAAACAAAGCAAACACCAAAACCTTAGTCTTTCAAAACATTCATATAGCTTATATAAGTCAATGTATTTTCCCACCAAAGGTAAGAATTGGGGCATGCCTCTCGTAAAGTGAAGGCATCAAAGATTAGTCAGGAGATTTCCAACTCTGTGTCACCTTTCTGTATAGCCAAGTTTCTGCTACACTTAAAATACTCCAGACTAAAAGTAACCATAACCACTGTAGTTCCAGAAAATAGGAAAGGATAGCTTGTGGGCGTGAACAGTTCAGTTCCCTTGTGTACTAATGCAATGCTAATGATGATGCTTATAAATGCTAATGATACTGCTGCTCATCAAAGCATGCAAAAAAAAAAAAAGGAATGGAAGCATCATGTTATGAAGACATGCAAGCAATTTCTGGAGCTGGTGTGTTTGTGATTAGTAAGACTGCAATAGGCCAAAAGTGAGTATCTAAAGATGTTGTTATTTTTAACAGTTCAGGCTTGAGCTTTGGAATCCCTTGATCTTGTTTTGAAGGATTCAGTGTCCAGCAATCTGAAATATTGTGTTTGAAACATGACTACCAACAGTACAGGTTATGTTAATCCTTAATTTAAGGCTCATTTTAACTTAAATGTTAAATATTTGAAACTATTTTAATCACCGTTTCAGTATTCATCTCCTTGTTAAGCTTGCTGCCATACTCAGATTTTTACCCTTCTGGTCAAGATTTTAGTAATGAAGAGGAGGATGTGAGTAACTTGTCATCTGAGTGTACTTTGTCCATTTTAATTCACTAGTGAAATGAGCTCACCAGTTGATTAGATTGATGACATGGAACAGCCTGGTCACTCTGCTTGGAGGAGCATGTTTTTTGACACAAGGGTCAAAGGTTGTTTTGAATGTTGAGGCAGAACAATTGTCACTCTGCAGCCAATGTGGTTTTGTTCATCAGAGTACAGCACTCTTTCCATAAGCAATGTACAGACCTAGCTCTTGTGAGCTTTGGTGGGCGCAGATACAATGTTTCCATGCAATACTGAATTTTTAGTATATCAGTTACTGAATATTAGTAAATCAAGGGAAGATGAAGGTTATCTAACAAAATGTTGATATGTTGATAAGTTCTTCAGTGATCTAAGCAGACACTACATTTTAAAATAAATGTTTTTTAATTGTTTCCATCTTTCAAAATATGTCTAGCAAGTTCAGTTTCAAGTTGTTGTTACACAAATAAACTGGTATTAGATGCATTGCTTTCTTCCTTTCAAACATGCTTTCAAATTAGTGCTTAATGTGGTTTGAAGATTTTGCCAACATATTCTTCCAGATCCTTCTCGTGTATGAGGGTGGTTGATTACATCTAGGTTTCTTTCATGGTTTACAAATGCCAATATATTCCAAAGAATGCAAACCCTGGGACCGTTTGTCATCACACTTTGATTGTAGTTCACTTCATTATTGTATGTAGGAGGAAAAGCAAACAATTAGATGCCTGAAGCGGGGGGAGGGGGAGAAATTGGAGTGTCAGGGCATGCTAAACATTCTTATTGCACTGCATACTTTAACCTCCTATTGTTTTCTCGTGGTTTTTAACACTTACCTGCCTGGATGTGACAGATATACATACATTTAAAAGCAAACCACAACTGCTGGGCAGAAATGGTAGATGTAAACGTTTTTGAAACAAGCAGAGTCTAAGAGCTACAGAGTTTTAAGATCTGGGGTTTTTTTTTGTGAACTAAGTGCTTGATTTTGGGATTCTTTTATGTTGTGATGGTCCACGCTTTAAAAAAATCACCCAGAATAGACTCAGCTGTCTGGAAGTTAAGGAATGAAGCTATATTTACAGCTTAGCACAATTTACAAGCAGATATATCTATATACACACAAATATATACAGTTATAGACAAGTTAAAAGTACTACAGAAACACAATACCCCTCCCAGAACAATCAGATTGCCAGGAGGGCTCCCGACCCAAACCTTCTCCCCGCTCCCTCTTTCCTTCCCTTCAGAAATAACCAGATCAACTCACGTATCTCTCATGTGATAAATCTGAAGAGATCTGAGGTGAGATGTCAAGAAAACAGCAAGGAGGTTAAAGGAAAAACATAGGTCAGATTGAAGAGTTAAGGCAGAGACAACCATAGAGACCAGACCACTAGAAAGAAGGAACAGAACTTAGAGCTAACTGAGCAGTGTGTGAGAAGTGAGTGTCTCCTCTATGTTTTGACTAGTTGTGTTTCTCAGCAGAAGAATGGATGATATAGGGTACTGGTATTTTTTTTTGTTTCTTCTCACAGCTAAGGATTTCATTTCTCTCAGTAAAATATTCCAATTAGCCTCAAACCAGCACATGCATTCTTTCAGTTTTCATTTGAATGAGAGTTCATTTTTCAATAATGGGATTTGCTAAGTGTAAATGTTTGATTTGTAGACATAATCAAGTCCAAGATATATTAAGATTAGCAGTGTGGGTAGGCATCCTTTATCTTCTCTGCTGGGCTTTGTGCAGCAGACATATTTAAAGCAGCTTCAGAAGACCAGGCTTTTTATAAACCACTGTGGAAAGAAAGTCTCCACAGTTTTGTCCTCCATCTTTCTCTATCTCTGCACTTAACACTAGATTATTTGACTGTGAGAGGCTTGGGTTCAGCTCCTCTACTCATGAAAACTTAAGCCTGCCTTATTTGTTGCTTTAGAGTAGTACAGTGGCCACTAAGTTATTGTACAGAACAGTTTGCCGCCTTCTGTATGGAACAGCTCTGCATGAAATATTTAAGGGTTGAGAGAAGTGGTGCACTTTCTAGATTAAGGATAACTGGAGCAAGGAAGGACAGTTCAATTTAAATGTTAAATGCTTCCACAGACCTGAGACTGCAATCTGAACTTCTTGCCTCCTACAGGAGTGCCACTTCCACTGGGGCATAATATATAGCCTTTGTTCAAGTGGATCTTTAATTATGCAAAATGGTTTGAACTGAAGGGAATGAACTTACCTCCTACAGTTCTTCTATTGCATTTAGCATTTTGGCAGCCTCCTAGTGATGACAAAGGCAGGTTTAAATCTCTTCTGGTAGAGAGGCAGGCAAGGAATCAATGTCCCTTGATGTAATTCAGTCACCTATTGATTTGCTTACCTGTTGGCTTGTGGGTACAGCCACTGTTATTACTCTTTCAAAAGAGGAGCAAATACTAATGCATCCAACTCCAGGATGAGTCTGCAGGTTGAAAATGCCAGGTAGAAAGTGATTCCTTATGCATGCTAGAATTGTGATGCCTAATACTGAAGTATGAGTCTCTTCCCTTTCCTTGGCATGGCCTAGGGCTACCTGGATGAGGCATTTAGTGCCATGGCCTAGTTGACTGGATAGGGCTGGGTGACAGGTTGGACTGGATGATCTTGGAGGTCTCTTCCAACCTGTCTGATTCTATGATTCATCTGAGCCCTTGAATTGTATATCATGTCTGTGAATCAAGCATTCAGGAGCCCCACATTAACCCAGTGTGGGTTGCATAAGTGAGGCAGAGAATTTAATGTAGGTTCAACAGCATATAGCATTTCTTAGCATGTTCTTTATGGGTTTAGCTCAAAGCAGCAATTTTAGATCTTAAAAGTGTCCTATGTGGTGAGTGAGCAGCTACTAAGACCAGGGTAAATTATCATTTCTCTGATAATAGTGGGAAAGGCAGAAATGAAACAGTAGTCTCAAAATATGTCAAATATAGCATCCATTTCAGTGCCATTTTTTCCCCTGTTCTTCAGATGTCCTGAAACAAGCTGCTAACTGTAGAATCACTAAAGTAGGTGGTAAAGCAACATAAGGTAAAACTTTATTGCATCTTTCCTTCTAGTAGACATTATTAAAACTACACTTTGACAAAAGCATAAACCAGAAGAACTGTACCCACTCAATCAGACACATTAAAGTATGCTGGGTCATGGCTGGTGGTGTGTACACTGAGATGCACTGATGACTCAGCTGTTCATAGATGCTTCCACAGGTTGATAATGAGTTAAGGGTTAAGGCTTCACAAATGTTTTTCTCTGCTTGATCTGTTATGGTAATGAATGTACCTTATTGAAGACTTTTCACTCTTCCCTTCTATCAAGCCTATTTTTTTTTCTGCCAGTAGTCTGTAATTTTGTGTTCCAGTGACTTTGGCTATTTAATGGCTCATTTTGGAGGTTAAAGTTCCCTGCTTTTATGGTGGGATTTGAGTGAGGTATATCTGAGACAAAAGATATATGCTAGCCTAGAATCTTTCTACTGTTATGTAAATCAAACAACTTAAAACTAAAAATGCAAAGTTCAGTATTTTCTTTCGGCTGATGCTTAGTGCCCCAAACACCTAAAGTTCCTGGTTACCTATATGGTTTTTAACCAGTATTTCATTAACCGATTTGTAACCAGTGTTCACTACCTGAGCTGTTTCAGTTACTCCTTAACTGAACATCCACATGCATGCAGCAGTCTGTAAATGGGCCCTTTACAGGCTTAAATGCAAAACCAGTACCTTTACTTTGGACTCTGATCTGACTCTTCCTATGGATGCACCAAGCTGGGGTGCTAATATTAGAACTGAGATTTTAGGAAGTAGTCACAGAGTCATCCGACAGCTTGGTTTGATACAGCACTTAGATGAGCTAGGTAGGAAGACTCCTGTTCGTTTCCATGTTTGCTATAGTCCTTTAACACATGAGCAAGAATTTCCCTTGTTCAAAGAACATGTGTTAGCTGGGATGGAATTGTAAACAGGCTTTGGCCTGAGATGCTGTGCTAGTTTGAAGCTAGCTAGAATGTTTTGGTGAAAAGAACTAGATTACAGGCTGTGAAAGGGAAACAGTG
The DNA here is from genome assembly GCA_013400475.1 of Tricholaema leucomelas. Lineage (NCBI taxonomy): Eukaryota > Metazoa > Chordata > Aves > Piciformes > Lybiidae > Tricholaema lacrymosa > Tricholaema leucomelas. The sequence goes on from WAAF01005652.1 coordinate 91,596, forward strand.
ATGATGTCTAATTCACTCATAGGCTTGCTGAGAGGTATAAGAACAAAAAATACAAACATAGATAAGGCACTTCTGCCTGGGAACTCTGAGCTGCATTTCTCCCTCTAGCCTCTCTTTGCTGTCTGATTAATCCACTTTGCTTCCTAACCCCCTGGCCAAACCTTCATTCTTCCTTGGGACTAGGGTAAGGTTGAGAGGGGTGGGCGAAAGTGAAAGGGTGGTTGGGAGCCCATCCTGGGGACTTAGGTATCTGGGAGGGCTGTTGTGTTTCTGTATTGCCTTTTACCTTGTGTATTTCTGTCTATAACTGTATATACTGTAAATATCTGCTTGTATATTGTGCCAGCTGTAAATATAAGCTTCATTCGTATTTCCAGAGCTGGCTGAGTCTAGTCTGGGTGATTTCCAAAGTGTGGGGGGAGCGGGTAACACCCAAACCATCACACCTGCTCCCATGGAAGGAAAGATTTTGTTTTTTAAAGGGCAAATATGTGGTTTTTAGTTCAGAAGCTGGACTAGATCCTGCCTCTCCAGCCATGGTTTTTGAAAAATAAAATATGCTTTTTTTGAGCTACATAGTCCCAGCTAGGGTGCTCAGCTATCCTCAGAATCCTGACCCTCATAGCCTGGAAGGCATTTACACAAGTTGTCAGTTCTGTGTTCCTGACCCCTGCTCTTGGCAGCTCTGCCATTCCTGACCAAAGAGCAGGAATGCTTTAGCAGCTTGTTGGATTTCCCTGGTCCTTCTGTTAACTGCAGTGCTTCCATCTGTTGTCTTCAGAGGCTCCTGTGACCTAGAAGGTACACATTTTCAGCTCTGAATCACCTCTCTAGGCTTAAGAGGGAGAAATTGTATGGTTTTTTTTTTTTCCTTAATTTTTATTCCAAATAATATATTAAGGGCTACACTAAGCCAGACATAAGATATGATGGGAAAATCACTTGAATTAGCTATTGTATTATCCCTTTGTGATTAACCTACTTGGAAAAGATATGTATTATAGGAACACAGCAAACTTGTGTATGATTAAATGAGACAAGCAGTCTTTCTTAACAGTTCTTTGGTCTTAGAGGTTGGCATTTCTTTGTGTTCCATCATTTATATACTTTTGAATTGCTCTGCTGGAACACAGCTTGGTGTTCTGGGTTGCGAGAGCACAGTTAACTTTGGTATATTTGGTTGACCTTGGTTTTCTGCCTTTGCAATATCAAATCTTTGTAAATGATCAGTGAAATTTCAGATGAAATGAGACTTGGAAATCTAATGTATTATGCTGTGTAGTTTAACTTTTTTTTTATATTCAGGTCCCAAAGTTTTTTATTGGTAGAAAAAAATCAAAGTATGTTGTAGTCTATCCTCTTGCCTAATACTAGCTACTTGAACATTTTCTTTGTGTGATTCTGAATAACTACTTAGAGGCTTAAAATTCTTGTAGTAAAATTATTCAGAATTTTGTCTGAAATTAGGGATAGAAAATCTAAAGTGTTTTATGTGTTTATGTCTCAAAAAAAACCCCAACCCAACAACTTCAACCTACCCATAGCCATACTAAATCTAATGATGGTACATTTGCAAGCTCTAATGCAAGGGAAATGTTAGGAGATTTAAATTTTTCTCAAGAAATTCTACTCTAAATGATTAATTCTGCTTTATGAACTGAAGTAATCTGGACTACTTGCATTAAAACCATCATCTGAACGTGCCTCAGAGCATTACAGATCATGTTCTATAGGAATATGGAACATGCTTTGTTTGCATGAGCAAGAGACTGCAGGACCTCACTTCACTGACCAAGTGAGGAATGTAAAGAATCAGTTACTACAAAATTTGAAGCATTTAATAATTTACTTAATTTATAGCACTCTATTTTCATTATTTCCAGAGTGTTTATTATTAATTTACTTTGTTTTTCTCATGAAGAGTCTTCACTGTTCAGAAAATATCTTTGAAAGCATATGTTGTTACATAAGAGCCTGTTTGTGGGAACTTGTGCAGACTTGCTTAATCATTCTCTAGAGAGCAACAATGCTTATTTTCTGTTTCCTTCTATTACTTGATGCCATGCCTTAAAAAGACACTGCAACCAGGAAGAAAATCTCTGAACCAACAGAAAACATTTGAAAATGTAAAAAAAACCAAAAACCAAAACCCAGCCACATGTGAGCAACTCAGTGTAAATAATAAACTAAGCCTTGAATGTTGCACCCTTGATTTATAGGGCATGTTAAAATACCATGGAAGTATGATGCTGGTTTGGAAGCAATCTTCATATGTGATATAATATTTTCTTCCTCTGAGGCAGTCATGTTCACCTGCATATAACTTAAAAATAAGGACAATTTTGTAGCTTTTGAGGCAGCAATTGAAACTGAAGATGAAATCTATGCATTCATGTTTGTTAGATGCTCTTTAATTGCAAATATGGGAAATGTATTTTTTAATGGCTGAACCAAGAAAAAGAAATAGGTGAACTGGAACTTGATATTTAGGTGGTATACCCATATCACAGAATGTTAGAGATTGGAAAAGACCTCAAAAGACCTCAAAACCCCACTGCCACAGCAGGATCACCTAGAGCAGGCCACACAGGAGTGCATCCAGGTGGATTTCAAGTGTCTCTACAGAAGGTGACTCCACAACCTCTCTGGGCAGCCTGTTCCAGTGCTCTGACGCCATCACAGTGAAAAAGCTTTTCCTTATGTTCACATAGAACCTCCTATGCTCCAGCTTGCACCCATTACCACACGTCCTGTCATTGGACACCACTGAGAGGAGCTTGGCTCTGTCCTGCTGACTCTTGCCCTTCACATATTTATAAACATGCATGACATCACCTCTCAGTCTCCTATTCTCCAAGCTAAAGAGACCCAGATCCCTCAGCCTTTCTTTATCCATTCTGTCCTGCATCCAATGAAGGACAGTGATTCTCCTTGGTACTCCTTTCATTGCTAATATATTTGTAGAAGCATTTCTTGGTTTCTTCGACAGATGAAGCCCAAACAAATTTCTAGCTGAAGCCAGATTAATTTCTAGTTTTCTCCCTGCACCACCTCACAACTATGTTCTTCCAAAGAACATAAACTCTCTCTCTTTTTTTTTTTTTTACTTTCCCTTTCCATTTCTTTTTTTCCCCCCCAACTAAATCTCTCTGTTCAGTCAGGCTGCCTTTCTTCCCTGCTGACTCATCTTTGGCACACGAGAACAGCCTATTCTTTTACCTTTAAGACTTCCTTCTTGAAGAATACTCAGCCTTCCTGGACTCTGTGGCCCTTCAGAACTGCCTTCTAAGGGACTCTGTTGACCAGTCTCTGCAACAGTCCAAAGTTTACACTGGAAGTCCAGGGTGTAATTTCTGCTGACCCCCCTCTCATCTCTAACAACTGAGAATGCTAACGTTCTCTAATCACTGTGCCAAGACTGCCTTCAACCATTACATCACTCACAAGTCCTCTTCTGTTCACACAAACAGCAGATCCAGTAGGGTGTCTTCCCTAGTTGGCTTCCTCACCAGCTGTGTCAGGAAGTTACATCCTTACATCACCAACCCAAGCCCCAGTGAGGCAGCAGACTTCTTCAGGAAGTGAGTCCACCCTGGATATTGGGCCTCCTGCTCCCTTCAAAAGCAAGTCACTTGTGACAATGACCTGTCTTTTATTCTTTACTGAAGAAGTTTTGATGTGGAGTGTTAGGCCAACTAAACCTCAGCAACCCCTTCAAGCTGGGTGAACCATTGTCCTTCTCAATCTTCAGGCTAAAGAGCACCAAGTCTCTCAGCCTCTGCTCATGAGAGATGCCCTAATTGTGCTTATTGCCCTCCGCTGGACTCTCTCAAGTAGTTCCTTGTCAGTCTTGAACTGAGAAGCCCAGAGCTGGACAGGATACCCCAAATATGGCCTCACTAGAGCAGAGCAGGGGGAAGGAGAGCCTCCCTCAACCTATTGTTCATACTTTTCTTAATGTACCCTGGGGCATCACCAGTCATGTATGGTATCTGAAACAGTTTTTAAGTCCTTGTGGTGGTTCAGGAGTTCTACCTCCCTGATTCACCAGACTAACTCAGTGGGCTGGAAGTTAAGGATGAAGCTGTATTTTACAGCGTAGCACAAATTTACAACCATATATACACAATATATACAGATATTTACAACTATGTACAATTATATACAAGTTAAAAGTAATACAGAAATTCAACCCCCCTCCTGAACAGCAGAATGCTTAGGAGGGCTCCAAACTAACTCTTCCTTCTTCCCACTCTGTCCCTTATCTCAGAAGGCTTACATGCAGGGGTGAGATGCAAAAGCAAAGCTGACAAAAGGTTAGAAAGAGAATGATTATATCGAGTTACACAGATTCAGACAGAGATAGTTAATACAGCAAGCAGCAGCCACAGACTGACTGACTTTGTTATTGTTTCTTGGTTTTATATCCCTAAGCAGAACCAGTGAGTGATATAGGCATCACTGTTACTTTCTTTTCACAGCCAATGATCTAATTTCTCTCATTAAAATATTCTAATTGGCCTCAAACCAGCACAGTCCTCTCACTGTAAACCCTTTCTTCATTCTCTCTTGAAAAACATGAACTACTAGGCATTCTCTAGGTCAATCAAGACTGTAGCTGTGAGATCATTTCAGACAAGACCGGCAAGAACCTCTGTCTGGGTGCTCATTTTCAAATTTCAGCAATCTGTTTTCATAATGCTTCTAGATCAGACTTTCTGGTCAATGCTAATGTGTAAAACACTTCTTGAGGTGGCTATCACGTCTTAGTAGAAATTCCTTTTCTTTGTCGGTAAGAAATAGTACAGATCCATAGAATTGTTTTGGTTGGAAAAGACCTCTAAGATCATTGAGCCATCATAGCCATTAAACCATGTTCTGAAGTGCTATTTGTACATGGTTTTTGAAGACCTCCAGGGATGATGACCCCACACACACACCACCCCCAGCCCCCCCAAGCATCCCGTTCCAATGCCTGATCATTCCAATGCTCTCTTCCTTCAGGAAGTGTGTCTCTGTTGCCGGTAGGAAGTGTATCACCATGGAGGTGTTTGTACACCTCCTGTCTGATTATGCTGGTTCTCATCTGCCTTCAGGACGATTGTGTGCCTCCAGAAGTTTCCATATACAAAGGGGAAAAAAACAGTGGCATGTGCAGTCAGCAGTGAAGGCTGAGTAAAAGAAGATCCTCATTCCTCCTCTCACACTAAGATGAAACAAAACTAAAATCTTACTACACCTTTTTATGCAATCAGGTCATAAAGCTGTTACTGCTTAGTTTCATTACCTGGATGCATTCCTGTGCAGTCTGCCCTAAGTGATTCTGCTTTGGCAGGGCAATTACATCCCCAGAGGTCACTTCCAGCCCCTAATGCTCTGTGATTCTGTGATTTTCAAAGTTCTAATTACGTATTTTGCTGTTCGAAGGCAACAAAGGCAATAAGGAGGAATTTTCTTAGAGTTGAAAAGAAAACCCCAACAACAGTGATTATTTCTGATACCTCTACAATTTCCAAATGATAGGTCAGAGTGCATGCTTCTAAAAAAAAACGTCGAGGATATTCCCCAGTTTTGCAGCTCACACTGGAAATCTTTTTTGTATATGCACGAAATCTCGGATGTGTGAGACAGGAAGCTCCAATCCAGAGTATTTCTTCCTTTCACCAGTAAGTGATTGATTTTACTGAAGCGATGAAAAAGTCTCAGCATTAGCACAAAAAAAATCTTAGTCCAGTATGGACTGGGAGACAAAACTAGTTCCTTTGTATTTTGGAGAAAGGAAAGAGTGTTTTGTTATCATTCTGACTCTCAAAGTAGCACAGGGATTGCGGTGGTAAGGAAGAATTCAGCTCTGCAAACCTTCCTTTAGCTCAGAGCTTCTAGTGACACTTCTAAGAAGTTTCAACTAAAATCTGGGAGTGACACAGTGCTCCCCTCTATGGCCTCTTCGGAGCATTGCCTCTGCAGCCGAATTTGAATCCCTAAACTGCTGTAGCTGACACTGACATAGCTGCTGTCTTCTGTGTGCTCTCAGGCATGTACAGAACGTGTGATTCCAAAAGAAACTCCGAATGAAATCCGATATTTGAGTTGTACCGAAGCGCTGATTTTTAATAGCTCCACTTCTAGGTGTAGGATGCTAATTGGGCGATACTGATATTGTACTAAACGAACATGCATCACTGAAGTCTGTTGTTGCATCTCTTTGTTTAACTATGCAGTACATTGCTGGCAACAGCACGCTGATGGAAAACTGTCACAACAGCAATCACTACAATCTGGGAGTTAAGTTTGACTGAAACATATGTCTTCAATTTTAATAGCTCAACTTCCCAGATGCCCTAGAGGAGAATATTGCCTGAGAAGGAGCTTTTCATGTAAGAATAATTTGTGTTAAGTAGCTCAGTGATCTGTTTGTTAGGTTAGAGCTGACAGTTTGTTTATATTTCTAAAGGGGTATGATGAATGGGGGAGAAGTTGATGCTAATTAGCCTAAATTGTTCCTAAGAATGCAGAGCACTTTGCCAGTTTCATTGTTTCTGTTTCTTTGCACATTTTCAATAATTGAATGGAGCTCAGACCATCCATCATAATTTTAATTAAGATGAAAATAAATTAATATAGCACGGGCCAGCCTGTGCAATGGAAGATGTCACTTTAGAGGTCAATTAGATAAGACATCAAACTAGGACTAACATTGCATTTTCTAATCTATTGCTATAAATATAGCGAATGGGAGTGTCTTAATCTGAAACTAACTCTCTGTCGTGATGCTAGTGTTAAGTATTGTAAAGCTGCTTTGTCTTACTAGCATAATGTTTTTGTCTTCAATCTCAACTGTTACCTCAAGTTATGGACCTCTGACACTTCATATGACAATGTGCTACTTTTAAGCCTACTGTATATCAGATACAACAACTGTAAAAAAAATCTGCTCTTGGGACAACAAAACCATTGGTCAGGTGTGATATGCAGAAAGGATTAGGAGCTGAAATGAATTGGAGGTAGCAGAGAAGTTTTCATAGGGCTCTACTAACCTGTCTTTTGAGGTTTGGGAAACTGCTCAAATTCAAAACATCCTATCCATGCACAAAATGGGAATGTAATACGAATGTATATTTTCTATCAAATATTTTCCTTGATAAACTCAAGTTAGATTTGGGGGGGAGGAGGTGGGGACTTGGAATGTTCTCTTTTCAGTCCTTATAAAGACCATTCTTTTTTAATTTATGCACATATAATACCACAGGAAGAGATGGTATAAATTTGTGGACTGTGGAGAATGAGTGAACATTTTTGAATCAGGATCTTTAAAAGGGGTGAAATTTGAGTATGATTAAGTTAGGAAAAAGGCTCGCTTACGGCGGAAGTCAGAGACTCTGTATACATTATGGGCATGTCATGGCTTTTAAAAAGTTATGTTAGACTTCTATACAAATTGTGATGGAATTTGTATAACCCCAAACAGAAATCTGTGTGGCTCTGAACTCTTGCAAAGTACAAAATAAAATCAAATAGAAAGGAGAGAAATAATAATAGTAGTTAGTATTCTGGTCAGGAGTGGCTGTTGCTGTAGGGCAGGCTGATTGTTTACACTGCATGGGTGTTTTGTTGGTCACTAATTTTCTTGGAAGGAAATGATCCCATGGCTTATGCTATCCGCGTTTGTGCATATTTGCCCTATAATTGGCATTTATTAAGGGGACTTTTGGTTTGATGGATGACTGTCAGGGTATTGCCTGCCTGCTTTGATGCGGATTGCTTTTGCATGAGGTTTTTTACATTAACTCATTAGAAACTCTGCTGTGCTTCAACATGTTCTTTATTTACCTTCTGAAAAAGTGAGACTTTTCAGACGAAGTTTCAAAGAGTTTAGTGTGGTTTTGTGTGCTGGTGTTTTAAGTTGGGCAGATGAAAAAGGTACTTAGCAGAAAAATACTGTGCTTGCAACATGTGAATCTTACAGGGGGTTCAGCTTAATTAGCTATCTTTGATATATTAAGCCACTAGCAAAGTATCTTTAGTTTATAGCATTAACTTCTGTGTTCCTAAAATTTTAAAGGGGAGGGGGAAGGCAAGCAAAATCCAGTCCCATAAAAGCAGCAGGTATAGTAATATTTTCACAGCAGGTCAATATTCAATGAACATTCAACAAATCCAGGATTGGTGTCTGAGATGTATTAGTAGTTTCTCTAAGGCTGAACTGATTTGTTCTTTTCCTGTAATGTATCTGGGACATAGGACTGTTAATTAGATTAATTAGCCATAACATGATTTATAAGGCAGTTATAATAAAAACTGTGTTTCCTAGTGTATTTAATTGTATTGCCATGTTTTGATTTGACATTTAGAAAAGCATATGAAAGGAAGCTGTGCATGTTGACGCTGTCACTTTGAAGGTTCTTTCAATAAAACTTTATCAGTAGCTGTGCAAAGAACTATAGCTTGCTCTACTGAGCAAAGCTTCTTTGCTTGTGGAAAAATAATTAGTGTTCACCAGGTTAAATTCTTCTAAGGCACAAAGAAAATTACAGAGAACTTCCTACTTTTTCAGGTTTCCGTAGATTACAGCCTTCATGTTTTAATAAAGCACTGTGTATCTTCTGCTTGCCACCCTTAAGGGAATGGGGGGCACAAAAAGAAGCAAACCTTTTTTGCGAATTCCTGAATTGTTTTTGTTTTCAGGATACAATGGATATGCTGTGTAATGTGTTTCTTACAAGGCATAGTAAATGTAGACTAAGACAAAAGCCCATTAAACCTTGTGATCCCATATTGTTTGAAGATTTGGTGTAGACAGCTGACAGGGTAACATGACATGTGTCCATCTTTTCTGCAGTGCAAGAATTTTGTGAAGGATCTGAAATTGATTTGGTTTGATAGCAAAATTACATGAATGATATGTTCCCAGTCCTGTAAATTACTTGTGCATGCTTTGAACTTGAGTGGATTCTGTGGCTCTACTGACATGCTGTTGGAGTTCAATAATTTGTTCAAGTGTTTGCAAACTCACAGCTTTCTTGCTTGTATTTTCTGGTTGCTGTAATTAGCTGTTGCTGTCTGAAGTCTGAATGTGACTTTTCTGTTAATTACAACTAATCTTGACTCTGTCATGAGGAACTGATTTCTGTTGCTAGTAGTAAGACTTCAGTGAGTATATCAAGAACATATTAACCAAATTTAATCTTGTTCTTACAAATTGTAAGTTAAAAGGCCTATTAACCTCACTAAAATGGAAAAATATAGTTAACTGATGGTGTTTGAAATGTTCAGCTCTCTTTTATTTGGTTTTTTTTTATGTGGCTTGATAGAGTACCCACAAAATATCGATGCCAGAAGAAATTGAAGTGACCAGATATTTTTGTTTAATGTTAAAAATTAACCCATATATTTTACCCTTACCTAAGGATGCTAGAAAATGGGGAACAACAGATTTGACAGGACAATGTTTATTCATGGTTTAAGCTTTTGAGTTCCATCCTGAGAAAGGCCCCAGATACAAGCTTGAGTTTGAATTTGTGGTTGTGATGCTGGTAAGTGAAGCAAGGTTTATAGAATCAATCGTCAAGCTTGTGCATGGAAGATAAATGATCAGTTGCTTATGCTATGCTTGTTTTGAGTAAAAATCTGAGATTTGATTTTTACCAGTAAATAAGTCAAGTAACACAAAATCAAGGTCTTGCTATCCGTGGAGGAGGTTTTTATTTTCCCACAAGGATTATCAAGTGGTTCATTATTGAACTTGATGAGCAACAAGTAGTTGCTGACAGCAGTGATTAGGCACCTCCTTCCTTAGACATAATGAAAAAACAGATGATGAGGAGGATGCCATTCACATTCATTTATCTGGCTTATTTGACTAAAGAGGCTAGTCTGATAATAAATACAGAGGACTAAGTTGGACTTTCTGTCTTTTCTTGATAGTTAAGATGCAGTTCCTCTCTATGGCTGTTCTGGCATTTGTACAGGTAGCTAGAATTGGATATTGGATACAGATAGGACAGAAAGGAAGTTTTAAGAAGGTCATACAGTGGGAAAATCACAGGATGTTAGGGATTGGAAGGGACCCAAGGAGACCATCGAGTCCAACCCCCCCTGCCAGAGCAGGAGAATACTATATAACACAGATCACAAAGGAACACATCCAGCTTATTTCTACCCTAAAATGTATCTCAAAGTCTACCACAATATAATCACGTGACTTTTGAAAGATATGTCCCACTAGAAGTTTCTTATAGTCATTCCATCCTTTAATCACAGACACATAGAATTGTCAGAGCTGGAAGGGACTCCAAGGATCATCTAGTTCCACCCCCCCTGCCATGTGCATGGACACCTCACACTAGGTCAGGTTGCTCAGAGCCCCGTCCAGCTTGGTCTTAAAAATTTCCAGGGATGAGGCTTCTACCACCTCCCTGGGCAACCTGTTCCAGTGTCTTACCACCCTCATGGTGGAGAACTTGTTCCTAACGTTCAATCTGAATCTACCCACTTCTAGTTTTGCTCCATTCCTCCTAGTCCTATCACTACCTGACATTCTCACCAGCTTTCCTGTACGTTCCTTTCAGATACAGGAAAGCCACAATAAGGTCTCCTTGGAGCTTTCTCCTCTCCAGGCTGAACAGCTCCAACTCTCTGTATGTCTCCATAGGAGAGGTGCTCCAGCCCTCTGATCATCCTTGTGGCCCTTCCCTGGACACAGTCCAGCACATCCATATCCTTCTTGAAATAGGGGCGTCAGAAGAGGACACAGGAGGTTTTTGCAAAGCTGAATTAAACTGAGCTCTACATCTTACTCTCTACCTAACATCCCTTACTTTCTACTTCTGTCTACACATGTTCTGCTGGATGCTAGTGTTTTCTTCAGCTCTCTCCTTCACCATTTCTTTTCTGCAGAATCAATGTAGAGAATGATTAATGTAGGCAGATGGAGAAAAATGGAGCTGGACTTCTTGCAATGATGAGCTGAGATCCAGGAATTTTTTTAGTGGCAGCTAGAGGTGCCTCAAAGCACACACTCAAAGCCTCATTTTTAGTTGAATCATAAGCAGTTTTGAGCTGTCTCTGTCAGTCTCACTGAAGCTTAGTAATAATTTATGTACCTGAAATCCTAAGTTATCTGCATTCTTTCAGCTTTTTGAGTGTTATTCCTACCTGTGTAACTCCACAGCTGTTACTTGAGGAACATGAACCCCTCAGGTATTATTAAAGGTTGTTATTGTCCTGGATAGTTAGTATGTCATGTCAGAGCCAGAACTAGAGAGCTGGGTTTACTTCTGACAACACCTGTGGTTTAGAAAGAAGATGCCTGAAGTGCATGTTTCGGTCAATGAAGTGTTTTCTCAGCTTTCAGAATTTCCCCCTGAATCCTTTGACATTCTGCAGAAGATATCAAAGGACATTATTTTTCTTACATAGGATAACAAAGCCTTTCTTGCACTACAGAGGTTGAACTGAATTGGGGTTTTCAGGTTCAGCCTGGTATACCCTGAGGTAGTGAGAAGATAATTTCCATTAGCTGTTTCCTTGTTGGGAAGAAACATTGGCAAGCTTACCAAGACTGACTGCTCACTCAGGCAGTTTTATTTATTAATTTATTTTGTCCTGGCTGGCTTGAACAGAATCATGTAATGAATCATAGAATGCATTGGCTTGGCAGGTTAGGAACTCCCCCCGCCTCTCCCCACTATTGAAATTTACCAAACTAGTTCAGACAGCCTGGAAGTAAGATGAAGCTATGTCCACAGCAAAGCAAAATTTACAAGCATATATACACAAAATATTTGCAAGTATTTACAGTTATATACAAATTAGAAATAATCCAGAAATCCAATCTCCTTCCCAGACAAACAAAAACTGCCCAGAAGGGCTCAAAGCTACCCCCTCTTTCTACCTCTCTATCTCCCTTCCCAGCCAGAAACCAAAACAACCACTCAAAAAGCTTACTTGTTACTTGTTTGTGGAGAGGTATTGGAGCAGAGTGAAGAGGAAGCAAATAGGGAAACATCCCAGGACAGAATGGGAGAAATTGCCTACATTTTGGCTTTTTATCCCTCTCAGCAAACCAATGAATGATATAGAGTTCATCATTATTTTATTTTCACAACCAGTGATCTAATTTCTCTCATTAAAATATTCCAATTAGCCTCAAACCAGCACAACTGGTTTGGAAGGGACATTCAAAGGTCATCTTGTCCAATCCCCCTGCAGTGAACAGGGACATGTCCAACTAGATCAAGTTGCTCAGGGCACCATCAAGTCTGACCTTGAATGTCTCCAGGGATGGGGCCTCCACCACATCTCTGGGCAACCTGTTCCAGAATTTCATCACCCTCACTGTGAAGAACTTCCTGCTTATGTCTGACCTAAATCTACCCTGCTCTAATTTAAGACCATTGCCCCTTGTCCTATTGCTACATGCCTTTGTAAACAGTTCTTCTGCAGCTTTCCTGTAGGTCCCCTTCAGACACTGTAATGCTGCTGTAAGGTCTCCTCAAGAGCTTTCTCTTCTCAATTTAAGAGCCCCAGCTCTCTCAGTCTGCCTTCATAGGAGAGGTGCTTCAGCCCTCTGATTATCTTTGTGGCCCTCTTCTCGACCCACTCCAGCAGGTCCATGCCCATCTTGTGTTGGGGGCTTGACACAGTACTCCAGGTGAAGTCTCTCCAGAGCAGAGTGGCAGAATCATCTTTCTTGATCTGCTGACCGTGCTTCTTTTGATGCAGCCCAGGGTGTGATTTGCTTCTGGGCTGCAAGTGTGCGTTGTTGGCTCATGTCCAGCTTTTCATTCACTAGTACCCTCAAGTCCTTTGCTGCAGGGACTATCTAACACAGATAACAGAGGAACACGTCCAGACAGGCCTTGAGAGTCTCCACGGAAGGAGACCTCACAACCTCTCTAGGAAGCCTATTCCAGTGCTCTGTGAACCTTACAGTAAAGAAGTTCCCCTTTGTGTTGAGGTGGAACCTCTTTTGCTGCAATTTACACCCATTGTTCCTTGCCCTATCAAAGAGAGCAAGTGAGAAGAGCCTGTCCCCCCAGCTCCTGGCCAGCCCTCAGATACTTGTAAACATTCACCAAGTCCCCTCTCAGTCTTCTCTTCTCCAGACTAAAAAGCCCCAGGTCCCTCAGACTCTCCTCATAAGCCATGCCCTCCAGTCCCCTAATCATCCTTGTAGCCTTCCACTGGACCCTCTCCAGGAGATCCCTGTCCCTCTTCAACTGGGGAGCCCAAAACTGAACCCAGTATTCAAGATGAGGTCTCATCAGGGCAGAGTAGAGGGGGAGGAGAACCTCCCTTGATCTGCTGGACACACTCTTCTTAATACACCCCAGGATCACTGTCTATATCATTGATGAAGATACTGCACAGCACTGATTGCAGTACAGACAATGCATAGCTGAAGTCAAGTGGCTGATTCCATAGCTAGTTTTCTTCAAATACCTGATACTAATTGTTTGCTATGTAACTGACTGACCAAGAAGGGCCCATATCCATAGATTAAGTTAGCGCTGTGCTCCAAGAGTGCAATCAGTGTCTTTTATTCCAAAAAGAACAGGGAATCCATCAACGTTAAAATCCAGAGGATGAAATTTGTCTCTCCTGCTCCTACTCATAAACTAGGAAATTCTGGACTTTGGCTGAAGAGGATGTATACACAAGAGTAAGGCTTTTTAGCCTCATAATTGAGGCACACTGATGTTGCAAGAGTCATTCCTTTTTAAATGGGAATTTATGCTATAACATGTATAAAAAGCACTAAAGCTACTGGATCTAAAAAAGAATTTCACACCTCGCTGCTTTTGGAGAAATGCCTCCAGTATTAAGATTAGTCTTAAGTATCCACTCTCCCTTTGCTCTAATAGTCCTTGCCTAAAAGATTGCAAGCCGATGAGTTGTATGTGTGTGTCTTGTGCTATGTTCTCTTAAAGCTCTTCTCCTGAGAAGTACCTGTGAAACATGAAAGGCATGCAGTCATAGAATCCTAGAATCATAGAATGGTAGGGGTTGGAAGAGATCTCCAAAGATCATCTAGTCCAACCCCACCTGCCAAAGCAGTATCACCTAGGGCAGACCACACAGGAATGTGTGCATGGACAACTAAGTTCAGAGGTAAATGAGCAAGAGGGAATCTTAAGCATCACACATAAAGGATATGTGAGAGAAACAGACTTCATCTGTCTATGTAACCTGTAACATACCAAAATATAGATTGTAGTGTGTTAGATGTCTTGGGTAGAAAGTATGAAGCATTTCTGAGAATCTGATTTTTTTAATACATGCCCATGTCTTCCTTAACTGAGTCACTGAAGTTAACAGTATTTGAATATCTAAATTGAAGGAGCCCTCTAAAATGCTTTTGGGGGGGACATAAGTGTAAATTGTTGTGTGGGTCTAGCTTTCAAACCATTATGCCAATTATTTCACATCGGAGATTTTCCCTTTAAAATTTTGTTATTCAGGCAACTTACTACCATGGTAACCTGGTAAACCATGCACTAAAAGTTATTAAACCTACCAACTGGTGCATATGTGTGAAAATTTTGCTCAGAACTTTGCAGAGACATTGCTAAATCTACTACTGTATGGCACTAAAGCAAAGACTTGGAAAATTAAACTTTCAAACAGGTTTTGCATAAAAAGGGGTTAAACATAGTTTAAATGTTTCATAGGTTTGGTTGAGATTAAAAGACTGTGTGAGTCAAGTTTTGAAACTGATTGCAAAGGAGAATTTGAAGTGCAGATCAGAATTTGATATACATACAGGAATTCAGCCTGTGATGGCCAGATCTAGAAAATTATCTCCACCTCTACTCTGCTATAAAGAAATACATTGCTGAGTCTACAGCTAATCCAGACCTAAGTGTGAAAAATAATGGATCTAAGAGGAAAGTTGCAATGAGAACAAAGCATTTATTATTATGGAATTAGAAGCATCCATGCTATGGAACTGTTTTTAGCACAACAGCAAACATGCTTTTGTCGTTTCAAGGACTGTGCAGGAAATCTCTGTCTTCACTGCCTTAGCTTGTCAGGCACACAGAAGCTGTGCTTAAGCTAGCAGACCTGGAAGCATTTCCATCCTTTGAGGTCTGGGCTTGTCCAGTTCTGACCTCATCTCATGTTGCAGCAAAACTCAAGCACAAACTAAGCCTTCTGCCTCACCCTGCAGCCATGTATCCCAATTGTGGTCTGAGACCCCGCTTTCTACCAGTTCCTTTCTCCTTCCTGCTGTCCCCCCAGGTGCAATTGATTGATGGAAGGGAAACCTGAGTATGTGGCCAGATGGGAACCAGACCATGCAATAGCTGATCAGCCTGGTTTGGGTGATCAGGAGACCAAGATACAAGGTGACCTAAAATGTTCTGCAAGATGCACCCAGCTTATTAGCCTAGTTGCAGCCAGAGTGTAAGTCGTGAGCAGGAGTGGATTTGCTACCTCTAAGCAGGTAGAGGAAGTTACTTATGATGTTACCACATATTTATCACGTACTATGTGATCTCCTATTTGAAAGCTTTGACTTTTCACTAAATCACCAACACTTGAATTTTGTATAGTGGAGGAGAATCTATAAAGTTATTTTCAAACAGGTCATAGTAAACCATTAAAGGTACTTTTGTAACAATGTTTTTTGTTACATCTTAGTGCCTTCAGATTACATGTCAGATCCTTTCTTACAGATGGAAAAGTCATTAAAGGAGAAGCCCTTTGGTTGTTGAAGTTTGTAGTCACTTCCACAAACCAAGCCAGTGAAAAGAGCTGCATTTGCCAAAAAATGTTTACTGCAGGTTATACCAGATTGGGAAACAGTAGTATGAATAATCAGTATGGTGCCTGGGTAAAAGGAGTTTAAATATGTACACTGGGAAATAATAAAGAAGCAGGACTTTTAGTCCTCAGAGGAAAAGTAATTTTTAGCAGGTTTTTAATGTGTTCTATTTAAAATGTAAGTTATTCTAACTGGTATTTACCACTCTTAGAAGACTGCAGGGATCTTCATATGGCTGTATTAAGTGAAAAATGGAAAATTGCACGGGGTAAAAAAATAAAATCATGTGACCACTTTCAAACTTAGCACCAGACAAAAGGAAAAAAAAATACCATTTGAAATCCAGAGAACTTTACAATGCTGCAAGTAAGTAAAAGCAGATGTTGTAAAGTTTAGAAAATCAAGACATTATTTTCCTGTTTCCACTGAATATTTCTAAACACATTATAAATAAGCTTTGAAGTAGTACAAAATGCTGTGTTTGTTTTGCTGATAGCATCTATTTTTATATATATATAAAAATCTTTATCAATACTTGATTAAGTTGTAGACTAAATGATATCAATGCAGCTAAACAACTGACTGTATCTCATGCAAATTCAATGCTAAATGACTTGCAGTGTCTGAATCCTTCAAAGGCCTATCTGATCTTATGAGTTTAATTTTAAACAGATTAAATATTGCCTGTTTGCAGAATGTAAAAACTAAACTAATCTTTTGCATGTTCCTCAAAATAATATGATTTTGTTCCATTGCTGTAAAAAGTAGTTTTAAATCAATAAACTGTTCTTAAGCATTTATTGAATATGTCTGGCTCATTGTAGGCATATGGCTTCCTTTCAATAAATGTTCAGGGGCTTTAAACAAGAAATAAATTGATCTAAATTGGTATTTGTGAATCTGAAGGCACTTATTAAAGATCATGCACGTTACATCTTTTATGTGGTTCTACTAAAAAGTGACCACTGAATGACATATTTGCTGAATTGCAAGGTGTGTCTGTCTGATGATGCAAAGCCTTTTGAAGCACCAATCTCGTGCTTTTGCGTATCTGTATGAAAACAGCACAGGGATTAAAGAAAGGCTGAGATTTCAACTTAATTAAATTGTGTCCAATTATCTAGCTTTAGTTTGGAAAACAGTCATAGAATCATAGAATCATAGAATGGTTCAGGTTGGAAGGGACCTCAAGGATCATCCAGCTCCAACCCCCCGCCATAGGCAGGGACACCTCCCACTAGAGCAGGCTGCTCAAGGCCTCATCCAGCCTGGCCTTAAACACCTCCATGGAGGAAGCATCCACAACCTCCCTGGGCAACCCGTTCCAGTGCCTTACCACCCTCACCGTAAAGAACTTCCTTAATGACAATATTGTCATTACTTAATTAGTGAGTCCTGAGGACCAGTTATTGAGAATGACAAAGGAATGAAGCAGCTTTGATATTTGTCATGCTGTATTAATATTTGTCACACACAATATGTTGAAATTCCTTCACACTCACTGACTCCTTTTTTTATAACTGAAGGGTCCTAAGCTTGAGAGGGGAAGAGAAGGAAGTGTGCTCTCATTTTGCCATGTGCAGTGCAAGTTTCCAGTGAGCAGGCAGGTACACCAACTGCTGCAAGCACTGGTTTTGAAGCTGATTTGGTGTGGTGGTTTAGAGCTAACACTCCAGCCTGGTTCTAAATTATAAACAAGAAATAGGAAAATTCCAAAGATGTTGACTAGAAAAAAGTAAAAAATAAATATTAAGTAGGACATTGGATGGAAAAGAAAAATGTTAAGTCTGTATCATTCCATTTGTTTTCTGGTTTAGTATATAATATGCCGCACAAACTGTTTTTCTTTCCTTTTCTTCACTCTGATTGCTTGCTTGTCCCTATGCATGGCTTCACTGACCTTGGCTGAGACTCTTGTTGTGGCTAAGTAGGTAGCAGAAGTGGGGCCTGATTTCTCTCTTTCTCCCTCATAAGGGGAGGTAGGGGGATGGGAAGCGGGCTATTTCACTTTTTCCTTTGTCTGAGGGGGTCTTTATTTCTTAATTGTAAATATATTTTATACATATATATTGTATTTTATGCTTCTAGATTGTAGCTTGCTTCATTTTGCTTCCAAACCTTCTGAGCTAGTCTGGTGATTTTACTGTGGGGGTAATGTCAACCCACCACATTTGTTGGCTTTCTCAAAGTTTTCAGGTATATAGATTCATATGCATCCATAAATGACAGAGAAGCAAGCATCCATGTTTGCAAGTGGTGTATTCCAAGAGCATATATACAGGTGCATCCATATGGAACATAGAAGCAAATTCCTCTCAGGTTGTTTCAGATGGGTGTATTTGTGTTGTTCTGGGCTCTCTGTTGTACTTAGATTAAGTGGTTTTAGGAAACTATCCATTTGACCTGTTTTAGTAGTCTTTCTTAGGGCAAGTCAAACTATGCAAAACAGTATTCTGTATTTCTAACTACATAAGTGAGTCTGTTGAATTAGCTCCCAGACATCTGTGTTGGTTCAGAGGAACTTCCTTACATGAACCTACACTTTGAGTAATTGGATTCTTCCATGTATCAGCTACTTTTCTGAATTCCTTTAGTTTGTAAGTAGGGCAGTACTACCTTTTTTTTTTTTTTTTTAAACTGGGTTTCTTGAACATAAATTGTCACAGCATTAAGTTTTATCATAGTAGCACATACACATTTCTGATGTTAGGCTGAGGATTTGAAAAATCTCTCTTTCCAGATTAAAAAGGGGAGAAAAAATAAAGGAGGGGGAAAAAAGAAAAAGAAAAGGCAGGGAGAAATATAGCACAAAAATCCCCAACCAAGAGCAACAAAAAAGGAAAACCAACCCAACAACAACAACAACAACAACAACATCCCTCAAAAACCAAAAGATAAACTCAAAAACCTCACCAAAAACCCCAAACCTGTGTGAACCCTTTTTTTCTGCTAGAACCAATCCTGTTTGGATATATAATCAGCTCTTAATTACCTAGGGTAACTTGGGATAGAGAAAAGGAAGGTTTGGAATAACCCAGTAAGTAAAGCCCCAGGAAACAGGAAAATTAAGCCATATGAGTGTACACTGAGGGCTTAATAAAGCAATGAAAGAAGATTTTGCTGACTACAACAGTGCATGCAAATGCACAGAGTCTAAAAACAGAGGTCAGCACTGGTGCAGCTTTTATGGGTTAAGGGTATATCTGGAACTGAACTGGCTCAGATGTAAATTAGTTTAAAGTTTGTGCAGCCCTGCTCCTATTGAACATCATACAGATGAGTGGCTATTAACTGCTCTCAGTATTTCTTCTTGCACAATGCTGTGTACATTGCACCAGTGAAAAATGAGTGCATGAAACACTGAAAAAGGGAAAATCTGTTTTTGCTTTACATTCATGAAATTATCCTATCAATATTCATATAACTCACACCTGAAATCTGCATAATAGGACAATTGTGATGTGGCTGTAGACTGCATTTTACTTCCTTTAATTGTTCTTAAATCAATTATGTACTTTTCTGAAGCCAGATACTCACCAACCTTTCAATCAGGGCATCACCTGGACTCCATTATTGACCTAGTCATATTTTCACAGTTCCTATTTCCATTCACTCCTTGTCCTTTGTGATGACAGCCTTACCTGATATCCCAGGCATATCAAACCATGGCAAGTGGCTTTAATTTACTAGGATTTGAAGCTATTTGGGTCCCACTTTCCCTTGTGTTTGTAAATTGTTTTGCACTAGGAACCCTGAGTTTGGGTTGTTCTTTTTTGTTTGTTTGTTTGTTTTTAACTGTAAGCTGTAGATGGTAGCATAGTGAAAACAGTACCCAAGTATCTGAGCATTGAATGAAGCACAGCTTATGTAGAGTATGCCAACCTCAAGTTACCAAAAGGTAATTTAATTTTGCCTTCTAGGAAACTGAATTTTGAGTTTAGAGCCATTATAATTAAAAAAAGGTTGGGAGGAAGAGTGCTCAAAACACTTAGGAAAACCACATACTACTGGGAAAATTTCTACAGTGTATTTTAAATTTTTTTTTAAACTCTAGAAAAGTTGAATAAGCAATTTTCTAGTAATTTTAAAATTTACTCTTGTGTTCTGAGTAGAAGCTTAGAATTCACTTACATTTGACTGTGTATTTTTCTCATTTATTTATAGTCCTATTCTTACCTTTAATCTTCACAAAGAGATGTGGGTCTACAGTCACGGTTTCACAGGATGTTTCAAATACAGAAATGTAATTATTGAACAATAGTTCATATAAATAAACTTGCTAAAATACTTACTGAGTTCTGTAATTTGCTGTTGCAGAAGCAGAGCACACTAGTCTGTTTTTGTTTATCTAGTACCTCATAGAAGATATGTACGGATTCATATATGTATCACATAATATTTACACAGGACCTGAAATAAGAAAAGATATCACATGCAATTCACCATGATCTTTGGAAGTATGGAGGGTTTTCACACTGTGCCACATCCTTCTATGGACCATGGTATAAACCAATCTAACTGATTCAGAGTATCACAGGTTAAAAGGGGAGATCTTTGAGTCCCACCTCCCTGCCAGAACAGTACCACAGAATCACAGAATGGTCTGCATTGGAAGGGACCTCCAAAGGTCATCTAGCCCAACCCTTTAGTGAAGTTTGAATTTGAAAGGGATGCTTTGTTCAACTGCTCATCTACTGTGGGTTCTACTTCTCTAGCACAACCTGTTTCTCACCACTTCTCTGAAACCTGTCATTCTAAACTGTTCTGGCATTACCCTTCCATTTTTCATATTTCTTTCAGCTCTTCAAGACGTCTTTTCAGGTGTCTTGAAGGCCATCTCTGAAAAGTTTTCCATACAGAAGATTGTGCCACAAATTTTGAAATGCAAAGGAGTCTACGAGAAGATGTATGTGTTCTAGTTTAATCTTCCCAGATACTCGAAATATAGCTAACATAACCAATACAATAACAGGATGCCTTCCCCTCTCACCACCTTTGGAAAGATGTAGAGAGGAAAAGGGGTTAAAAACACCCAAAGCATAGTCTTGCTTCAATTTGGAAGTTAAAAGAAAAACTTCAACAATAATAAAAAAAAATATATATATTTAAGGTTGGGGAGTTACAAAGAGGCATAGGGAAGGGAAACAAGGTACAAAAAATATATATACAACCAGATTGATGGCAAGGGATGGATATAGATTCAGGAAGTGGTTGGCCACCATGTGGCAGAATGGCCACACGGTAAAACAGGAACAGCAGGAACAAGAGTGGCGGTATCGGGCAGAGAAGGCAAAGACAGAAAGAAGCAGGCAGTTCCTCTGTTTTTATAGACAAGAAGTGGGAGTGGGCTAACCACTACACCTGGGGTCACGTTTAGACCACCCCCAGGGAGGAGTCAGGAGGACCTGGGTCAGGTTCTGACCACCCCCAGGAGGTTAACCCTTTACATCTGACCCCTTGGTTAGACCAGTTCCACTTTTATGCAAAGTCTTCTCATCAAAAGATAAGAAAATATGTCCAAGTATATGGTGAGTATGAAGAGTTTGTAAGTCCTTCTTGCTCCCTGACTGTATCCCAAGGTGATGTGCTTCTCTGGTGTGGGCAGGTCCAAGTGAGCTGTGAGCAGGACACATGGAGGAAAAATCAGGGAAACAGGAACAGTCATTTCTCTTAGGGAAAAGTCAGGAAAAAGTCTTTCCTCTGGAGGGAAAAATCAGGAACAGTCTTTCGCTGTAAGGCATCAGGAAAACAGGTGCAGGTGAGATGTTGTAGCCTTCCTCTGGATTTCTGTTTGCGTGGTGTGGATTCTGTTGGAAGCATTGTTGTGATGATTTAGACTTCCATAGGATTGCCGCCTGTGTGGTGTGGATTCTGTTGGAAGCATCATTGTGATGATTTAGACTTCCTTGGGATTGCTGCTTGTGTGGTGTGGGTTCTATTGGACATGTTGTTGTGATGTAACTAGAAAAGAAACTTATAACCATGAATAACTATTATACAATAACTATATTACGTGGAGCTGTGTCATTGACTCTGAGATTAGACCTTGTCCTGGAGCCCTGGATAGCCCAAAGTCCTCTCCCTCCGTGGTTTGAATGGGAGAGGAAAGGCACCAAAAACTGTTTCCCGCCCTTGGCCTGCAGGCTTGCAGGGGGCGGAGCAAAGGGTCCTTCTGGCACGAGGGGTGCCCTGTGCAGTGCCCGCGCTGGAATCTACTGGGGATTGGCTATGGGCTTCGTGCCTAGGAAATGGTAACTCGGCTATTTGTCTAGGAAAGGTATAAATATTGGTGGTACTTCCCACCTTGGGGTTCCCGCCTTAGATTTCTCCCCCGCCTGGATAGTTCCTGCAGAGAGTCCCCTGGCACTGCGAAGGACAAGCTCCTGAGGGACCAGACCATCCCTGCTTTGGACGACCTCCTGCCATAGGCACTCTTCGTGCAAGCCTAATAGGCCTAACGAGCCTCGGATATCTTTTGAAAGAGAGCGAGCTGACACCCATCTGGACTGCCCCTTCTCTCAGACAGCCTGGCTCACCTGTGAGTAGTGAACTTTCTGCTCAGCCTGATTGATACTGGGAAAGCTGTGTTTGTTGGCTTAGCCTTTTCCATTTCCTGACTTCTAAAACAGCCAAATTTATCTATAGCATCCTTTGTAAGATAGGCTCAATGAAACAGAGTCTGCTAATTAAACTAAATTAATTTCTGTATATAGTTTTGGGGGCAAGGTTTCAGGAAAATAAAATAATTCTCTTTTTATATATATTCCTGACTCGGCCCCATTAAGTCCCTGCCTCCAAACCAGACCTTTTCTAGTGAGGTAAAAAACTTCAGTTCTGACTATCCTCTCTTAAAATTCTTAGTGGCAAAATAGCAGCCTCTTTAAGCAGATGAAGTCAGTCATCAAATGGGAGCTGTATCACACAATTAGGGTAACTAATTGCAAACCCAAAACACCTTTGTGTGAGATAATCTTTCTAGTAATTCCCAGCTGTTTGTATCAACTCTACTTCAGTACTGAACTGAGTGAAAGAGAGGAGGAAGGAGTTTCTTCAGTGTTACCTCTTCATAGAACTCCTGGTATGTACATGTGCACTGCTTAGTGCTGATGGTCTCTTGATTCATAGAGGCAAAACTTCAAGTTCTAGCTGCTTTAACGTGGTGATGCTGCCACATTTGATCACAACTTTACAGAGCATTTTATTTGGATGGATGGATAAAATGGTGTAAGCACTGTACCATTACATTAGAACAGGATCTTTGAGGAAGAGGCAGATTTCATAATTTCTTAGATAATTCTGATTAATTTATTAATGCTGATTAATTTGCTCCAAAAAAGACAATTGTTTACATGGAGGCCTGTATTTCTAATGTTCAATTGATTCTGCAGCGTTTATGTACATGTAAGTATGAATTCTTAGTATTTTTTGCTAAATATTGTGTGGGAAAGAGGATCAAAGCACTATACCTGGCATATAAAGCAGAAGATAATAATGTCATGTGTGTTCTGCTGGATTTTGTTTCATGTTTATTAATGCAGTGAGGATGATGCTTATGCACAAATGAACCCAGTGTTCTCAGGTAACTAATTTAATGACCAAACATCCACTCCCCTGATCTTATTCTGATTTTCAGTTTTTTGTCTGGATATATTTAGCCTATTAAAATTAAAATCCATTCCATTAAAGTTGTTCTGTGAGGCCAAAAAAAACTGACAGCAGATGGCACACTGATAAATTCATGATTGTTTGCTCAGGAGAAATACCATATTTTATACTAAAGATATGAACTGTGGATGTACATCACTTTACTGCTTTGCAAAGGAAAATATAACTGAGATTGTCCATCGAAGTAGGGTGTGTTTTCAATCAACAGTGGTAGAAATCTTCACATAAAGATGCTCTGATGTGAGAGTTGAGTACCTAGGAGGAGTCTAGGGTCATACCTGAACTAACAAACTAACGAACTTGTGCTTGGTCTGAGAGCTTATATCTGCCTAGCTTAGTTTGCTATTTATAAAAGAACATTTTTTAGAGGGGTGAGTTGGATGTGTTTGTTTTGGTTTGGGGTTTTGTTGTTATGAATTCTGAGCTTGTTTCTTTTTTATTTTAGAGTAGAATCCCTGCCCATGTACTTTTGTAGTGTGCACTGTAGATTTTGTTTATTTACTGTGGTGGGGTTTGTTTTTTGTTTTTTGGGTTTTTTTTTCTCTATTCATGTATTGGTAGTGTGTCTCTGGTTTGCTGTACAATTCCTCTCTAACTATACTGGCTAGAGCAATGATGTTCATTCTCAGTTGTCAAAGCTTATATGCCATATGTGCGGTAGTGATACCAATGTGACAAATTGCAGGGTCATGTGATAGATTGTATTTACATCCACCTTTGACCACCTCACCTGCTTTCTGCCACTAATCTATATCCACTGGGATTTATTCAACATTCCAAACCTTGAAGCGTCAGACATCTGTTAATTTGGGGGAAAATAAGGGGGGGGGGAAGAGAAAAGAAAAATCTCATCTTACTGAAGGAAAATTGGCTGCCTTTCTCCTAGCCATTGTAGTACTCTCTGCCTCCAAAAAAATGCACTAGCCTAGGTTAAAAAAAGGCATACTAATCACATGTACACATGCTTATATTTTGGACACTTTTGGCTTCAGTAAGATACAGTGTGTGGAGCTGTCCTGAGATAATGTTAAACCTGGACTGTTTTATTTATATAATTCTACTGGGAGGCAGTTGATTTAATTTCACATGTGCAAAATTAGGCAGTGTGCCCACTGATACTGCTAGAAATAGTGCTGGGCTGCTGAGAACCTGAAAAAAGTCTTCAGTTATGATGTGGATACTTTTGCTGGAAGCTCTGTCCCATCATTGCTTTGTGTTGAAATGAAACCAGGGTCCATTATTAATATTGCCTAAAGGCTAATAAAGCCTGTTCAGTTTTTGGAAGACTATAATTCTAGCAGGACACTGTATTGGCAGTGTTTGTATTTGATCTCTGATGGCTCTGCATTATCAAACCTATAGTTAAAGTTGACATTAGGTGTTTTCTTTAAAAGTACCCTCTGAAATAAGATGTTAGTTGGCTTTTGCAGAACTTTCTCAACATGAGTCACAAGCCCTTTAAGTCTCTGTTAATAGCAGTTGGATGATCTTAAGGGGGACATGAAACAAGTGGCTTCACAAAGCAGTTAGATATTTGCAGCACGCTTTATGAACTGCTTGGTTAATACTACTATGGAGGAGAACAACTAAATACAGGACTTCTAATATGAAAATATGAGAGAAGCAGTAAATATGTGGAATGGTTTGGGACAGCAGCCCAACATCTGTGGTGAGAAGAACTGGCCAGGAAATATGCTACAATAGGCTGCACTTTAGAGTATTCTTGGCTCCAGAATTTTAACAGTAAAAATGAATGTGAAGTATAACATTTGATAGTCACCACTATTGCAAAAATATGATCACATGTGGAAGTATTTCATAACCATTTAAAAACATCTCTTTGCCTTTAAAAAAGGTACTTACTGGTTTAAAATATGCTAGTTGTCTAATAAGGAATGTACTTCTGAATTTTTTCTCAACACTGTTTGCCTCACCTCTTCAAACAAGCACTTTGAAGAGATCACTATTTTTCTAACTCCCCCCAAAATGTGTGAAATATCTTGTTGTGCTGTATCAAGCTGTTAAACAAGCCCCTTGCCAGCTGAGTACAGTATTTTTAAGATTCCTGGAGATACTGGGACATAGAGAAGTATTAAAATTGAGCCATTTTAATGATAGAAATACTCAGTGTATGTTTGCCAAGTAGTCACTAGAGGGAAAACACATTTTTTTCCCCAATAAAATGTCACTATTGTGAAAAATGCCAGACCAATAGAATTAGAAACTGATGTTTTCTAGTCGATTTGTGAGAGTGTAGTCAGAAACTGTAGAAATTACTCATTATTGCTGCTGACTACATCTGAAATATAATGGAGACTGCCAATAAATACCAGAAGGAAAGGATATTTAAATTATGCTTTTAGAATTAGTTTCTGGACATGAAAATATAAATACTACTGTGGTAAGAACAGGGCTCATCTGAAAGAATTTTGTAGATCTGATTTTTTAAGTATCTACCTCTAATGAAATTCCTTTTTGTGACATACTGGCACAAAGCTTTCTGTGTTATTTAAAGCTTGTATTAATGTAATTAATTGTGTTTAAGATGGATAGGGTCTTGCACAGGTGAATGTGGCAAATGCTTGAGACTAATCAATCACTTAACGTCTCCCTTAAAAAGCTAGTGGGGTTGGGGAGGGTAATATGGACACAGTGAAGAAAAGGGAGAGAAAAATACTGATATGAACTAATATGCAGATGAAGCACAAAATGAATACATCATTTACTTTTTTCTTAGATGTCTGTTGATGTAAGGGGATTTAAATGTCCTCTAAATCTGTCAAGAATGAAATTTCACTAATGATAACGTGGAGTAATGGGCATATGTAAGCTATTGCTTCTGTGAGTGCAAAAACATTTTAAGTATTTATCAGTGTGCTTTGTGGTTCTCTGAATCTCTAATCTTTCATCTGTTCCTTTCATTTAGTTAAAAAACAAAAGCAAAACAAAACCCCCAAACATCTGGAAAGACTGCAAGAAAACAACATTCTGAATTATTTTAAATTGCTAAATATAGATGTTAGCATACGTCTGTATAAAAACATATATGCATGTATGTGTATATACAGACATATATAGTAACATCCCACAGTTGAACATTATAAATATAATGCACTACATTATATAGAGATGCAATGCTTTATAGCAGTTGCAGAATTAAATTCTGTTTCCTTGTTTAGCAGGAACATTTGGAAATGGAACAGACACTTCTGAACAAACTTCACAATGTCTAGAGATCAGTTGCCAGGATTTTTTTTTTCTTTCAGGTTTAACATATTTCTACTGTTCCTGGAAATCAGGGGAAACACTTATCTGTTTACTTAATTGTGCCCTTAGCCTGCCATGTGGCAACAGAAGCAAAGAAATTTTGCATTCTGCACTCTGCTGTCAGCTTTAAAAGACACATCAACAAGTATAGGACATCAAATTCACATGTCTATTTTACCTTGTCAGAGAGGAGTTACCTGTAGTGTAGTATTAAAAGAAAAACAAGGCAGTCAAAATTGATTACAAACAAGCTACTTTTAGTATTGTCTTCTGAGCAAATGGCTTTCTTAATCACTTCCGTAGTCATTATGTGTTTATTTTATTTCAGTTATTTGATAATAGAATATTCTGAGCTATCTTCCAGCTGATTTACTGGTTATTGACTAGTTCGTCTTGCTTCACAGTAATGTAGTTGGGACTATTACTCACTGCACCGTCATCGTAAGCATTGCATATCTAGGATAGGCATGTGTTTCTCAGCACCTTGTATTTTGGATCATTTGCTTCTCAACAGCCTTTCTGCCTGGGTTTGGCTTGGACTTGCTGTGAATGGCTTAGCACAGTGGTAGTGTAACCTGTGCATTGAATGTGTGCACTCTCTTAGCAATCTTCCTAGGAAGCTAGCTAGATTTCAAGGTACTACAGCTCTACTGAGCTGCAGCTTGATATTAAAAAATATTAAAAAGAAGAAGAAAACTCTATATTGTAGCTTGTGATTGTGTTTCTGCTTAGTTTTCTGTTTCTTCAGTAAAAAATGGCTTTCTTAGCTGAAAGCTACTGCTCATCTCAAACCGTCAACCCTCACTCCCTCCCAAAGAAAAGTGGAAGAAAGTGAGATTGGAAGGGCAATATTTCTCTAGGAACAAATATATTTTAAAAAAATGAAAGAGTAAGAAGATAAAACTTTTTAATTTATTATTTTTTCTTTATTTATTTTGATTACAAATTGATCCAGCTTTCATTAAAAATAAGTCCACTGCAATCGCATTTATTGAAACTTGCTAAAATGGCACTTATTTCCCAACAACTTCAGTGTCTTTTGGAATGGAAAGTTGTGAAATATTTTGTTGATAAATGTTGATTTCAACTGTTGGGATGCAATCAATTTTAGAATACTGTTGAAAACAAATATTAAACCTATTGTTTAAATTATTACTGTCTTTTAAAAACAGTTTTTGCAGTTGTTCTCAA
Organism: Tricholaema leucomelas; assembly: GCA_013400475.1. Lineage (NCBI taxonomy): Eukaryota > Metazoa > Chordata > Aves > Piciformes > Lybiidae > Tricholaema lacrymosa > Tricholaema leucomelas. The sequence continues at coordinate 119,488 of WAAF01005652.1, forward strand.
GCAGCAAATGATGAGGAAACATATTTCTGCTTTGACTTCAATGTTTAAATGTGATAGTACTAAGGTTATAAATACTGTGCAAGAGTCTACACAAATTCTGTATTTCATTACTTGGAAGCCTAATACATGAGTGTGGATTTTGGAAAAGCTTGGTTTAACACATAAATTCAGGGCTGTAGCTGCAAAATTCTTCTTTATTAAGCCTGTTAATAAATACATATATATATATACACACACATGCATTTTAATTTTATTCCACAGTATGATTATTACTTCTCTTTAAATTTCAATATGTTCAGGTTAAAAAAGCACATCATGTTTACTTCTTAGCATATTTTGGCTTCAGAAGAAGAGAATGGAGATGCTTTGACAATAAAATGTGTGGCATTTCCTGTTGGTTGAAATTTTGGGTTGCTTACTGAGTTAATATTTAATGTTATCATTGGCAAGGCAAACTTCTGTAGGAAAAGATCGGTGTGAATTTTACTAGTGAGATGGGAGTACAGGCCATAAAAATTCTCAGTTTCCCTTTTAAAAACTTAATCCGTTTGTCCAACAGGAATGAATACAGAAGGACTAGGGGGTTTGAACTTCCCTCACATCTGGGTATAGCAGCGTATTTTGACTCCAAGCACAATAAAACAATCGTACTTGCTGGTGGTATATGACATAATGACCCAAATATGTTTTTAAAAAATCATTTATTGCTGTACGTAAACAGCTAAGTTAGCACAAGGGATGATAAAATAACATTGGTAATTCTTCCTTTAGCTGGGAACCATTGGTGGCCCATTAGGATTCCAGATGTAGCAGTGTGTGCTTTACCATTTGTTTTCTAATGTCTAGTGCATGGGCCCTTGGTACCTTGGCTGTGGTTGTCAAGCGTGTTGGCTTTTCAGCTTGAGGTCTTCCTGGAGAAACACGCTGGCCTAGCTAATAGCTATAAAGCAGCTTATTGTCTTGGGCCTAGTTTGTTGGGACTAGCCAGAGTGAGGGCAGCTTCCTGTCAAAGGTCAAACACCAGCTTGACCAAGTTTTCTATGGTAAACACTTGCAACTGGACCTTAGAATCTACATGTTAAAATATAAGTAGCAAGATGTTTTACAACATTTAAAAGACTGCAATCTGTGACGATTTGTATCTGCTAAGAGTAAGCTGGATTGCATTCAGGTATTCATGTATCGTGTGGAAAACATTTTCTAATTTCTTTTGCAGGCAGTAACTTAAAGTACTGAAATAGAATAATGAAAGGAAAAAATTTACTAGAGAAAGTAACAGTGAACTCCCTTTGCCTGAGCACAGAAAACCCTTCACTTTGTTTTGTATGACTTAGGATTCACAGCTGTCTTTAGCTACTGAAGGTCTTGTGTTGATTTAAGACAACACATCAAGCAGAGGCGTGGTAAGAACAGAGCTGCTGTTAAACTAAACTCTGTTTATTGGTACTTGTTTATATAGATCTAGACTGAGAAAACTGTTGACTAGTGTAGTCCATCTGGGTTTCCCAGGATGAGTAGTTCTTGTCTAGAAGTGACTGTTTCTCATTCTGGTCACGCCCAATTCAAGATGAATATTTAAATAATCATTGTTCTATGATATGGATGCCTCTTTTGAAATAAAAATTCAGTAGCCAGGGAAAAGATGCATTGTCAACAGTGGTGATTTTATTCTTTGTTTTTGTTATTTTTAAGCCCTTTGTTATACACGTGTATTCCAATAGAACTGAGCCCAAAAGATGCAGCCTGGACGTTTCTGAACTCTTTCTGAATATGTCGATGTGCATATGTCTATGTGTATCTTTGGTTTTGTAACTATGTGTATTTTATATACTATATATTTGATATGATTGTCTACCAGTATAATACAAATTGTTCTGAAAGTACACTTTTTGAGGTGCAAGGATATTACAGAACTGTAAGGTACTTTGCATCACCTGTAGTAAATATTCTTACCTTACATTAAGAACATTTTGATGTTCTTGGATTTGAATCCATGGATTTTTAAATGCTCTTGGGGGCATTTCTGAAATGTGAACAATTTTAACTATAAGCTAGTCTTAAGCTTTTCAGTACAATTAAATTAACCTAGATTCAACAATAAATGTAGGTGTCTAGCCTCACTAATAAATACAGAACACAAAACCAAGATGTAAAGCACAAATCAAGACCAGCTGTATCCATATGTCTGAGGAAGCACTCGTGGCAACCTGTTTAGTTCCTCTTTGTAACAATCCATTTATGTATAACATTTTAAAAGCCAAACAGCAGAATGTTTTTTGTCTGCTGATGTGAATGATCCAGCTGAAGTCATGAGGACTAGCTCTATGCCTCTTGTCTTCTGGAAGATCAGTGGGAGAGGGTTCATAACCAAACGAACTACAACTTATCCTCTAGCCAGAAGGGTGCAGGCTAGACAGGAGGAGAGCTCTCCTGTTCCCTGGTGAATCAGACTGAAGAACTGAGGTCACAACAAGAACGTGACAGTTGGTGAGTGGTTAGGACCATCATATGTAATGGGAAATGTAATTTACGAGATGGGGGAGTGAGGGGGTGGGAACATGAGGGTGGTGGTGTTGGTTGGTTTTGGGTTTTTTTTCTCTTGCTACCAGAACAGAAAACAGTCATGCTGACCTTCACTTAAATACCTGAATGAGCTCTTCAGATACAAAATATAACTGAAAGTGGTTAGCTGAAGTGTGTAGGCAAAGGGCAATGAAGTGGAAGGCTCGAGAAGATGCTTCATCTTTGGGCCCAACCACGGGGGGTAATCAGGCAATATCCGATTGCTGAGTTCGTCTGAGCAGAAGTTTATTAGTCCTCTTATGGTAGCAGAGAATCAAAACAAAGTATTGTGAAAAGTACCTACCTTGACAATTTTGCCATATCTGCCTTCATTTTTCAGTGTACCTGCCTTCTATTTATCTGCACTCTTAGCTTTATAAAGTATACACTTTACTTTTGTGGTGTGTTAGGTTTTTACTTTTCTCTGCTTGGAGCATACAAAGCATAAAACTGTAATCACTACAGAATTTTTCCTAAATTCTTTCATTTTGTAGAACACTGAATTGTGGTGCAGTCCAAGCTGCTTGACTAGCTCGTTCCACAGCTGAATCAGTGTGAGAGTTGCTTTCTTTGGTTATTTCTGCTCCAGTATTATGTTGCTAGACAACTCCAGAAGAGAATAATTCCATTAGCATGTCGAAGATTAAAAATTGGCTAAACCCCAGCCCTTTGACTTTGCAAATTAGAACTTGTGTGCCTATCAGTAGAATGTTATTTGAGAAGCCATTGAGACTGCTAGGTCAGCAAACATCTTTGTGGGTAATTCCATGTCCTCGTCAAGATAAGCTACTGAAATCTGTCTGGTTAATGACTTGTGTGGTCTGTGCTTAACACACAGTGGCGTGGAGTGACCAGTCCACAGATACGAGTGTCATGTTTTGAACTACTTCTCATAGGAGACAAAGATATAAAATCATTTAAGAACTTGAAGGTGAAGGAAAATGTTTGTTTTCTTTTGGCATTTTCACTCTTTGGCCATCAAAAGATAAACACAAGCTGCCAGCAGTACCTTGAGGATTCATATCACCCTCGACCTTTCCTGAGTTTGGCTGGAGCCAGCTGCTATACAGCTGGGCAGTGTGACATGCAGTATGTGCAAGGATACTTGCATGCTGTCACAGCCAATAGCCACATACTGAGGTACTGACAGCAGTGTAAAATTTTTAGTCAAGTAGCCCAAGATTTTATAGCCCCTTTTGAAGAAATTCAGAACAGGTCTTTCTACCTCTAACTGGTGAAGAGTTTTTAAAGGATTCACCTCTATTCTGGATCCTATTGCAAAAAAAGAAACTTTGAAAATATTTCAACATTGAACACTATTCCAGATGTGTCATGAAGGGGAGGAAACTCTGTATTGTGGATGGCAAAATGGCAGAGAAGTCAAATATGTGTTTCTCTTCGTTGTAATAAATGATCTTCTGTTTCTATTACAGCTGTCTCTAGTGTAGGTATAAGAAAGAAACTGGATTGTAGTGCATACAGGATATTAACCAACAAAGATCATGTATTTCTGGATCTTGTAGTCACTGTTTAAGGGTTAGTCATTTGAAATGTCAAAGTACTGATTGTAAGACTAATTACATTCTGACTGCAGGGACATTTTAGTGGTGAATGAGCTCGTCTTTAGGTTTATGTGTCAGTTTGTGAAGGCATTATTTAATTAGGAGTAAAACATCATAGATCTTGAAATTAAAAACACCATGCAAAAGAGAACACCACAAAATGAAATGTTGGCTGCATGTCGCCAAAGATTAAAATAACTGTTCCTGCATCGCTTTGCTATATTTTTTCTGTTCAGCATTTGAATATTCTAAAAATAGAAGAGGCATATAGCATTCTAGGGAACTAATTCATGACTCCTTCATGAAATAGGAAATAGTTTCCTTCAGGAAAAATATGTAATATGTGTCTTAAAGAAATAACATTCTGCTTGATTCCCATTAATATCAATGGAAGTTCAAGCTTCTGTCAGATGTTTTTGAAGAAGGCAATATCTACTTAATGGGTATGCAAGCCAAAGCTTGTGGATTTCATTTATTTTTTTTTTTTGTACTGGTTTTGGTGGATTTGAGTGTTTTTTGTTTAATATTGTTTATTTGTTGGATTTGCTGTTATTTTGGGGGTTTAGGGGTTTAAGTTTTTTGTTTGTTTTTCACAAAACCAGTCAAAATATGTGAAATTGCACAAAGGTTGTTGTAGTTACATATGCCATATATGTCAGAATTAAAGAAGCATCCAACCATTGTCTGTAAATGAACTATCTGCATTGGATCCTCTGCCCTATGACAGCCATTGTTGAGAAGGGGTTAATTTCAGTATGTTTTGGAAGAGATCATTACTTAGATATTGCAACAGTCTTTAGAGTTGCTTTGTAGAACTGTCTTGATGAATATTCAAGAGGGCCATGAAAATGACTGGGATTGGAGCACCTCTGCTACAAGGACAGGCTGAGAGAGCTGGGGTTGTTCAACTTGGAGAACAGGAGGCTCCAGAGAGATTTAATAGCATCCTTCCAGTACCTGAAAGAGGCAAGAAGGATGGACAGAGACTGTTTACAAAGGATCAGGGCAATGGCTTCAGACTAGAAAAGAGCAGATTTAGAGTGGATGTTAGGAACAGTTTCTTTACCATGAGAGTGGTGGCATACCGAAACAGGTTGCCCAGGGAGGTGGTTGGGGCCCCATCACTGTAGGTGTTCAAAGTGAGGCTTGACAGGGCTCTGGGCAACCTGGTCTACTTGAGGATGCACCTGCTGATGGGGTTGGACTAGATGACCTTTGGAGGTCACTTCCAACCCAGACCATTCTATGATTCTATGCATTCCTGTGCAAGACAGAATCACACAGTGGAACTTTGTATTCGATATGTAGAACGGTTGCGCTTAAGAGCTTTCCTATATTCCTGCATGGAGATCAGCTCTGAAGGTGGCTAGATCACTTCTCAGGAAGGGAAACACCTTGATACTTTCCATAGCAGAACATGGTGTTCTGTTCTTTTAGGTGAGTCTGAAATTTTAAGCCATAAAAGCATACTTTATCAGAAATAGACTATAAAAGATAGTGTGCATTTTGCTCTTTCCACAATGACGCTCTCCAGCCCTACTGCTGAAACCTTGGACCAAAAGTAGCCTATACCTGCTTCTCTCAGAACCACTTCTGGAATGAGGAAAGAGTTGAATGAGATCTCTAACTGAGGCCACACACTACCAATACCTCTTTTGTTAGTGGTGTTTTATAAGCTTGCATAGACATATTTCCACAAAGTCCTGGTTTCTGTGTGCACATCAAGTATATTGTGGGTTTGTGTCTTAGACCAGGCCCCTCATGTGGCCTGTGTTTCTCTACTCAAGTTTTGAAAACTGAATAGTCTTAAGCAGGAATTAATTTAGCTATGTAATGCAGTTCTTCATGGGCACAGAAGCAACAGCAGAAGCTTATGGAACATTAAGCTTAGAGAGTTGCCATCAGGGTTAGGCAGCTCCTGAACAGAGCTATTTGGAAATGTGTCCATAAAGTTGTCCCAAGTCTTATTTTAGAAACTTATGTCCCCTGCTAGTTGTTGTATGCTTTTCATGGAACTCCAAAGTTGGTATGTTTAATTAACTCAGATTTACTGAATTTAAGTGTCAGTTAAAGACTTCTGTCACTTCTGTTGAGAAGTAAGCCTGACTCAGTTTGCTTAATGACAAGGAGTCCTATTTTTAGTGTCCTCTATGTGTATCCTCTTCTTTAAAGGAAGTGTTTGTTACACCCTTCTATGAGCTGAAATGCAAGAAAAACTCATTAGTACATAGCTGATACCTATCTTTAGCTATCTAAATCATTCTATAATCATAGAATGACCTGAGTTGGAAGGGACCTTAAAGATCATCTACTTCCTTCTCCCATGCCATGGACAAGGATACCTCCCGCTAGCCAGCCCTCTGCTCCTCTTTGTGGCCCTCCTCTGGACCCTCTCAAACAGATCCACGTCCTTCTTTTGTTGGGGGCTCCAGAGCTGGATGCAGTACTCCAGGTGGGGTCTCACAAGGTCAGAGAAGAGGGGTAGAATCATCTCCTTTTCCCTGCTGGCTACACTTCTTTTGGTGCAGCCCAGGACACAGTTGCTGTCTGGGCTGCATATGCACACTGCTGGCTCATGTTGAGCTTTTCATCAACTCAGACCCCCAGGTTCTTTCACTCAGGGCTGCTCTCCAGCCATTTGCCACCCAGCCTGGATATGTGCTTGGGATTGTGCTGACCCAGGTGCAGGACCTTACACTTGGCCTTGTTGAATGTCATGAGGTTGACCTGGGCCCACCTCTCCAGCTTGTCCAGATCTCTCTGGATGGCATCCCTGCCCTCCAGCAAGTCGACTGTGCCACACAGCTTGGTGCCATCTGCAGACTTGCTGAGGCTGCACATGATTCCTCTGTCCATGTTGCTGACAAAGATGTTAAACAGCATCTTGAGGTCTGTAGCTAAAATTAGAATTACTGTGGTGTTCTATTTTTTCCTTTCAATTTCACTGCCTGTCTTATGAGGCACTTCATTCAAAACAGCAGGAATTTCACTTGTTTCCAGTTGGTTTCTTCTGCAGTGCTGTTTGAGGGGTCTTTGGGTGTGCATCTTGATGCTCTTCATAGTGAAAATGCCTTTATTAGCTTCTATTGTATGAGTATTTAAACAATGTCAATATGGAAATTGCTTGTTGGCAAAGAATGTGCAGAAAGGGTTTCAGACTGATGCTGCCTGTTTTGTGTTACATATTCAGAAAGACTTGAGTAGAGCTTACTGTATTTTAAGATTAAGCAGGCAGTTTACTGCTATTCCTGCTTGAGATGATCTAATCTTTGTTGACATCAAGAAAACTGTTAGCACTGTGGTGTTTTCCAAGTGCTGTTTCTGTGGAATATCCTCAGTAATTATCACATTTTTAGAATGTGTATATACATTCATTTTGTTTTGGCACAGGTTTGATTTGCATGTATCTCGGCTGAGAAAATGAGAAACAACATATGAGGATGGTGCGCTAGATAAAGTAAGGGTACTCTTCAATTGCCTGTTTGCAAGCAATCTATGTTAAATCACTCTCTAAGTGGAATTGTTCCTCTGATAGTCCACTGAACTGAATTTAGTGTTTGTGTGGAGCTGACCTTAAATCATTTGTATCATTTGACTGCAGACTTGCAGTTGATCTTGAAAGATACAGAAAGAATAAGCACTTTGTGTAATAATTTACTCGGATTGTATTGTTGTTTAATATCTGCTACACTTGCATTTAAATTTGAATTAAAGGTTCAATGCAGCAATTTACAAGCTCAAAAATTGTGCAAGCTTGGTACAAGACTTTTTATGTGGGAGAGCCAAATCTTGTTCAGTTTCCTGAACAGAAATTCTAGTACACTGCTCACAAATACATATGGCATACTGAAGTAATTAAATTATTGATTCACATTTCTTAGGCAATACAAGCACCTAATAATCTAAATAAAAGCAACTAATGACACCACAGTATACTTTGGAATTAATAGGGGGATTTAAGTATTAGTTGAGTGACCAGTTTAAATTAATCAAATGTCTACTACACTTATGATTAAGAAGCTTTTCAACCTTAGAAAATAAAATTTAGAAGCTTTGCATCTTTTGCTGCTATTGGTATGAGAAGATCTTAAAGTAAAATGTCCTGTGTAAGTTTCCCGTAAGAATCTGAGCAATCTTTCTGTCTGCTAACATAGTCCAGGAGATTGGTTATTAAGCCAAGATGCAGTATCACTAACTCAAAGTTTATAAAGTTGTTTTTTGGTGTATTTATTAGAAGCTAGTTGGAGTGACTAGAGATGACATAATTTATTTGGCATTAGATATCTTGTAATTACATTGTGTATAATTGTGTGTCAGAAAAATAAATGATATTTAAAGGGTTTATAGGTGAGTTTTCAGAAGGTTCTGTTTCTGTCTTCATTTTATACAGTGGAATTTTGGATGCTACAGTAAATCAAGAAGTTGGATGATTTTCATATGATATCTTGTTTCACTAATACAGAATAACCTTCAGCCACAGTAGGGCAGTAATTACCAAACTTAAATCAGAGACAAACAGCCAAACAGCTGTTTTCAGTTTGCTAAGAGATCCATTTGATTTACTCTCCTGGTCAACTTTCATTACTCTATAAGACAAAATTTTGCTGTGGATTTTAACCCTGAATTTCCAATCTTGTTTACTTCCTGCCATAAAATTGTATGGTTGAACTGAGCGTCACAGCCACTTGGCATATGAGGCAGCTACTGTTGTGTTTTGCATTGATCCCAGTTTTTATGACAAGTGATTTCAAATACTAAAGGGTGCAGGTACAAGTCAACCCTGGACATATTTCTCCTTTGGTAAAATGCCTTGTGTAAGGTCACTGGTTTGCACTTCATTGTTTTGTCAGCTAAAGTGCTGGACCACATCATTGTGAATATTTGGCACACAAATCTTCTCTCACATTGGCGCTGTTTTTGTTGCTGGCGTTTTACAAGGTCAGCACGTCTCTGCTATCTCACCCTGAAGTGTCATATTCTTCTCAAGTTTTGTTGCTGTGAAATTTGAGACTTAATGACAGCCCCTACCTAGCAATTAACATAGTTTGACTTAATCATTCCTGTATCCATACCAGAACACCAATGGGATGTATTGATAACCAGATGATTATCAAAGACTGTCTTAATGGATCTATGTGTTACTGAAAGGAGAATCCAGACATAATATTTTGATATTTTCCCCCATGTTTCACAAGTGGTTTTTTGTTTTGTTTTGGTTTTTGTGTGTTGGGATTTTTTGTTTGGGGTGCGGTTTTTTTTTGGGGGGGACAAGGGGGTTGGGTTTGGAGTTTTGGTTTTATGTTTTCCTTTGGGTTTTTTTAGTTGTTGTTGGTTTCTTGTTTGTTTATTATCTATTATTGCTGATTCTCTGGCTTTTCTGGCCATTACACTATATAGAATCAGAGAAGCATAGAATTATCGGTGCTAGACCTCAAGGATCACCTAGCTCCAATCCCTCTGCTATAGGCAGGGACACCTCACACTAGATCAAGTTGTTCAGAGCCCCATCCAGCTTGGCCTTAAAAACTTCCCGGGCTGTATATAAACATTTTACTAAATTTTGAAAAATTACCGAATTTGTGCTTGAAAATGAAGCAGCTGACAAAGTCGAGACCTTTGTGCTAAGTTTATTAACAACATCAGTCCTGTTATTGCAGTCTGTTTTCCTTCCTGGTAGTCTAAAACACAGGCATGGGAAAAGGAACTGTTACGTGTATCTCACATCTTTGGAAGTAGTTTAAAACTTGCTTTTGTGTAAAATTGTTGATATTTTTTTTACAGCTTGACTAATAGCATTTCCTGCCCTCTCTGATTATGGTTTTCAGTTTACAAAAGATAGTGCTATGCCCCATTACTCATGTTCCTCATTTAGCACACTCAGCAGTTTTGTACTCTGTCTCTTACTGTCCTATTTTCAAAAAGTCAACACCTCTGAAAAACAGGGGCTGAAAATGTTGTGCTTTTTGTAGTGGCTGCTTATCTGTGCAGTTGCCACATAAAAGCAATGCTTTAATTTTTTGCATTGTCTTGAAAACACTCTGCAAACATTAATTACATGGTATCTTTCTCTTAGCAAAATTTTAGTCTCTGCTTATACACATCACACACAAATATTAGTTTGGGTGCTGCATCATAACTTCAATCACAGAGTTTAGTCATGTAGGAAATCTGAATGCTCAGACTGTGCAACATCCAATTCCCCCCATCTTTAGTGGCACTGCGTGTAGCTAAGATTTTAAGTTGATACATAAAGCACCTCTCTATTGTCCCAGCCAAGGGAGAAACATTTTGGATCACAATTAGAAAGTCCAGAGTGGGAAAAAGCAGATACATGACCTCAGTGAAGAGATTTACGATATAACATCTTGGAGCCAGAATTTCAGCAAGGAGGTGTTCACTTCCATCACATCAGCTGCTTATGAGGCTCCTGGATGGTTCTGTTTTGTTTTCTCAAAGATGGTAGGTATGGTGTATCACACTTGCCCTGTGTAGCAATGTAAGCAAAAGGCTGAAAGGCCTGCTCTGAAAATCATCATAAATGGATGTTCCAGGAGATCTCTTTTTGCTTTTGAGGAAGTGTAATGTCCTTCAAGGCCAGGAAATGTTTCTTTCAGATGGAATATGTTTCTAGGAAAGAATCTTTACTGTACTCATCGTTTTAGTAAGGCTTTTGTGGAAAGTCTTTATCCTATGTTAATACTTCAGTGTGTTGTTGATGCTGTTCTTTATAGGTTACACATGAATACCCCAAAGAGAAAGTTTACTGTGTAATTAATTTACAGCATGCAATGTCACTGTTGCAATAAATCTGTGTTCAATAGAAAATTACAGAAACAATATGTATAGCCTGAAGTTGTGCAACATATTTACTAACATCCCAACAAGGCTGTCTAGGACACTTTGCTGTTTGTTACAAAGGCCAGTTCTTTCAAACACTGAGAAAGCAAATTTTACATGTTGATGTTTAAGCAAATGAGAAATAGAGAAAAGCTACTGAAATCAGCCTAGATAAAAGCCAGCCTTTTCACTACTTATCAAAGGAAATGGGCTGTTAATCCATCAGCTCTAATAACACATCATCTCTCCAAGAGTAAAATGGATTTCAATAGGAAAAGCCTTGAGCTTGTTAGTAAAGAAAGCAGCTATCCACTGACTCTCCAGAGCTTTTTTTCCACATGTACAGGATGATGTGATAGAAGGAGGCCTGTGGATGTGGTCTATCTGGACTTCAGCAAGGCCTTTGACACTGTCCCCCACAGCAAACTGCTGGCTAAGCTGTCAGGCCACAGCTTGGATGGCAACACTCTGTGCTGGGTGAGGAACTGGCTGGAGGGCCGAGCCCAGAGAGTGGTGATGAATGGTGCCACATCCAGCTGGCGGCCAGTCACTAGCGGTGTCCCTCAGGGATCAGTGCTGGGCCCCATCCTCTTTAACATCTTCATAGATGATCTGGACGTGGGCATTGAGTCAGTCATCAGCAAGTTTGCAGATGACACCAAGCTGGGGGCTGATGTGGCTGGGTTGGAGGGCAGAAGGGCTCTGCAGCGGGACCTTGACCGCCTGGACAGATGGGCAGAGTCCAATGGGATGGCATTCAATGGCTCCAAGTGCAGGGTGCTGCACTTTGGCCACAACAACCCCATGCAGAGATACAGGCTGGGGTCGGAGTGGCTGGAGAGCAGCCAGACAGAGAGGGATCTGGGGGTGCTGATTGATACCCGCCTGAACATGAGCCAGCAGTGTGCCCAGGTGGCCAAGAGAGCCAATGGCATCCTGGCCTGCATCAGGAATGGTGTGGCCAGCAGGAGCAGGGAGGTCATTCTGCCCCTGTACTCTGCACTGGTTAGACCACACCTTGAGTACTGTGTTCAGTTCTGGGCCCCCCAGTTTAGAAGGGACATTGAGATGCTTGAGCGTGTCCAGAGAAGGGCGACGAGGCTGGTGAGAGGCCTCGAGCACAGGCCCTATGAGGAGAGGCTGAAGGAGCTGGGATTGTTTAGCCTGGAGAAGAGGAGGCTCAGGAGTGACCTTATTGCTGTCTACATCTACCTGAGGGGTGGTTGTGGCCAGGGGGAGGTTGCTCTCTTCTCTCAGGTGGCCAGCGCCAGAACGAGAGGACACAGCCTCAGGCTGCGCCAGGGGAAGTTTAGGCTCGAGGTGAGGAGAAAGTTCTTCACTGAGAGAGTCATTGGACACTGGAATGGGCTGCCCAGGGAGGTGGTGGAGTCACCGTCCCTGGAGCTGTTCAAGGCAGGATTGGACGTGGCACTTGGTGCCATGGTCTAGCCTTGAGCTCTGTGGTGAAGGGTTGGACTTGATGATCTGTGAGGTCTCTTCCAACCCTGATGATACTATGATACTATGATAAGGACTCCTACTTTCTTCTGCTACTTTTGTGCAATTGTTCTATGCCAAGCAAGTTTTGAGAGAGTTACAGTTACATGATGAACTGCAGAAAATAGCCATGGTTTTGATCCAGGGCCCTAACTTGAATTACTTTTTTTTTAAAGCACATTAGGTAGGAAGAATATTCACTAGCCCAAGACTGTTGTACATCCTCCAGCTAACTTCTGCATGCCAAGAGGAAGCATAAACTTGTAGGATTTTCCTTCAGTGCTGTGAGGTCCCTTTCCATCCTTTCTATTTGCAGTTTATCACTCTGCACTTGCCTCACCCAGGATCTAAGGGTTCATTCTTTGCTTTCACAGTTTCCCATATGTGATCTTTCATAGTGCAATCAATCCCCAAAACAAATAACCAACAATTAATAAAAAAATCTCAATCTGTTTTTACTTAGCCAAGATACCTGTGTTTTAGTTTCTCTCTTTGCCTAGAGAAAGGAAGGAAAAAAGCCAGTACACTTCAGAACCCAAGGGGAGCTAAAGAGGAAATTTCCAAGAGAAAGGACTTTGCCTTTAGTATTTTTTAGTATTTTATTTTCAAGAAAGGTGCTAAACATTTGATCTGATACTACAAGACTCAGATATCTTCTTTTCAGAGATATGTGGACAAAAAAAATTCTTCCAAGTTTCAGTGACATTACTTATAGTAAGAAAGACACATTATTTTTGTAGTGCTTCACTTAGAGAAAAGTTTCTTCAACCCTGGAAGAAAAAAATCCTGTACATCTTTAGCCAATGTACTGCAGAATCTCACTTTATCAGTGAGGCAGGTGCAGACTTCGGCATTGCTCATCTTACTTATGATGATGGATTAAACAAATGGTGTCTGGAGTGTAAAAAAACTAAAACAATGGAAAAAATTAAAAGTGGAAAAGCTGGAGAAGGTCTTTCTTTGTGGGAGCATCTACAGTGGTAACGAACATTCTCTTGGCACTCAGACCAAGACTAGAAAAGGAGAAGACAAACATTTCTGTTGTCACAGCTGAGCCTGCTAATAGCAAAATATTTAGTTAGTGGAGATGTAATTTGTCTTTTTTTCTTAGTGACACTTCTATGCCAGAGCTATTTTCCAATCCTCAGGAGCTATGTCATGTGTTCAAGTGATGTATTTGCTAGGTTGAACATGGTCGAGTTTGTATCAGTAGCAATGATACTTATATTTTGTGAAAATGACAGGCTAAGATAGCTCCATACTTACAACTAAGGAGGCAGTTCAATGTGGGTGGAGAGGATACCAGTACATCCTTTTTAAAAACTGCTTAATGACACCCACGTAAAGATGGAAAATCTTGGGGACATTGTTGAGCAGTTAGTAAATATACAGGAAAATTACAAATGAAGTCCGTGCAGTACTTTCCATTTTCTGAAAAAAGGAACTGAATTATGACTCAGAGCAGATCCATCTTAGCAAAGGAACTCTGTTCTGAGCTGAGAAGTAGTGAACTTCTACTTGACTTGACTGGTGTGAAATGTCAGTCATTGGCACTGAAGAATTTTGGCATTTTGGCTTTTATGAGTACCTGCACATTTCTCCTGAGGCCGTAGACAAGAGCGAGTGACAGCGCTACAAGATTCCTTCTGTGATTATGATAAGACCAGCAAAGAACTTTGAAAATCATTTATCAGTGTGCTGCATTCCTTGAAGCAACAATAAGGGAATTGGTGAAAGTTTCTGTGTCACACAATGATGGACCATGCTACAGAATCTTTATTTGATATAAATTCTGCAAAAGGAAACAAGTTTCCTGGTGTGTCTTTGGCCATTGTTGAGGAACAGGTTTCTGCATGCTTTATGCAATGTGTTCTTAGTATTTTAGCTGCAGTTCAGTCGCCTTTTTGGATACATCTGATGTGGGATCTTCTAGCTGCTACTGTTTGATACCTACATATCAAATTTTGTGTACTTAAAACTTTCCTGTTCATTAAGTCCTGCTTCCAGATTGTTTTCTACTGATGTTATTTATTCTGCGCTTCCTGTCTGACAGAAATATCACTGTCTGGTTTTACTGGTACTGTTGCGTAATATAAAGCTGCAAACCCCAATAATAATCAGCTAGAATCTATCCTGCATGTTGTTTAGAAATGAGTATATGAAGATACAGTTCATCAAGAGTCTCTGAATCAATCAGTGCCCTCTTCATTTGACAGGATTGCACTCAGTATCTTATAACCATGGAGCCTCTCGCAGGCAAAAAATTGAAGGGGTTGGGAGAGGAATGTCAAAACAGGAGAATAAATACAGATGGCTGATAGGGAAGGAGAAGAATTAAACTTTGTATGAATGATGTTCTAATGATGATTGCTAATCCCTTTGCTTCAGTGCCTCATGCTTTATGAGGCAAATGATGACGTTCAGAGAAGTCTCAGGCTTAAGAGTCAATTACATAAAATCCTAAGTAATAGCACTTGGGATGAACAAATGTTATTCAAAAGGCAGTATGAGAAATATTTAGATTCCACTAGATAAAAGATCTTAGGGATCCCCATTAATTGCCATCTGGAAAAAGTCTGCAATGAAAAGGCAAAACCATTGAGTGACATGAGACAAGTTAATATTATTGAGAGTTTCAGTATCACAAATTAAATAATAAAATTTAAAAAACAAACAACTGTTTTCCAAAAAGTGAATGGGTTTCATTAAGAAAATAGGTATTTCAGAAAATTTTGATACCTACTACAGAGTTAGAAGCCACTAGGAGACAGCAGGGAACCAATGAAACAAACCCATAGTCCTTTGTGATTTACATGTCAGTAGAACTTCATGTTCTCGGGTGCTTTCAAGTTCTATCTACTCAAGAATGCAAAATTATTTTTCCTCACTTGAATATGATGAAAGTGTCTTCAGGTTGAATGTTGGAAGACTAAGCCTGCTACTGACAATTGGAGATATGTGAGAATGTGTGCTAGTTTGAAGCTAGCTAGAATGTTTTGGTGAGAAGAATTAGATTACAGGCTGTGAAAGGAACACAATGGTGATGTCTACTTCACTCATTGGCTTACTGAGATGTATAAAAACATAAGTCAAAACACAGATAACTCACTCGGCACTTCTCTCACTGGGGCTGTTGCTGGGGAACTGGCTGAGCTGTGTCTTNACCACCACAGAATGGAAGTTTTCTTATAAGCAAAGATGTTGTACACTAACCAAAACAGAAGCAAAACAATGGCTTTTTACAGACTGTTATTAGAAGCATTAACAGAACAACTTTGTAAGCTTTATGCTTGGTTGAAGACTTCCAGTTCATAGAGCATGGTCCTTACAAAGAAGGTAAAGACTTGTAGTCAGTGGTTAGCTTTGATTTAAACCTTGCAATAGAGCTGTCTCCAAGAATGGGAATTTTTCATTCCATTTTGTCTGCTTGTCACTACTAAACCTGAAATGCTTATGGCAGTAATGTTATCACTTTAATGAGAACTTTTATAAATGAAACTTTGCCTGGATGACTACATGTTACTGAAGACAATGAAACTGTGTTAGAATTATTTTTACTCAGGCCTGAGTGCATTTTGGGGAAACCTGAAGTTGCATTCTTTTTTTCTATCTTCACATTAAACACAGTGCAGCCATAATTTGCTTTAAGACTAAAAAAAAAGTAGTTTTCAAGGAGTACAATTTCTTCCTGAAACATGTATAACTCATTGTGACACTGTCTCAATAAGATCTACAACCCAAGTACTGCTGTCAGTTGCTTTTAGTAAGTCAAAGATCTTGTCTTCTAGGACTCCTAGACTGTTTTAAGATTCACTTTCTCATTCTCAGTAGTACTCATCTAGAATATCTTTTAGTAGGCCAGACATTATCTCAAATATCTTCGTGAGAAATCATAAACTGTAACAGATTATGAATTTTAATAGGATAAAATGACAATTCCAATTAATAAGCCCTGCAGAAAATACATTAATTATAATTTGCAAATTGAAATCATAGAATCATAGAATTCAGCCAGGTTGGAAGAGACACCTGAGAACATCCAGTCCAACCTATCACCCAGCCCTGTCCAGTCAACTAGACCATGGCACTAAGTGCCTCATCCAGGCTTTTCTTGAACACCTCCAGGGACGGCGACTCCACCACCTCCCTGGGCAGCCCATTCCAATGGCAAATCACTCTCTCTGGCAAGAACTTCCTCCTAACATTCAGCCTATACCTCCCCCAGCACAACTTGAGACTTTGTCCCCTTGTTCTGTTGCTGGTTGCCTGGGAGAAGAGACCAACCCCCACCTGGCTACAACCTCCCTTCAGGTAGTTGTAGGCAGCAATGAGATATTTATATAAGTGTCTAAAAGTCTGTGTTTATATGTAGCATGCACTCTAGATAGACTAGACAATGAGAAAATAGGTGATCTCAAGAAATGTCTGATTTAACAAATATATCACTTTAAATTGGAAATCTAATTATTTGCTTTAGATTTGTGCTGCTTGGGAACTTAATGAAAGATTATGTTAAATAAACTTAATTCTGTTTTTCATTTAACCTTTGGGTTATGGTATGACCAATCTGTTTTATATTCTCAATCAACAGTTGATTATATTTGGTAATAATTTATCAAGAATAAAAATCTGTTTTTGAAACTAATCACCTCACGTTAGCTCTGCCCTTTTTCAAAGCCACCATCTGATATTCATTTTGTCCTCAAGACAAACATACTGATGAAAATGCATCCACCACAGGATATAGCGAATGGAATGAAGCAGTTCTACTCTTTGTATGTATTTGGAATATTTTGTTTTCTCAACAGATGGACCGAATTTTAGTAATAAAGAAAAAAAAATAATTTTATGTAGTACATAAACAATTTTGAACAAGTACATTTTACCATTTCTGATTAGTTTGTAGCAAAACATCCCATGGAATTTGAGGGTCAACTTGGGCCATAGCAGAGAGGAAAGATTTAAAAGGTTATTTTAACTGCTTTCTGTATTTGACATGAGAAAGCTGTGTATAGAAGTCAGAGTTCTGAGCAAGCCTCTGAATTTGACTCATTGAGTATAAATGCTGGAGTTTTTGGATGTTCTCCATGTTCTCTGAAATTACTGTTCTTTGGAAAAGAAGTGGAAAGCTCCAATGCATTTATGCACTAAACCTCTACTATGAAGCCCCTCTCTGCTTAGACTCTGGCCACTGCCTAACCTGATGTGTTCTTCTTTTAGACTGACATATGAGCCTTGCAATTATTTCTTGGATCTTTCATGATCAAAGCTTCCAATAATACTAAAGTACAGGTTTGAGTAAGCCAGTGTGCATAGAATATGGAGCACTTACACTATTACACTTTGTATACAGTAGTTCTGTGATACTAATGTCTGTCCCAGGAAGTCTGAACTGAGAACGTCAAGATCATTTTTATCTGTAGTGCCAGCCAGATTTAGACTTTTAGACCACACTGAAATTCTATTTCGTTTTTTATGGTGCAACAAACTTATTATATTTGGAAGTAGATCTCAAAAGAGGCAATAAACAGTTGCAAAGTCATGGAATTCTTTCTGATTTTTAAGAGCTGCATGTATAGGAACTGGACTTCTTTGATCATTCTTCCACTGCTTTATTAAAACAAATCCAAACAGCTTCTCAAGGAAGTTATAAATTGTTATTGAAATTAGGAAGTTAGGAATTCTATAGTGCCACGTTTGTATGATAGGGTATTTTCTTACACTGTCTTTTAGCTGTGAGTTATTCAATGCTGTGAGTTGAGTTTTCTACAATAATCAGTATTCTGGAGTTACATTTTACCTGCAGATGAACTGTTCTTATTCTGCAATTTTTTTTGTTGTTATTATTATTTGGTTATTCTGTTGTTTGGGGTTTCTTTCTGACTTCAGCCAGAGGGCTTGCAGTTTCCCTATAAGTCTTCCCCTTCCTCCACCCCAATTCTGCTAGCGTGTTGGCCACCATGACAACAGGGATTTTATCTGACAAAAAAGCTAAAAAAGCTCTGGAAAACAAAGTTGCTTAAAAATGAAATACATCTGTTTGCACACAAATATAAACCAGAAGTCCTCAAATCCTTTCTACTGATTGGCTGGATTACTTAAAATGTGGCTCATTGTTTCATAATAATCAGCAGTTATTTTTCCCTGTTAAAATGTACACTGGCAAAGTATTGAAAACAGCTTTCCCCATCTATTTCCATAAGGAACTGGGAATATAAAACATCCCTATTAACTTTTACTGCTTGCATGTTAAGGGACCCACCAAAACAAAACTGCATAGATTCAAAATCCGTTTTATATATCCATGCTTATTAAAAATGAGTTTATATACTGTTTTTCAATACTGCAGAATAAAAATGTCTTTTACCAAGTAGAACTTTTTGGTTACCGGTTGTGTACTGAGTAGACAAATGTGGCCTTGCTGTAAGTTCAGTTGTAGTGCTTGCACACCTCTAGACATATTTAGATTCTCTTTTATTAAGAAAGGAAATGTTAGCCTGGATTCTGGAGTTACACCCAAACTTTAGAGAAAACTGACGGGAGATCAATTTTATAGCTCCCTCATATAGCACATCACAGTAGGACAAAGTCTGGCACTGAAGTCCTCCAGTCTGCCCAGTGCAGTTTTAATATTTGTTTTTTTAGCTACATAACAGTAATTCAGCTATACTTAATCATCATGAAATAATGGGAAAACAGAACTGTAAGTATTTTAGGATCAAATACTATTCCTCTAGTATCAGGGCATCCAAAGAAACAGAATAAGGCTACAGTATTAAAAACCACAGAAAAGTAACAAGCGAAGGGAAGGAAGACAGACAAATTCTGACCTCCCTGCAGCCAGCTGGGTGTGAGTATACATCCACCTGCTCCCTAGCTAAGAACTAGATGATTGTCTGATACTCTTAAATTATGAGCATAAGAGCCACTTAATACTTAAGAATTTGGAAAATTACCTTCATTGTAGTCTAACGACCTAACTTTTTTTTTTTTTGGAAGAAGTACCAATTAAAAACCTAGTAGCACCTCTTTAACGATACTTCTGTTGTATGTTGACACAGTGAGCTTTTATGGTGAACAGCAGATAAGTTGGTTGAAACAATCCCTTTAAACATGGATAATGTACCATACATTTTAGTGTATTTTGTTTTCTATGTGTCCTCAAGTCACTACTAGCAAATATTTTATTTCCTATGGGCCTTTCTGTATATATATATTGATAATAATAAATGGAGAGGAGTGTATTTCTGTTGGAGAAAGTCCCATCTGCTCTTCTGTCACTGGCTGAGAAGAGAGAAGCCAAGGACAAATAGACCTTTTGAAACCCACCCTGACCACCGTTGTTTTTTTTTTATTTCAGTGTAGTATTGTGTGTGTTGTGCCCTGATCTCCTGCTTCTTTTTTTGTGACCTGGTAAAGATAAATAGGACACTGAGAGAAGATGAAGGGAAAATTTTGAAAGAAAGTGTTTGGCGTCAAGTTCACAGTTGTCTTTCTGTTGCATATCAGTTCTTCAAAGTGCTTTTGCTCCTAATTTTCTCAAATGTTTTCTTTTAAAACCATCAGATTAAAATAGAGTTCTCTTATCTTCTAGACTTTTATTTTGGAGGTAACTTTGTAATTGCTCCATGGTATTGTGCTGTGATAGCGGAATTAATGTTAATGCCTGTGTGTACGTGCATGCCTGCATTAACAAGTATTATTACACTTAAGTATTCCTACCTGTAAATCCTAACATTGATGCTATATTAATTTTACAACCCTCCTTTTTTATTTTTAAAGAAACATTGATTTATTTAGTATGTTTTCATTAGAGCACTGAATTTCTAATTACATGTTACTCTGACATCTCTCAGATTATTTAACTCTGTCAAACACTATTTTTTCCTTTTCAGTATCCTTTTTTTTAGCAATGTCGATAGCTTACAAAGAATGTGACGTCTCTTAACGTGTACTTTGTCTTCATACTGACTGTTTTTGTTTGTTCAAGAACAATATATGCATATTTATTTTGTAAGTATGATACCTGCTTTTATATGCTAACTAGATTGCAGACAGTATGTTCCTCATTCTTAAAGATTATTAATTCTGTTTTGAAGAACAAGGAGAAAATTAGGTGAAAAAATGGCCATTTTTATTCCTTGACTTTTAACTCTCTTAAAGTGAGAGCAGAGCCCTGAGGTATTTAATATCTAATATGGTTTTGCTTTATTCATACTTCTTTGGGGATGACATGCACCCTGTTTTCAAAAACAAAAGTAAAGCCAAATCAGAGCCACCAAAGCTGTTTACTGGTTGTTTGCTGTAGCTTCATTGTTCTTTATCTGTCTCCTTCAATGAGATGAACATAACCTTACATTCAGTGACCAATTTCACACTTTGGAGTTTTTATATATACTTTTTGTTTCTGGAGTTCTTCTTAATTTTAGCCCTGTATAAATTTGTTGTCTAGTCTAAGCTATGTATCTAAGCTTCCTTTATTAATAAAGTGCATAGTAAGAGGCATTTTATCAAAAAATGTCCTAAGATTGGTATCTTAAGTAAGAGTCACTATTTTTCCATGAAGGTTTTATCTGTCCTAAGAAATTGTTTTCTTAGACTAGAAGCCTGACCTTTTTCCTAAGGTGGTAAGTGAGGTAAATTACACTTCATTATATAACATATTCCTAAGGCTTCCTCAGTGCAAGGAAAATGGACTAATGATTTTGGAGAGTGTTGTGCACTTAAGTAATCCCACTAGTCCTGGTAGGCCTACTCATTCTTTTAAAGTTAAGCTCATGAGTAACTTCATGCAAGATGGATCCAGATCAGTAAATCAAAGCTGTACTTTCACTTCTGTTTACTAGAGGGTAATTTTGGATCACTTTAGCATGCACTGGTTGAGCTCGTCAAGTATGTCAAAGCACTGGTAGAAGCAAGTAGGAGTGTGATATATTCCTTACAATTTCTTTATATGTATCTGAAATCTAGTTTGCAGAGAGAGGAGTTAGTGATTCTCAGTTTTAATTCTAGGCCAAATACTAAAAGCTCAACTTTAATCATACTTTATTATTTCTTCACAGTTTAGCCTTCTGTCAATGGATTGACCTGTAAATTGAATGAGTATGGATTCAAAGAATCACAGAATGTATTTGGTTGGAAGATCATCCAACCTTTGGCCCATCACTAAAGGGTCAACTCTTCAACCATGTCCCTAAGAGCCAGGTTTATGCCACCGAAATACATCCTGGGATGGTGACTCCACCACTGCCCTGGGGAGACCATTCCAATGTCTGATAACCCTTTCAGTGAAGAGGTATTTCCTAATATATTAGGACTAATTTTCTTATGTTCCTAGAAGTAAGAATGGGTGTGAAGGCAGTTACCATGGTTCATCTGATGCATGTTAAGTAGTTGAATTGAGATCATCAGATCTATTGAGAGGGGGAAATAGATGTTTTTAACAGTGAATTGAAAATTGAGTGAACCGACCTACTTCAGATTTGTGCTGTGCGTGTGTTTGCATAATTTTACTGTGATTCAGAAGCTGCAGTGTGACTACAAGGTCATTACTTAGGTAGCAACTGGGCTAAACATTCACAATATCTTCAGTTCTCATTAAAATCAATTGGAATTGACAGTGCTCGGCATCTGGCATGATTTGGCCTATCTTTAGCACCTTTGTGAAAAGCTGTTTTTTGGTGATGTATATGAAATTACATGAGTGTATAACATTTAGGAGATGTTGTATTTAGTGCCTGAAAAGGGATTTAATCTTTAGGTTTCTTTATGTAATCAGTTACTTCATATGTATGTCTACTTTTTCAGTTATCCCTTTTTAATATATTTTGGCAATCTTTGCGTTAGCAGACGAATATTCATGCTGAGGCTAAATCTAAAGAAAATATGACTTTATACTGAACCCCAGTAATAATTCCCTGTGTCAGAGGAGAAGGTGTTAGAAGACTGAGTTGGAAAGTGTGACATTGGCTATGTGTCTCTTAACTAAACGAATAAGCTGGCAGTTGAGGAAAGGATGTGCTTTTAGCTGAGAAACAATTGGACAGAAAAGATGACTGTTTTGCCAAGCTGAATGAAAAGCCACTAGAGAAAATGTTCTGTGGCAGTTTCTTTTGAAGTGAGTTTCTAGATCTTTGGAAGGAGCTTCTTAAGGCTAGACTGAAAGTTTGCTTTAAGTATTTGACTGCCAAAAGTGGAACTACAGCACACGTTTACCTCAGGAATACACTGAGAATCAGACATAGACTAGAGCAGCCATGTGCTTGCTGTTTATAGGTATGTTTGTATGGCACTGTTACCACAAAATACTGTTTCACTCCCTCTTCCTTTGAAGCATAACTTCTAGCAAATCCATCCATTAGACTCAATAATGTTCTCATGCACTACAGCTGGAATCTGGTGTTGGCAGCTTTGTGTGGCTGTTAGGAGGCGATGGAAAAAAACCAGCATCTCCACTTTAGGCTGATAGGAGGATGTCCAGAACACCAACCTAATGCCTTCAATCTAAGAAAGACAATACTTTAAAATTAAGTATCCAATTATCAGAGAAACATAGAGTTGTGAGAGCTAAGCAACTGGAGCAGTCACTGGAGGAAATTAGGTGTATATAAAGGGAGAGTTGGCACAAACCAGAACAACTCTGAGATTCTTGATCCTCTCTTCAGCTGGCTGAGATATTGTATACTTGCACAGTGAGTATTTTATCCAGCTGGGATCCAAAAGGAGAATGTCTCTCCTGAGAACAAGATACATCTGTGCTCTTTGTTGTGTAATTGCTGTGGACAAGCACAAAAAGTAGATGTGGTTTAAATGCTTTCCAGCCTGAAGAGGTTCATCCCTAGCCTTCACATGTGCTAGATGAGTTCTTGACTTCTGTGTCTTAGAAAGCAGAGGGTCTTCCTGCACCCTTGCTGCTTATAGTAGAAATAGAGAAAGCCAGCTCATTTCTCTTTGTCTAATTATCTTTTAATGCAACATTTCAAACTGTGCTAAAGTAGAACAATATGACACAGAAACAGGTCAGAAATAAAATTTCATACTTTGCAGTGTCTAAAGGGATACCTTTGCAGACCACTCTATTCTCCACAAAATGACAAAAAGAAAGGAATGCTGAGTGAATATTTATTAGCGAGAACATGGGAGACAGCTTCACGTGAATAAGGCAGCTAGACTTTGACTATTTCCTGCTTCATCTAACTCTTTAGGCTGTGGTGCTCACTGCAAAATGGATTAGAGCTGTTTTTAAAAAACAGATTCTTGCTTGTGGAAAATGGGCTACTGGCAGCAGAGTCTAGCTTTGGTAGGTCCAAAGGCAATTGTCCCAATGCTTCTAACTTCCTCTAGGGTCTGTAACGTGATTACATTGCTGTGGGGCTGGCTAGACTGCTCTTCCTCTGGGAGCAGTTTAACCTTTAATTTGGAGGAATTTGTGCCGTTACATATCTGTGTACAAAGGTAATATATTGTGGCTTGTGCTTTGGATGTGCATTGTCTATTTCCACATACACTTTAAATTGAATCTGTGTTATGCAAAATCAGCGGATTGCCTTCAAAGACCACCTACCATCAGGACCCTGACATCATGTTTGTCTTGAAAATCAGTGAAGTACATTGTACAGATCGTGCTTACCAGCCTTCACTATTCTTACAGCAAGAAGTTTTGCTAATCAGACAGAGCAATAATAGTTGAAACATTGTTCTTTTTAATATAAAAATGTTCGTGTTTTACACATGTTTTATCCATTCTCTTATTTGAGGTATACAGTTGGGACTTTTGTAATGCTATCAATCCCCACAGGCCTTATTGACTGTGCAATGATTTAAAGATTTGACAGATTTTAATTCTCCTAGTCTGTTCCCTCTCTCCTCTTAACATTTCTACCTTTCAGTTTTATTGGCCTCAGGAAAAATTAATAAGCAGTAGCTTTTTAATAAATCTTTGTTTAATTTCCATTGTTTCAACCCTCTGTGATACAAAGACCTTTTGTAGCATAAATACCATGGTTTATGCTTTGCTCTCCTACAGCCATTGGTATTAACTGTCCAAATTGTCTAAGTATTAACATGTGTCATGGAAGTAACATTCTTAATCAACTGTTTTACTAATTAAGCAATGATGTCATTGTAATCATAATAGAACACAGATCTGCAGTGTGCTTTTAGTTGCTTTTTTTCCCCTGATTTTCCTTTTTTTTTTTTTTTTTTTTTTAAACATTACTCCATACAATATTTGGATCTTTCATATTTTTTCCAAAGCTTTATCTTTGGAAAAGGAACCAGTTTTATGTCATATATTCAAGTAATCTTTGCATTTTAATCCAAAGTTTAAAATCTCATTAATAATTTATCCTCATTCAAATGTATCACTTAAGTTGTTCAACAAAATGGAATGAATTTCCAATCATTGTACCATCTTTGTAGTCATGGTAGATCCCTTTTCATAGGACAATGGAAATCTAAACAGATGAGTAAATGATATTTTGAGATGTTTTACTTGGTGTACATATTCACAGAACGCTTTGAGATGTTTCACCTTGTTTAGTGTACATGTTCATATGGAGATTTTTGTCTTGTAGACTCAGTTTGGTGATGGTATTACCACTACAAATATTACTAGAACAATACAGCCATGAAAGTGCTAAAGGATATATGGAGGACATCTGATCCAGCTTAAAGTGGATCAAAGTTAGATCAAACTGCTCAGGCCGTGTCTAGTTGAGTGTCACTGGCAGATATTCTATAGCCTATCTGGGCAGCTTATTCCACTGTTTGACAACTCCAGTTATGAAAAGTAGCATTATGGCAGCAATGCTGAGTTCAAAACAAGAGTTAAGACTCCTTGGCATTAGCACTGCACATAAAAAATGTTGAATGTGTTCTAAATTGTCCAAATAGCTTATTGGCAGAAAGTCAAGTAGATTAAAAAAATCTTCCATACCAGTATGCTAGGCTGATGTCTTCTTTGCTGGAGCATCTACCTTCTCAACAATTAAGCACTTGAATTCAGCATCACTCCGCCTCTCATTCTTCCATTTATGAGCTGTTTGCAGGACTTGATATTACTTGGTAGATGTCAGACAGTAAACACTCCTATAAAAATTTCTCATTGATAACATGCAGCATGTTGGCCAGAGCTAATTAAAGCTGAGGCTTAGTTGTTTATTCAGTGGACTGCAGTGATGCCAGTTAGTGTTTACTGGGCCGGAGCATTTATGTGTGTCATTGTCCGTATCATCTTGGAAGTTTTGTGGAGTCTTAAAATGTATCTGATCCTATTCTAAACAATCTGGATTATCATTCGTGGTGATGAGAAATTTGCTATTGGTGACAAGGTATAATAAAGCTAGGGATTAAGGATGTCTTTCTCTTGCAATATAAAGTACCACATGGATTGTATGTTCGGTGTCATTTACAGCAGTTTTCACCTGAATGTTATATCATAATTTCATAGTTGTTTGGGGTTTTTTTGTGTTTGAATCAAAATTGTTTCTTTTGGCTAGACTCTTTCTTTATACTCTTAAGGTTGTAGCAATCACTGCATTGGCATATTGGTAACTCTGAATCTTTTAATGCTTTTTAAAATTGGAACTGCTCATCATAGAATCAGCCAGGTTGGAAGAGACCTCTGAGATCATCCAGTCCAACGTATCACCCAGCCCTGTCCAGTCAACTAGACCACAGCACAAAGTGCCTCATCCAGTCTTTTCTCAAGCACCTCCAGGGACAGCTACTCCATCACCTCCCTGGGCAGCCCATTCCAATGGCAAATCACTTTCTCTGTGAAGAAGCTCCTCCTAACATTCAGCCTCTATCTCCCCTGTCACAACTTGAGACTGTGTCCCCTTGTTCTGTTGCTGGTTGCCTTGGAGAAAAGACTGACCCCCACCTGGCTACAGCTTCTCTTCAGGTAGTTGTAGACAGCAATGAGATCACCCCTGAGCCTCCTTCTCTCCAGGCTGCACACCCCCAGCCCACTCAGGCTCTATCACAGTATCACCAAGGTTAGAAGAGACCTCACAGANTAAGGTCACCCCTGAGCCTCCTCTTCTCCAGGCTAAACAATCCCAGCTCCTTCAGCCTCTCCTCGTAGGGCTTGTGCTCGAGGCCTCTCACCAGCTTTGTCACCCTTCTCTGGACACATTCCAGTATCTCAACATCTCTCTTGAATTGAGGAACCCAGAGCTGGACACAGTACTCAAGGTGTGGCCTTATCAGTGCTGAGTAGAGGGGCAAAATAAGCTCCTTTTTCCTACTAGCCACACTGTTCCAGATCCAGGCCAGGATGCCACTGGCTTTCCTGGGCACACTGCTGGCTCGTGTTCACCTACTATATACCAGTACCTGCTCAGGTCCCTTTCTGCCTGGCTGTTTTCCAGCCACTCTGTCCCCAGCCTGTAGCACTGCTTGGCGTTGTTGTGGCCAAAGTGGAGAACCCTGCACTTGGCCTTGTTAAATCTCATCCCATTGGCCTCTGCCCACCCATCCAGCCTGTCAAGGTCCCTCTGTAGGGCTCTCCTACCCTCCAACAGATCCACCCCTGCTCCTAGCTTGGTGTCATCATGCTGCAGTTGTTAGAATAAATCTTTAGTCAATGACACCCTGGTGTTGAAATTCAGTGAGGAAAAAGCTGGATTTTAAAGCTGTACAGTTTCTACAGATAAAAGTACAAAATTCAGTTCATATTTGGCTTTATTTTGTAGTTTAGGAGTGGTCCACATTTTATTTCAGGGGAACATTTTGCGGAGAGGAAGAAGAGAAGCATTTCATTGTCTTAGTTGGAGGTTTGTAGCTATTTTCCTCTTTTTTTCTTTTATTATCTTTTTGATTTTTCTTCTTCTTCTCAGTGGCAGCTGTTTGAAACTGCTTAGGAGTTTGGAATATTAAAGATCTGCATTAGTGACCAGGTGATGCAGTCTTGGGTATCACATACCTCTCCAATTTTTCACATGGATATTACCTCCATGTATATGGGCTGTGAATGTGTGCTATGTACATAGATCTTCCAGAAACTCCAGGCAGCTGTATTTTGGCTGATAATTTATGTGAAACAACACCACAGTCAGGTGGTGAGAAAAATAGTGCATTTCACAATTATGAAATACTGCATAAGTATCCATTTATATTTTAACCATGAGAATGTAAGTCTGAAATTACTTTTTTTTTTCCTCCCCTGTAAAATTGTCTCTTTTACTAACATCAGCATTTTGACTTTTAAAAGTAGACAGCAGAATAAGTTCATAAAATTATGACAAAAAAAAGTATTGCAGTCTACAAGCTAATAAAGGGCAGCCACGTGATGAATGTCATTTAGTTCTAGTTTTGTCTCAGGTGTTCTGGGTCTAGAAATTAAAGAAGGGTTTCCTACCCACTAGTGCAGGCTGTCACAGCTAAGTGTTTCCAGACTTGCAGCGTGTGTGTGCTTTAAACCCTGTGTCTCATGCACAGGTCATAATACAATTATGATTCTAGCATCATGCTCTTGTAACATTAATTCTTACAACCTGACAAGTTTTAGCAGAGGGATTTTGTCTAATTTTGCTTTCATGAAATACTCATTTTTGCTACTTACTCCTTTTTAAAAATTATTAAATACTCCCATAACACTTAAGCACTCTTTACTGATACAGTAACTTGAAACTTGAAAGAAGTACTGAGTTCTTGTCTTTGGTAGTGTAGTTTAAGTCTAGCTCACAGCTAAGCACCACACAGCTGCTCACTTATTGCACCCAGCAGAGTGGGGAGAGGACTGGAAAGAAAATTAAAGGCAAATAGTATGGGTTAAGATAAAGACAGTTTAATGGGATACAAAAGGAAGAAAAATCCAACAAACCAACCAACCAAAAAAAAAAAAACCAGAAAAAGAAAAAAATGGAAAACAAATAATAAAATAATCAGAATATCCAAAACAAGTGATTGACAATGTAATTGCACTTGCTAACCAGTGTCCAGTTAGTTCCTGAGCTGCAGTCCCTAGACAAATTTCACAGCATGACATCATACGGTATAGCATATGTCTTTGACCAGCTTCTGACTCTGAGCCCTCCCAACTTTTTGCGCCACTCCAGGCTTCTTGTTACAACTATGTCCCACCCAGCCACTCACTGATGGGGGAGAGAATCAGAGGAGTAAAAGTGAGGTGACTCAGCACTGAGTTAGGGTTTTGTACATAGCAGGGCAGCTCCAAGTGCAGGTAAACGGAGGGAGGAACTATGAAAACTGGTGGGTTGAAATAGAATTTAATAGGTAAAGCAAAAGCTACACACACAAGCAAAGCAAAACAAGGGATTCATTCACCATTTCCCAACAGCAAGTAGGTCTTCACTCTTCTTCAGGAAAGCAGGGCTTTATCACACATAATGGTTACTTGCAAAGGCAAACACTGTAACTCTAAATGTTGCCCTTTCCTCCTTCTTCCACAGCTGAGCATGACATCATCATGGTGTGAATACCCCTCCAGTCAGCTGGGGTCAGCTCTCCCACTCGTATTCCCTCCCAACTTCTTCAGCATCCCTAGCCTACTCACTGGTGGGGTGGGGTGAAAAGCAGAAAAGCCCTTGGTGCTGTGTAAGCACTGCTCAACAAAAGCTGAAACATCTGTTATCAACAGCTCCAAAACATAGCCCCATACCAGCTGCTGTGAAGGAAATTAACTGTACCCCAGCCAGAACCAGGGCAGGAAGGGTTGGTTGAATAGGCTTGAACTGACTGCTGTTCTGCAGACCAAGACAAAATGCTTGTGGGATGGCTGAAGGTGACCTGCCCCAGACATCACTGCTGTTCCCTTATGCATGAGCACTGTGTCTCCCCAGGTGGGGACTGGCAGGAGTGTGAGTGCAAGGTGGGTCTCCTGCCCTCATATGTACCATTTGGGGGACACAGCAAGTGTTCAGCTGGCACGTCCACTCCTCCTATTCTTACACTGTTAAATAAAAAGGCTTCTCTTTATGGTCTACATGAAGTCACAGGGAATCTTTCAGTTATCTTTGTCACATGTTGCCAGGAGGCTTTACATGAACAGTCAGAGCTGTGGCATTCCTGTAACACAGTTTTCTGTGGCTATGTGTCTGCTATAAACTCTCTCACAAAAAAGAATAGGTAGTACTGTATGACAACTAACCAGAATTAGGTTACTGAAGGAGTATGTGTTGGAGAGACCACTCTAGGAAGGCTGAATTAGCAAGTGAGACTACTTTGGATCTGGGATGGCCTTTCTAAGCTCAAATGGAGACTCAGGAGTTCATAATCCAAATTATGAGGTTCAAGTGCTCTTTTAAAAAGGCACATAGACTCATTGTTGCAAATCATTTTTGTATTTTGGATGGTTACTCAGCACCATTCTGAAAAGGTAGCTGTTACCATATGGTGATTCTGTATATTAGGTTATGAGCCTAGGAACTGTGGTGGTGAAAGCCAGAATTCAGATTTGAAAAGCTAATTTGCAGCAATGAAAGTAATTCAAGTTAGAAAATATTGTGTGATATAAGAATTATGTAAAGGTATTTTAATAGAGTTCTATTCCTGCCTGCCAGAGCTACGATGGGTTGTGAAACAACATATCATGTATTAAAAAAGTTTCTTTACCAAAAAAGTCAAACCAACAACAATAATAAGTCATTTTAATCAGAAAAAAATGAAATTATAGCTATCTATGCATAGAGCAAGAATGGTAGTCAACCAACACTGGCATGCTCTGCATGTATGTAGTGTAGTACCGGTTGTATTTTAATAGAAAAAGAATAATAATTTATGACCTCATGGTTCCTTAAATGCGATATGCAATTAATTTACAGCCACAAAGAACTGCATTAATTCTCTTGATTTAGAGAGCTCTGCACTTTGGCCACAACAACCCCATGCAGAGATACAGGCTGGGGACAGAGTGGCTGGAGAGCAGCCAAACAGAAAGGGATCTGGGGGTGCTGATCGATACCTGCCTGAACATGAGCCAGCAGTGTGCCCAGGTGGCCAAGAGGGCCAATGGCATCCTGGCCTGCATCAGGAATGGTGTGGCCAGCAGGAGCAGGGAGGTCATTCTGCCCCTGTACTCTGCACTGGTTAGACTGCACCTTGAGTACTGTGTCCAGTTCTGGGGGCCCCC